>OZ030016.1:94503055-95020555 GCA_964023405.1 Apodemus agrarius
GCACATGCTAAGTAACACAAAATACCACACTTCAAGGATCTCACTGCATACTAATTTTTAAATTATTTTGTTTCTTTCCCTGATATAATTATGATAATTTTATTACAAAAATACCTTGAATTATAGATCAAGGAAGAAATCTTATAAAAATGCAAGAAGCTGTCACAATCCTTCAGGTACAAACTGGGTTATATCTAAAATGTTCTTTTTATTTCAGTCTACATTAACACAATTACCTTAAAATTTTAGTATATTCTCAGCTAACATCATACCTTTAGCATATCAGATGGTCGCAGGACTGTATCCCTCAAACTAATTTCAGGAAAAATTATTTTCCTCTGTCTTTGATATTAGCTTATATAGTACATGTTCTAAATTCAGCACACAGGTCAATAATCATTTTATGATTGAATCAGTGAAAATTTAAGACCTGGATGTAGGGCTGCAGCCTAAAGTCACATTGATATTTGTGGGCACTGGAGAGTGGACCCTGTCCCTCACTGGGTGCCTTAAGACTCTCAATAGCTTATGGCTTCTGGGTGTGCTGATGGAAAAAGACTTACTGATCAGTTCTATTTTAGAGAGGTTTCATAAAAGGTAAATATGCATTATTAACTGAACACTCTTTGTATTCTTTTTTAAATAAGTGTTCTTACAGAGTGTAATTACTGTGGGTGTGGTGAGTGCTCACACACGCTATATGCATGCGTGCCGTGGCCTCAACACACAAAGCCAGGGGCAGTTTTCAGGACTAAGCTCTGTCCTCATACCCTTTGCGTCCCAGGAACCAAAGAGGACAGGCTTGGTGGCAGTTGCCTCCATCTACAAAGCCTATCAAACACTATTCATGATCTATAAAATTGTGAATTTAAGTGATATACTTTAATTTTTATTAAAGGCAAATGACGGTCTTAAGGTTACATTAGCCTATCTAAACAATTTTAGAAAGAAAAGTAACCCACAATAAATCCAGTATGTCATTTACTGATTGAACTATGAAGCTGTAAAACCATTTTCCTAAATGGATACATTTCTAAACTGTATAAAGTATCATCTATACTCTCACAAATGTCTAGATGTGAGTCTAAAAATAAAATGCAAAAGAGGGCAACTCAGCGCTTGACTACTCTGTCTTCCACAACAGAAAACTGTAGGCCTAAGAGGGTCCAGATGTGTTGGTAAAAAGCAACGCACACAACTTTAGGAGCAATGAGCATTAAAAGACAGTATCAATACTTCTGATAGATGAATGAATAAAGAAAATATCTCTCTCACACACACACATGCAATTTTATTCATTATTTAGGTATAAAAGTGGAATTAAATGTGTCATTGCAAGAAAATAGAACTGGAAGTCATCTTGTTATATGAGATTAGCCAAACTCAGAAGCAAATGTAGAGAGGGGGAGGGATGAAGGGAGGGAGAGGGAGACAGAGAGAGTGTTGTGACATACAAATAGAAGTGAAGATATTTTGAAAGAGGAAGAGGTTAGGAAGAGCAGTAGAAAGAAGAAATAAAGGGGGTGCTACTACATTATGAGCAAGTACCCGTTATGCATGTATAAATACCACTTTACAGTGAATATGCACTAATATTTTAGAACTTGATTCTTGGGGCTGAGGAGCTGGCTTAGTTGACAGTTTGTTATGCATGCACGATGACTTAAGTATGGATCCTGTGATGGCTTGACTACACCTGAAATTAACTAAAACTCAAGTGTACACTTGCATATGTGGCATGTGAAATTCAGAAGCTGGCATCTCGTATCTTTTCTCAATTACTACCGTACCTTCTGCAACAGGGTCCTTCACTGAAAACATCTGTGATGGGGTTTTGTTAAATAATTTGAAGTGTAAAGACTACCTTTAATCCAGATCTTTTGAGCTGGGCCACACATCTTGGTGCAGCCTATATAAGGACAAAGAAGGAAGTGTCTGTTCTTCCCCTCACTCTTGATAGCAAATTCCTTCCTTCTGTGGCATTAGAGCCTGCGTCTTTGGAGTTCCAGTGAATACTGAAGACCAACCAAGACATTCAACCTCACGCATGCACATGCTTGCACGCACCCCCACACTCATTCCATTTGTCTGTTTCTCTAGAGAACCATGACTAATAGAATCCTTAGTACCAATATATGGGTCAGATGTGGCAATGCGTATCTATAACCCCAGAGCTGGCCTGGGGTGGAAGACAGTCAGGTGGATTGCTAAGGCTCCCTGGACAGCCAGTGTAGCCACAACAGTGAGCTCTCAATTCAGTGAAGACCCTGTTTCAAAAGGTGTGCTAGTAATTGAGAAAAGATACAAGATATCAACCTGTGACTTTCACATGCTATGTGTGGTGGTACACACCTCTAGTCCCAGCACTTTAGAGTCTGAAGCAAGTAAATCTCTGAGTTCAAGGTCAGCCTGGGCCAGGGATACCTTGAAAAACCCTGTCTTAAAACAAACAAAAAAAGTGCACATACCCACATATCCACATGCACATATATGCACACATACAGTTCTTTCCTTTCCATCACATTTGTCAAATAAATCAATAGGTTCATAGCAGTGATATAATAAATTTTTAAATTCCTTATTGCACAATTCAACTAAATGTCCATAAGCCACCACGGCCTTAGACAAACACTGCTCACATGAAATCCTCAGGCAGGTAGCCTCCTGGACAACACGCTGCTGCATGTGGGAGCGACAGACTCTGCTGCCTCCAGACTCTGCTCAGGCTCCTCAGTCCCCTGACGCCATCAAAGGTATCCCCTCGAAAAGCATTTCAGAAAGGCAATGCAGCGCCTATCTATACACTACAACACACTCCCATAATCAAACATTAGCATTTCGGTAATAGAATGAAAAGGCATTTATGCTAAGTGGGTTAAAAACCGTGAATAACCATCTCCAGCCCAATCAAATTTTGGAGTTTCAAAGAACTCTTTCAAACAAGATAACTTTACATAGAGAGTTTACATTCTGAAGTTACAAGTTCATAAAGGTTCTGAAATTTTTATCCCTTAGATTTGCTTTATATCACTTTCAACAGAAAGCCTCCCTTACCTTGCCAAGACTGGGTTAGGTATTCTTTATATGGGCACATACAGCACCCTAAACTTAATCTTAGACCTTGCCTATTTATCTCTGCACAGATGACAAAATACCTAGAGACATCTTTTCCATATTGAAGCCTCATTAATTAGCAATTATCTGCTACTTTGTATCCATTTTAATAAAAGCTCATGAAATGAACAATTATGGATACTAGTATGTTAATATAATGAACTTTATATATTTATATGTAAGAAATAATTACCATCACTAGAGATGAATCCCTACACAATGAACCAAGACAAAACTTGGATAACTCCAACCCCAAAGCACTTACATTGTAGTAATAGTGCCTTACTGCTACAAGCATATTAAGCTGATATGTGAATTACATGATATGGCATGCACTTCTTGGTTACTATTTTATTGTTCTTTTATAATATAAGTAAATATGACACAATTCACTTCTGAAGCTCAGTCTCCTTTCCACATCAGGAATTCTAGAGTGTGGGATCTGAAATGATAACTTTATTTCCATTATTATAACCTAACAAAGCCAGCAAACAACTAACAAAAATGACGGACAGTAGACAAGAAGGAGAGTGGAAAGCTGGGAGACTCAGTGCTCATAGCCAGACGTGGGCAAGAGGGCCTGGAGTGTGGTGGGCCACAGGATGACTGACCGTGGGAACAGCATGGCGCTCACTGCGGAAGCCAGCAGCGAGGATTTAGAAAGTCTACCTTGAAGAAATGATCTTTAGGCAGATCTATTTAATCTAATTTAAACAAGCTATAATGCATACATGTATCAAAGCACCATGTTACCTGATTAGTATGTACAGTCTCGGTCTTCTGTATCATGAAAACTAGAATTGGAGAAGATGAAGCAGTAACAGGCAGACGGAGGTGCGCTGATTCTCAGCCAGAGGAACTCTAAAGCTAAGGAAGCATTTTTTCTAAAGCACCTTTTCTCCAAGAAGTGTATGTGTGTGTCTGGTGTGTGTGTGTGTGTGTGTGTGTGTGTGTGTGTGGCAGATGTGTGTATGTGTGTGAGGGGGACTGCTCAGTGAGTACAGGGTTGCCTCCCCTGCTAGAAGTCAGGAACTGGGTGGCCCATGTATCTACCGTTCCAGCCTTTGGAAAGCAAAGACGGAATCTTCAGGACGAGTTGACTGCCTCACCTAGCCAAGCCAGCTCTGGTTCCAAATGAAGGACTCTGCACCTCAATACACCAGGCACACAGTGACTGAAGATCACTGCACCTCAGTACACCAGGCACACAGGGACTGAAGATCTCTGCACCTCAGTACACCAGGCACACAGGGACTGAAGATCTCTGCACCTCAGTACACCAGGCACACAGGGACTGAAGATCTCTGCACCTCAGTACACAAGGCACACAGTGACTGAAGATCTCTGCACCTCAGTACACAAGGCACACAGGGACTGAAGATCACTGCACCTCAGTACACCAGGCACACAGGGACTGAAGATCTCTGCACCTCAGTACACCAGGCACACAGGGACTGAAGATCTCTGCACCTCAGTACACAAGGCACACAGTGACTGAAGATCACTGCACCTCAGTACACCAGGCACACAGGGACTGAAGATCTCTGCACCTCAGTACACCAGGCACACAGTGACTGAAGATGATGCTTGGCATCAATCCTGCTTCACATGCACCAGCACGTGTGTCTACATACCCACACACATGCAAAACAGGAAACCTGAGGGAAACTGAGGGTGGGGAATACAGATATGGACTTTGGTTGAAGCCTAACCAAAACCAGAGTAAGCAGGCTCACAAAGCTCTATGCAACTCTGGGTCATGTTCTCTCTAATCTAGCTGCAGTCACCACATACACCATCACAGACACAATGCTGCCATCATTAAAAGAGCAGGAAAGCCTGTGTCAACTACAAGCTTTCTATTCTAAATGCAGAAATTTCATGCTGAGAGTTAAGAGAAAGCTTTGCTGCTTCTAATGCTACCGTTTTTCCCTATGGAGAAATAAGAACAAAAAGAAGCATCCCCAAACAAAGAGAAGTTACCCCTGGTCAGCAGTACCAGGTCACTGCTAAAGATTCAAAATGGCTAAGTCTGAACCCTCAGCCTAGTAGGTCAGAGAGATGAACTAAAAGGAAGGTATGATCACAACAGCAACACAAATGTACGCAATGTGGACCGTTGCGCTGTGCCTGCGACTTGGGCTGAGCATGTACAGTAGCCTTGTATGCAGGGAGGATAGGGAAGCTACAGTTTCTGACATTCACTTTCCACAGTTTGGTAGAGCAAAAGAAAAGTGGGAGGGCTGTCAGCTAGGCCTGGGGACAGCTAAGCTAGGACAGAGTTTCTTAAACTTTTTACCATTTTCCCTTTTTACCCAAGAAAATTTTGCCTGACCCCAGGAATGTAGGTATATAAAACTAGATATACAAATCAAACATTAACTGTGGAATAAACCATTAAATTTTTTTCTATTAAAGAATTTGAAACATATTTGACTTTACCATGTACTAAAGAGTAAAGCAAATTTAAATACTAATAACACTGATATGCTTTTTTGCCTTTAAAATAAAAATTAAACCAGCTGAATAATTTATACTACAGGATGCAAAAGCATCTTCAACATTTTTCAAAGGTGAAAAGATATTTTGGGTCCAAGGCAGGTACAGCCAGGAGTGCAGGGAGCACAAGACTGACAGAGCAGCTGCGACAGGGTCCTTCTGGGCTCCATCTGCACCCAAGAGCTGGGCTGCCACACAGCCCTCTGTGCAACGGTCCTGCCAGGGGAAGACTGGTCTCCAGGGAGTGTTTTGACTCCCTGATTTGAAGATGAGACCGCCATTTTCTCTCGGGTGATTGTCCAAGGTGGGTGTGGCCAGCAGTGCAGAGAGCACAGGAGTTGCAGAGCTCCTGGGACAGGGTCTTTTAGGATCCATCTGCACCCAGGAGCTGGGCTGAGCCACAATCCTCTGTGCCAGGGGAGAGCTGGTCTCCCACAGGTGCTGAGACAGGCTTGCAGGCCCACAAGAGGGACAAGCTCCAGCCAGAGACAGCAGAGCCAACTAACTCCAGAGATAATCAGATGTCAAAAGGCAAACGTAAGAACGTTGCCAACAGAAATCAAGGTGACATGGCATCATCCGAACCCAGTTCTCCCACAACAGCAAGTCCTGGATACCCCAACACACTGGAAAAGCAGGATTTGGATTTAAAATCACAGTTCATGATGCTGATAGAGAAGAAGTACATAAATAACTCCCTTAAAGAAATATAGGAAAACACAACCGAAGATGTGAAGAAATTGAACAAAATCATCCAGGATCTAAAAATGGAAGTAGAAACAATAAAGAAATCACAAAGAGAAACAACTCTGGATATAGAAAACCTAGGAAAGAAGTCAGGAGTCAGAGATGCAAGCATCAACAACAGAATACAAGAGATAGAAGAGAGAATCTAAGGTGCAGAAGATACCAGAGAAAACATTGACACAACAGTAAAAGAAAATGCAAAATGCAAAAAGCTCCTAACCCCCCCCCCAAAAAAAAAAACATCCAGGAAATCCAATGAGAAGACCAAACCTAAGGATTATAGGTATAGAAGAGAGCAAAGATTTCTAGCTTAAAGAGCCAGTAAATATCTTGAACAAAATTGTAGAAGAAAACTTCCCTAACCTAAAGAAAGAGATGCCCATAAACATATAAGAAGCCTACAGAACTCCATATACAATGGACCAGAAAAGAAATCCCTCCCATCACATAATAGCCAAAACGCCAAATGCACAAAACAAATTAAGAATATTAAAAACAGTAAGGGAAAAAGGTCAAGTAACATATAAAGGCAGACCTATCAGAATTATACCAGACTTCTCCCCAGAGACTATGAAAGGCAGAAGATCCTGGGCAGATGTCATACAGACCCTAAGGGAACACAAATGCCAACCCAGGCTACTATATGCAGCAAATTCTCAATTACTATAGATGGAGTAACCAAGGTATTTCATGACAAAAACAAATTTACACAGTATCTTCCCACAAATCCAGCCCTATAAATGATAATGAATGGAAAACACCAACAAAAGGAGGGAAACTACACCCTAGAAAAAGCAAGAAATCTTTTAATAAACCAAAAAGAAGAATCCCACATAAACATAACTCCACCTCTAAAACAAAAATAACAGGAAGCAATAATCACTTTTCCTTAGTGATTAGTATCTCAATATCAATGGACTCAACTCTCCAATAAAAAGACATAGACTAACAGACTAGATACATAAACAGGATCCAACATTTTGCTGCATACAGGAAACTCACCTCAGGCACAAAGATAGACACCACCTTAGCGTGAAAGGCTGGAAAACAGTTTTCCTAGCAAATGGTCCCAGGAAAAAAAGCTGGTGTAGTCATTCTAATATAGAATAAAATTGACTTTCAACCTAAAGTTATCAAAAAGGATAAGGAAGGACACTTGATACTCAAAGGAAAAATCTACCAAGATGAACTCTCAATTCTGAACATCTATGCTCCAAATGCAAGGGCACCCACATTCATAAAAGAAACTTTACTAAAGCTCAAAGCACACATTGCACTCCACACAATAATAGTGAGAGACTTTAACACCCCACTCTCATCAATGGACAGATCATGGAAACAGAAACTAAACAGAGATGCAGTGAAACTAACAGAAGTTATGAGCCAAAAGGACTTAACAGATATCTACAGATATACCTTCTTCTCAGCATCTCATGGTACCTTCTCCAAAATTGACCATATAATTTGGTCACAAAATTGACCTCAACAGGGCTGGAGAAATGGCTTAGTGGTTAAGAGCACTGACTGCTCTTCTAGAGGTCCTGAGTTCAATTCCCATCTGTAATGAGATATGATGCCCTCTTCTGGTGTGTCTAAAGACAGCAACAGTGTACTCACATTATATAAATAAATCTTTTAAAAAAAGATCTCAACAGATATAAGAAGAATGAAATAATCCCATGTACCCTATCAGATCACCACTGACTAAGACTGGACTACAATAACAACAAAAACAACAGAAAGCCCACATACACATGGAAACTGAACAACATTCTACTCAATGATAACTTGATCAAGGAAAAAAGAAAGAAATTGAAGACTTTTTAGAATTTAATGAAAATGAAAGCACAATATGCCTAAACTTATGGGACATAATGAAAGCAGTACTAAGAGGAAAACTCATAGCTCTTAGTGCCTCCAAAAAGAAACTGGAAAGAACATATACTAACAGCTTGATAGCACATCTGAAGGCTCTAGAACAAAAAGAAGCAAATACACCCAAGAGGAGTAGATGGAAGGAAATCATCAAACTCAGGGCTTAAATCAACCAAGTAGCAACAAAAAGAACTATACAAAGAATCAACCAAACCAGGAGCTGGTTCTTTGAAAAAACCCAACAAGATAGATAAACCCTTAGCTAAACTAACCAGAGGGCACAGAGACAGTATCCAAATCAACAAAATCAGAAATGAAAAGGGAAACATAACAACAGATCCTAAGGAAATCAAAAGAAATCATCAGCTCCTACTACAAAAGCCTATACTCAACAAATCTCAAAAATCTAGATGAAATGGAGAATTTCTAGACAGATACCTGGCACCAAAGTTAAATCAGGATCAGATAAATGATCTGAACAGTCCCATAACCCCTAAAGAAATAGAAGCAGTCATTATTAGTCTCCCAAATAAACAAACAAAAAAGTCCAGGACCAGATGGGTTTAATGCAGAGTTCTATCAGACCTTCAAAGAAGACCTAATACCAATACTCTTCAAACTATTCCACAAAATAGAAACACAAGGAACACTACCCAATTTGTTCTATGAAGCCACAATTACTCCGATACCTAAACGACACAAAGACCCAACAAAGAAAGAGAACTTTAGACCAATTTCCCTTATGAATATTGCTGCAAAAATACTCAATAAAATTCTTGCTAATGGAATCCAAGAACACATCAAAATGATCATCCACCATGATCATGTTGGCTTCATCCCAGGGATGCAGGGATGGTTCAATATAAAGAAATCCATCAATGTAATCCACTACGTAAACAAACTCAAAGGGGAAAAAAAAACCACATGATCATTTTATTAGATGCTGAGAAAGCATTTGGCAAAATTCAACACCCCTTCTTGTGATAAAAGTCATGGAACAATCAGGAATTCAGGGCCCACACCTAAACATAGGAAGAGCAATATACAAAAAACCAGTAGCCAGTATCAAACTAAATGGAGAGAAACTGGAATCAATTCCACTGAAAACAGGGACTAGACAAGGCTGTCCATTCTCTCCCTATTATTCAACATAGTACTCAAAGTCCTAGCCAGAGCAATTAGACAATAAAAGGAGGCCAAAGGGATACAAATTGGAAAGGAAGAAGTCAAAATATCACTATTTGCAGATGATATACTTAAGTGTACTTAAGTGACCCCAAAAATTCCACCAGAGAACTCCTAAACCTGATAAACAACTTCAGCAAAGTGGCTAGATACAAAATTAACTCAAATAAATCAATAGCCTTCCTATACTCAAAGAATAAAGAGGCTGGGAAAGAAATTAGGTAGACTATACCCTTCATAATAGTCACAAGTAATATAAAATACTTTGGTGTGGCTCGAACCAAGTAAGTGAAAGATCTGTATGATAAGAACTTCAAGTCTCTGAAGAAAGAAATTGAAGATCTCAGAAGATGGAAAGATCTCCCAAACTCATGGATTTGCTGGGTTAATGTAGTAAAAATGGCCATCTTGCCTAAAGCAATCTATAAATAAATGTAATTCCCATCAAAATTCCAACTCAATTCTTCATAGAGTTTGAAAGAGCAACTTCCAGATTTATTTAGAATAACAAAAGACCCAGGATACCGAAAATTATTCTCAAGAATAAAAGAACCTCTAGCGGAATTACCATCCCTGACCTCAAGCTAAACTATAGAGCAATAGTGATAAAAACTGCATGGTATTGGTACAATGAAATAGAATTGAAGACCCAGAAAAAAACACAAGCATCTATGGTTACTTGAACTTTGACAAAGGAGCTAAAACCATCCAGTGGAAAAAAGACAGCATTTTCAACAAATGGTATTGGTTCAATTGGTAGTCAACATGTAGAATGCAAATTGATCCATTCTTATCTCCCTGTACAAAGCTCAAGTCCAAGTGGATCAAGGACCTCCACATAAAACCTGATATACTGAATCTAATAGAAAAGAAAGTGTGGGAGACCCTGGAGCACATGGGCACAGGGGAAATTTTCCTGAACAGAACACCAATAGCTTATGCTCTAAGATCAAAAATTGACAAATGGGATCTCATAAAATTGCAAAGCTTCCATAAAGCAAAGGACACTGTCAATAGGACAAAACGGCAACCAACAGATTGGGAAAAGATCTTTACCAATCCTACATCCGATAGAGGGCTAATATCCAATATATACAAAGATCTCAAGAAGTTAGACTCCAGAGAAACAAATAACCATATTAAAAAATGGAGTACATAGCCGGGCGGTGGTGGTACACGCCTTTAATCCCAGCACTTGGGAGGCAGAGGCAGGTGGATTTCTGAGTTCGAGGCCAGCCTGGTCTACAGAGTGAGTTCCAGGACAGCCAGAGCTACACAGAGAAACCCTGTCTCAAAAAACCAAAACCAAACCAAAACAAACAAACAAAACAAACAAACAAACAAACAAACAAATGGGGTACAGAGCTAAACAAAGAATTTTCTACTGAGGAATACCAAATGGCTGAAAAACACCTAAAGAAATGTTCAACATCCTTAATCATCAGGGAAATGTAAATCAAAACAACCCTCACACCATTCAGAATGGCTAAGATCAAAAACTCAGGGGACAGCAGATGCTGGAGAGGATGTGGGGGAAAAGAAACATTCCTCCATTGTTGGTGGGACTGCAAGCTGGTAAAACCACTCTGGAAATCAGTTGGGCAATTCCTCAGAAAATTGGGCATAATACTACCTGAGGACCCATCTATATCACTCCTGGGCATATACCCAGAAGATGCTCTAACATGTAATAAGGACACATGCTCCACTATGTTCATAGCAGCCTTATTTATAATAGCCAGAAGCTGGAAAGAACCCAGATGTCCCTCAACAGAGGAATGGATACAGAAAAATGTGGTACATTTATACAATGGAGTACTACTCAGCTATTAAAAACAATGAATTTATGAAATTCTTAGGCAAATGATTGGAACTAGAAAATATCATCCTGAGTGAGGTAACCCAATCAGAAAAGAACATACATGGTATGCACTCACTGATAAGTAGATATTAGCTCAGAAGCTCAGAACACCCAAGATACAATTCACAGACCACATGAAGCTCAAGAAGAAGGAAGGCCAAAGTATTCATACTTTGGTCCTTAGGAGGATCAAAATACCCATGGCTCACAGCCAACCAATGGACTGAGCATAGGGTCCCCAATGGAGGAGCTAGAGAAAGGACCCAAGATGCTGAAGAGTTTTGCGGTGCCACAGGAGGAACAATAATATGTACCATCCAGTACCCCCAGAGCTTCCAGGGACTAAACCAGCAACCAAAGGGTACACATGGAGGGACCCATGGCTCCAGCTACATATGTAGCAGAGGATGGTCTGGCTGGACATCAATGAGAGGGGAGGCCCTTGGTCCTGTGAAGGCTTGATGCCCCAGTGTAGGGGAGTGGCAGGTCAGGAAAGGGGGGAGGAGTTGGCTAATCAGGGGGAGGGGGAATGGGATAGGAGGTTTTCGGAGGGGTAAGGAGAAAAGGGGATAACATTTGAAATGTAAATAAAGCAAATATCTAATAAAAAGGTATTTTGATTCATAATTCCTAATGATGAGAGCACTACCTAACACAATATGCAGTACAAAAGATAAAAATATGTACAGTCATTTCAGATATTGTTGGAAAATCCAAGAAAAAGTCAATGAAAAAAAATTAAATAAAACTCAGGTTAGAAACTCCAACAATGTTGTTTAAAATAAAGTATCCTATTACAATGCAATTCAAAGATATACTAATTTGATATTTCATACTAAGGAATGATGTTAGAAAAATATTTAAAATGCTTTCTGTAATTATGCTATTCTGTTTCATGAGAAGCAGTGACTGCTGTGGCAGTAGAAATAGTGCAGTTCGTAGGTGCTCTGGGCAACATGGGATGGCTTAGTGCAGTGTGGTGCATGCAGCAGGTGTGTGCATGCTGAGTGTCTGGAATCAAGGCTGCAGTGAAGCCATAATTATATTCCATTCTATCCATTAACATAAACTTCAGGAGGTAACTGCCGTTAAAACAAAACTAAACACAGTACTAAGGAGCCACCTCCCTTGTCACAGCCTCAAGGGACAGTTCTGATGCCCCCACTAACCTCCGTGGTGGACACAGAACTACATTAATCGCATGCCTGCTACTAAATTCATGGGTTAACAGTTCACACACACACACACACACACACACACACACACACACACCTAGTAGGTGCCTGCTGGTCACTAACTGGAGAACTATTTTCTCTCAGTTGCTTTTGTTTTCTACCAATTATCTTTGTCCTTCGGAACTTTTGCCCTTTCTTTGCTGAATCATCTTCTCTTTGCTTAGAATGTCATTTGCCTGACATTTTTTTCTCCCATCTTTACCATTCTTTAACACTCATGAGTATCTTTTTCCTGCAATCCCTTATTAGCAAGATGCTTGAGAACCAGCTACCCTATGCCACCTTGGCCTAAAGTTGTTCTAGCCCACTAAGAAAATTCACTTTCCAGCTAGAGATGTGAGACACTGTAGATGTGTGACTGTCCCAAATTCATAGAAAAAATAAGTATCAGGGAAAATCATGTCTGGGTGAACAGAAAGTACACATTAAATGAGTGAATTCAGCCTAGATTGGTTTATCATTACACATTTTTTTCAGTTCATTCAAAAACCAGTGACATCAAAAGAACAAAAACATTTAGCTATCTAAAACTAAAACCCTTATGTTTAAATATATTACATCTTAGTTGGGTTATAAAAAAGTGTCCAAACTGTTTTTATTCTTTAAAAAGTGCCCCGACAAAGCACTCATCACAGACTACAATGGGACACTGAGCTAAACTGGGCATTTCTCATTACACTAGAAACGGATAAATGAGCCGAAAATAACCCAAATAAAGACAAGTCTGGTTCACACTTTGAAGTATGTCCAAGTGTTGTATTGTGAATGGTCACACATAAAGGTCCAGTGCGACACAGTAAAGGTTCTCAGCACACTTACTTTAGAAGCCACTTCTTAATTTATAAGGAGACAGATGTAGCCAAAAGGTGAAAATTCTTAGTGAGACTGTCAACTCTTTAGGTTAAAGATAAGGCCAAAAAATTATGGAACACATAAATAAAAGAAATAGAATTTTTTTTAATTTGAAATTATTAATTTAGAAATCTAGTTCTTTTGTTTTTCGAGCTCTCAAGAAGAGAAAGTTTTATATATGTGTGTGTATGTGTGTGCATACGCACACGCACCTTCATAGAATGTCAGATGCTTTATATATATATATTTTTTTCCAATTCTTAATATTCTACAAAGGAGACATCAACCCCAGCACTCTATAATTGAATACGCAGAGACTATAAAAGTTAAATCACAAGCTGGGCATGGCAGTGCAGACCTCTGACTCCAGCATTCAGGAAGCAGAGGCTGGAGAAGCTCTGTGAGTTGAAGGTCAGCCTGATCTATATAGTGAGTTCTCGGACAGCCAGGGCCATGTAGAGAGATTCTGTCTTAAATGACATTAACAAAAACAATTTAAATCACATGTCACAGCTTGTGGTAAACTTGCCTGTAAAGTTTTGTTTGTACACAAGTAGCTTTTCAGTCCAAAGAAGCAAACTCAGACATACAAAATTGGGAATTTTTGAGACCAGAAATAAAAATTAACCTCAATTTACATATGAAAAGCTTACCTCAAGGAAAAATGAACTTCTATGAGTGATAAATCCCAAAACTCCATTTCATACTGTCTAATAACAGCCAAGTAATTACTCCAAAATAGTTTCTGAATCTAATATAAATATTAAAAGTCAACCTTTTAAAATCAAATATATTTACTTCCTCACAGATTTACTGCTAAAAAACGTCAATTAAAAAGTCCTCTGATTTTTAATCTCTACTTATTTTAGCGTTTTTTGTATGCAGATAGGTGTTTATGGTATGTTTTCATATGCTAGCATGTGGAGGCCAGAGTCAAAAGCAAGCATTTTCCTCGGTCGTTCTCCACCTTATTTATAGAGACAAGGTCTCTCACTGAAATCCAGGGCTCGCAGTCCGGGCCAGCACACAGTTCAGAGAGCTCTAGTGGTCAGCTTCTGTCTCTCTGCCGTGCACCGGGCAGCACAGGCAGACACCAAGCACATGCTGCACACCCTATTTCCCACGGTTCTAGGGGTCCAAACTCAGGTCCTGGATCCTCACGTCTATACAGCCAGCATTTTAGCAAAGTGAATACCCACCCACTCTCACCCCAATTACCTACCGCCTCCATCATCCAGGAGGGCAGTTACTGAATCAGGCATTAAGGAAAAAACCCTGGAAAAAATGAGACTGAATGAAATCCTAACTTGTTAATTACATAACTCTCAACAGATCCTTCACCCTCTCTAGGTGTCAATATTTTTAAAGTGGGCTACAGGTCTAACCCATAATCTATTGCAATAAGGAACGAGATACATGCATAAAGCAGTCCACAGAGCACCTGCTTGGGGGGGGGGGGAGGGCGTTCCCAGCAGACAAGTAAGGGTGATATATTTGAGACTTCTTTGTTTTATTGGGATATTTAGTATCTAGTAAAAGTTTAATTTTACAGCCAGGAATGGTAGCCTATACCTGAAATTTCAGCATGCAGGAAGACCAGGCAGGAGGATTGCCATGAATTCAAGACAAGATTAAAATATAGACTAACAGACTGTTTCAAAAAACTAAAAGCAACAACAAGGGAGAAACCATTCTCAATGATACTATTCTAATACCTCATTAAGTCTTGAAATACTTTCAAAGTCAATAGGATTTTTAGTTTCTTTTTCTGATACTGCCTTTCAGTATCAGGAAAATGTATTAACTGACTTGCAAACAAAATCCATATTTTACAACAGAATTTAGCACTTTCACTAACTATTTTATATAAAATGTTGATGCAATTTAAGATGTAAGCTTATGCATAGACAGATGCTTCAAGATAACTTACCTACAGAAATAACTTTTCCAGTTTGGTCAATTCTATCACTTACCACTAGGGGGAGCTACAACTCAGGAAAAGATTTATGCAACGTCCCAAAATTTCCCATCTTATAAAATATATTATCAGCTTTCTTATTAAAATATTTTAATTGGTAAGAATACTATAACTTTTTGGA
Organism: Apodemus agrarius; assembly: GCA_964023405.1. Taxonomy (NCBI): domain Eukaryota; kingdom Metazoa; phylum Chordata; class Mammalia; order Rodentia; family Muridae; genus Apodemus; species Apodemus agrarius. The sequence continues at coordinate 94,518,523 of OZ030016.1, forward strand.
AGTTTTTAAATAATGAGACTCATTAACACAATACACTATATATTTATGTTTAACATCTGTTCTTTTGCTCACTTAAGTTTCACTAAGTTTTATTCTTTCTCTCTACATTAGAAGAATGAGGAACAGCTCTCCTCCCTGCCTCATAGGCCGCTTTAGTTCCAGTGTCTGGACAGTGCAGGACACTACATGGCCCGTGAATACTTCCTGCTGTGTTAGCTCCCTGTGTTAAATTCAAAGTGAGAAATGCCTCCTTAGATGTTAGCTAGAGCAAACTTGGGGACTCTGGGCCTCGTTGGTGATACAGACGGGTCATGAGGTGGGCTTGGTTATGACGTGTTCACAACAGACTCCCTCATAGGTGACCCGCTGGAAGAGGGGCGTGGGCAGCAGAACAACACCGGCAACCAAAGAGATCCTGCTCAGGGCCTATTAGTGGGTTTCACTGGTGCTTTACACGGTTTCTTGAGCTTAGTGCTGTTAACTTTTTGTTCCCTAAGCATAACCAACACCCACAATATAACATTAGTGAATTTTAGTTTATTTTAAATGAAATGAAGACAACAGAAATGTAATGTGAATCCAAAATGTTCTCAATCTAATTTTTTCTATCTCTTATAGGTCTATGTAGGATTTGATTCCAGATTTGACTGTGATTTTTAATTCATTTTTATAAGTTCTTCCTAAAGCATAATATCATCTTTCAAAGCAACTATCTCACCAGTGTATGAAGTACCTAGTTACATAATTACACTAACAAACCAAAGCATTATAAGGCCTTAGACACTAAAGCCCACTTATGAACCTTAGGGAGGCTCAAGAACTCACTTATGAAAACAGAGACTGACCTATCAGTTACACTGGCACAGGTGAAATTAAAACAGTGGCTTTACCCAGGCATACAGTGCATGCCTCTGACTTCCAGGCTATCCTGCTCGACAGAAAGAGATTCAGGACAACATAGAGAAACTTTTGGAAAACAAAAAGCAAAAAAAAGTTGTTTTAAAGAGACAATGGAAAATAAATGACCCATTTGTAGCCATTGCCAGGCAGCGCGTCCCCTGTAACAGCACGTGTTCTCACACTGGTGCACTGTCCTGTCCTCCAGCAGAGTGACAGAATGCTACTGAGGGGCATGTGCCCTTGCGTTCACCAGGACTTGCAATGGTGCACCGGGTTTAGCTATAATCAGTAATTATGCTCTGGGAAGTTATGCCGTCATGATAAGACAACGACATAGTGGACAGGGAGGGTACGAACAAAAAAGGCTGCCTACATTAGACTCACTCAGCCAGCAAGGGTCCCTGCTGGTGTTTTATAAAGTGAGCCTGAACTTTCCAGAGCCTTGGATAGAGTTAAAACATCTGTATAAGTAAAGAAGAAAAAAAGATTCTCAAATCTATGTTTGACTCTTTAAAACCATCTTAGAACTGAAACACACGACCTGCTGAGTTTCTAACCTCTCTTCCCGGTGAGTGCACACAGCACGCAGTTCCAAGGTTAGACTTACACCACATCCCTTGGCATTAGATGGTTCATAATTTATGACAGCTGTCCTAATTCTTGTGCTGGCAAGATGGTTCAACAGATAACGCTGCTGCTGCTCAAGCATGGACTGTAGCTCTGATCCCAGCACACAGCTGAATGCCACCTCTAATCCCAGCACTTGGTTCTGAGAAAGCTTGGTCTGTGAACTCTAAGTTAGTGAGAGACCCTGCCTGGAACCATAAGGTAGAGAGCGGCTGAGGACACCCAGCACAGCCTCTAGCCTCACATATGCACTACACATACATGACCCTGAACACATATACGCACCACACCAACTACCATGGACACACACATACACAAAGGCAGTGTATACTCATCAAATAATGGATTAAAAACATTTCAGCCACAATATATACACACACGTATGTTCTTTCTCAAGCAGTAAGACCATAGCGAATTCACAAGACTTCTAGAGTGTAGTAACTATACACCTAATAATATATACAGAGTTGACTTTTTCTCATTAATCTTTTAAAAATAAACACATTATACTAGAAAGCAGAACAAAACTCATAATTGGTTGTATGTGTGTGTGCACATGTGCATGCCTGTGTTTATGTGTGGGGTGTGTGTTTACATGTGGGGTGTGTGTGTGTTATGTGTGTGATGTGTGTTTATGTGTGTGGGGCATGTGTTTATGTGTGAGGTGTGTGTTTATGTGTGGTGTGTGTGTGTGTTATGTGTGTGATGTGTGTTTATGTGTGTGGGGTGTGTGTGTTTATGTGTGGGGTGTATGTGTCTACCTGTGAGGTGTGCGTTTATGTGTGGTGTGTGTGTGTGTGTGTGTGTGTGTGTGTGTTTATGTGTGGGGCGTTTGTGTGCTCATGTGTGGGGTGTGTGTGTTTACCTGTGGGCTATGTGAGTTTACACGTGGAGTGTGTGCGGTGAATAGACACAGGTAAGCATGCCTGTGATGAGCACACGGAGGGCAGAAATGGGTGGCTAGCAGCCCCTGTCCCTCTTGGTCATGTGTTTTGTGGCCGGATCTCTCCCTGAATCTGAAGTTGAGCTTTTTCACTCTTCTCCACTCCTCTGGCAGCAGTCAGCCCCAGACACCCTGCTGCTTCTGCCCCAGGGAGCTGGAGGCACGGGGCCCCACCCTTCTCGTTACATGGGTGATGGGATCTGAACTGAATTCATGGCTGCACAGTAAGTTCTCTCAGCGGGGAGCCATCTTTCCAGCCCCTTACAACCATCTTTTCACAAACAAGAACAAAGCATGCTGCTGCTATAAAGTCAACACAACACAACCGTAACAAGGGAATAGTTACTTCCTAGTGCAGCACTCACCATGGATGTCATCTCTGACGTAATCATCTTACCAAGAGCTGGGAAATTATCACCTCAGGTATCTGTTAATTTTTCCTTTTCTCAAGCTCTCTTATCAAATACCTAGATTTCATTTTTGCTCCCACCCATGGAATTAGAGATCAGAACCGAGGTCTTGTACATGCTGGGCAAGAACTCTGGCAGTGAGCTAGCCTGAGACCTTGCTTTTCTGCTCTGGAGTCTTATATGAAGCTCCCACTGGCCTTGTCCTTGCTATGACACCATGGCTGACTTCAAACTCGATCCTCCTACCTCACCTCCCAAATGCCAGAATCGTAGGCGTGTGCCCGCAGTGCCGGGATTTTACAGGCACATGCCAGCAGGCTCAGGCCCCATCAGGCCATTGTCCTGATGTGCTAGCACTGAGCCCTGGCCCTCAGGCAGGCCAGGGCATCTGGTATCTACTTGAGCCATATCCCCAGCCCTCCATTAAGGTTTGATCACTAAAAGAGCTTAAAAAACAGATGTTATTTTCCTTAATATTCATGACTACGGAATTATGTTTTGGCTATAAAATCAAATGAATGTCTTCCTTTAAATGAGAAGCTGGTTTATAGCACAACTCAAATTCCTTTTTCTTATTTCCAATCTGGAACAGGAGCTACTACAGAAACAATTCGAGGTGGGGGTGGCAGCAGGGAACTATGCTCAAAAATTCACAAAAAGGAATGTTCAACAATATCTACAGTTCATTTCTTAAACATATATTGATATATATATATTTTTTTAATAATTTATTTATTTCCTGTATGTGGGTACACTGTCTCTGTCTTGAGACACCTGAAGAGGGCATCAGATCCCATTACAGATGGTTGTGAGCCACCATGTGGTTGCTGAGATTTGAACTCAGGACCTCTGGAAGAGCAATCAGTGCTCTTAACCTCTGAGCCATCTCTCCAGCCCTTGATATATATTTTTTAAATAGTTACTAATTAAAAGATGCTCCCCTAAAGCCAGTAACAGGGGCACATGCTTATAGACCCATCTACTTAGGGAGGCTGAGGCAAGAGGGTTATGTGCCTAGGAACTCCAGGACAGCCTGGGCCACACAGCAAGACTCCATCTCAAAATAAAAGGGCAAGGGAGACTATGGAAACAGCCTGAATACAAGAACCCATGTACAATGGCAGTGCTGTGCAGGCAGAGGCAGGTCCTTCTGAGTCTCTGGTAGGAGAGCCTTGTCTCACACACCAGATAGAAAGCATCCAAGGGACAGCAGGGACACTGTCCTCGACTCCACATGCATTGACATACACAAGTGTACATGCGTCTTCATGAATGTGAGTGTCAAGTATTATACCTTGGATAATTCTGTCAAGTATTTCATTCACTACAAAATTTAAAACCTAGAGCCTGCTATAAAAGTTAATTTCTCTGAAGCACATCACCAGGTATATTTTACAATGACGTGTTTACACCATAAAAACTAATTTCTACAGATACTTCGGTTTAAAAACTCTATATTTCATGAGCTAAATGATAAGAATAGTTGAAAACAACACAGTTCTTTAATTAGATTTTGTGAATGGACATATTTGGAGACAGGAGAGCCAGCCAGCGTGACTGACTGTTCTCTTCCTCCGTGTCCTCTTCCTCCCCTGACTGACTTCTAGCAATTTCAGCTACTTGGATAAAAGGAAAACTGGCAAAACATATTTCTGGACTTAAATATATTTTATATTAATTTATATAATTAATTAATTGTTATTAATTTATTAATTATTTATATATTATTAGTATAATATATTGATATATTAATTTATAATATATTGATTAATTTATATAATAATTATTTATTTATATTAAATTATGTTATAAGCATAATTTCTTATTTGAAAACTACATATCCCAATATAGAAGAAAATTCAATATATATTATTATTTTGAATAACATTTAAAGTTTACTATTTTAAGATTTAGTATGTACCTCTGCTGATCTTTAAAAATACCTTTTGCAGTAGTCAAATCTAGTAATGTCAGAGTTTTCCTTTAAAGAAAAAAAAAAACACTCGAGCCTTTTGGTACATTAGTTTATAACCCAATTTTCAGAAATGTGGAACTATTGTTTCTTCATCCTAAGACTGAATAACAAGAACACCTTCCCACACAAATATAAAACTGGTTTGTACATACTTCTACCATTAACTAATTAGAATTTGACTCACTAAGTCTACAGCCTATCAAGTTAAAAGGTTTCACATGTACAGAGGAGCCCTGAGGCACAGAAGGACATCCACTGTAGATTTCTCCATACGATATGAGCATGTTAGCTCCTTAGTCTAACTCAAGTCTGAGACTCCACCGTGCTGGCAGTGTTCAGATCTGCCAGCAGAACTAACTCCCAGCTGGGTTTGTACCGGATACTTTAAACCTAAAACTGGTCCACGTTGCTGTTGGGAAAAGCTTAAGTTCCCTTTAATACTGAGACACACAGTGCGGTCAAGCATAGAAGAAAGGAACAGGATACAGAGACTGTCACACATAGGTTCTGACGAGAGTGATGAAAATGGCGATGACCGATGATCACTGTGGCAGTGAAGGCTGACACTCATGAAGAGATCTTCAATCTGCCCAACCACTCAAAAGGGGAGGAGCCACAGCCGTGCACGTGTGGGGCTAGAGTTATAGGCATCCAATGTTCATACCCCTAACTGCGGTCTTCTGAGAGGAGAGCAAGTGCTTTTAACCAATGAGCCATCTCTCCACCCCCACCGCACCCCAGACCTATACTCTTAGTCATTATATTTTCATTGCCTATTTTCTCTAATCTCTCGTTAGAAAGCATTGATGTAACACCATTACACCCCTGATAGCCTCCTGGGACTCCACAGTATGCAAGTGTTTACTAACAAAAACATCAAGCTGGGTGGTGAGGGGTAAAGAATATGAGTAAATGGCTTTGCCCTCAGGCCCTAAACAGTACAGATAGTACATATATATACAGTACTATATATATATAGCTTGTCAGTAAAGACTATTACAGTTTTATCATAAATGTTTTATAAGCAATTGTTATTGATAACTTCCAAGACCTACAAATTCCCTAATAAGTTTTCATAAAGCAACATTTCTCCCATGACCAAACTGCTCATGTACTTTAATGATATAGAAAGGTTAAAAAAAAATATGAGAAGCATGTCATTAGCTTACATTCTCAATGACAAATGTCCACTCTTTGTCTTCAAATTCTTCTGCATGAGGATCCTGCAACAAACAGAAATTACCAAAGGTAAGAAACACGTATCTTTAATCCAATCTTGATTGGATTAATCAAGAAAATACAAATTGGCTTCTTTGTACTTTTACTAACTTTTTAAAAGGAAGGAGCAAAATATCCTTTAAAAAAAAGGCTAAGGCCAGGCGGTGGTGGCGCACGCCTTTAATCCCAGCACTTGGGAGGCAGAGGCAGGCGGATTTCTGAGTTCGAGGCCAGCCTGGTCTACAGAGTGAGTTCCAGGACAGCCAGGGCTATACAGAGAAACCCTGTCTCGAAAAACCAAAAAAAAAAAAAAAAAAAAAAAAAAAAAAAGGCTAAGTAATTTCTCTAAATCTAAGTTGTTATTTTCTACTACTAAAGTCAGCTTCTGCTGCCACCTCTCCGGCTCTGAGTCTGTGAGGCTCGGCCAGGCAGCTTTGTGAGCTGACTACTAAGAGCCTCACTGGGGAGCTAAATGCGTACCCAGAGCTGCTCTCTCACACACACTCAGCATTTGAAACCACAAGTCCTACCTGAACAAGGTATCCCAAGGGGACTTATGATCGAGACAATGGGCCAATCAGCATGGGTTGCTGATAACCCTCTTCCCACTTCTGTTAAGGAAATACCTGAAGACTCGAAGGGCGAGCGCCACCCTGCTGCCCCCAGGGCCCCTGTCACTTTTTTTTTATTGAATATTGTCTTCATGTACATTGCCAATAGTAAAACCTTTCCCGATATCCCCCCTCCCCTAAGACCCTCAGCCCCTCCCCATCCTCCTTCCCCCTTCCTCCACGTATATGCCCCTCCACTCAACACACTCCCACCTCCCCCCTCGGTTTCCCTTTCCTCTGCCACATTTTTGGCTGGAACCAAGTGTGCCCCATGGTTGATGGTTCAGTCCCTGGGAGTCTTGGGCCATCTGGGTGGCTGAAATCGTTGTTCTTCCCATGGGGCTGTAAACCCCTTCAGCTCCTCTGGACCTCCCTCCAGCTCCTCCATTGGGGACCCCATGCCCAGTCCAATAGTTTGTTGCTAGCCTCTGCCTTTCTGTGTGTGATGATCTGGCAGGGCCCCTCTGGAGACAACCATGGCATGCTCCTTTTGGTATGCACTTCTTGTCATCCATAAAAGTGTCTGGGTTTGGTCACTGTTTATAGGATGAATGCCCAGGTAGGGCAGTCTCTGGGTGGCCTTTCCTTCAGTCTCTGCTCCACACTTTGTCTCCTGTATTGCTTCTGTGAGTATTTTGTTCCCTTTCTCAGAGGAACCAAAGCACCCCCACTTCAGTCCTCCTGCTGTCCCCAGGGCCCCTGTCACTTTTTAAAAGTGAGGCATACTCTTGCCTCACTTGACAAACACTAAGTACTATCCAAGAGATTGTACAAGTATTCCACGGACTTTGCATACTTGTTCTTACATTTAAAGGCATATACCGTACTCTCCAATGAATAAGTGTACAGTAAATGAAATAAAAGACCTGACTGGAGATTAGAAAACACTATGTTCCATCTTGCGGAGACAAACAAGGAAAGCTGCACAAGAAGACACCCAGACTCAGCAGAGCCGCCATGTCTACACACATTAGAACAAGGCAAGGCAGCGCGTACAGAGCAGAGTGTTCATCTCCCGCTGCTTCCTGACGGGAGGGTGCAAGCGGCCAGCGCCTCCTGCTGCCCAGGCCTTCCCCACCGCCATGCACAATGTCCCCTTCAAGTTGCTTGTATCAGGTGTTAAGAAAATCCCTGAAGACACTAAGGGTGAGAGATCCTAGGGCTCCTTTGAGACCCTTTCCCAAAATAAAAATACAAATAAGAAGGGCTAGAGGTGACCCCTGGCAATGGGCAAAGAGACCCCTGTTGTTCTTATGTCATTCGGGCAGAGCGGATGGGAATGCTTTGTTCATCCCAGCTTAGAGGCTGAACATTATGCCTAGGATACTTCAAAATCAATCAAATCCAATCCAGGCAGAGCAGCTTGAGGGGAAGAAGACAGAGACCTGTGCTCATCCACGCCACGTGGTGTGAGAGATAAAGATGACCTCAGACCTGCCCTCTGCCCCATGGCACAGGTGGGCCACAGACACAAAGAGCCACAGCCCAGCATGGGAAGAGGAAGACAGAGACCCGTGGACCGCTGTGTCACCAACAGACCTGCTCTCTGGCACACGGCACATGTGGGCTGTACACATCCACTTGCCTGAGGAAACCACCCAGGGCCCACCAGCCGGTGGCAGCCTGGAGAGGAAGCCACCACAGTCCCTGAGTGTGTGGAGGACACAGGGAGAGGAAGAGAAGAGGAGCAGCTGGAGCATCATGAAGAGAGATGGAGCTGGAGACATGAGGTTGGAGAGGAAGTGGTAAACCCTGTCACTCAGGTAAACCCTGAGCTGCTGGTGAGGGCTTGTCTGGGTCCATGGCTACCCAGCAGCAGGGGCTGGTGTTGATGTCTGTGGCTTATATTACCACTAGAGAGCATGGGGACATCCCTGGTTGGGGCAGCCACCAGGGACCACATGATGTCCACAGGCTAGTCAACTCGCCCCACCCCTCACTGGCTGCAGCTATCTGAAGAGCTGGCCCCACCTCTTACAGAAGCCAGCACTCAGGAGAGGAAGAGTGGGTAGCAGGTAGGGCTGGCCCTGAGGGTGTGAGTATGGGAGAGCTGACCCTGCTGCTATGGGGCAGAGTGATGCACCCCGATCCCCACCCCTGGCCACCTCCAGTGAGCTAGCCCTACCCTCCACCAGCTGGGACACTCAGGAGAGCTGTCCCTACACCTTGACTGGACAACACTGGGGCTGGCTCTGGAGGCCTGAGTGCAGGTGAGCCAGCCCGAGGACATGAGAGCAGGAGGGCGGACACTGTCTCCTGCCTGTGGCAGTACTGAGGCCTAGCCAGAGCAGTGCTGGAGAGCTCTCCCTAGGGGTACAATAAGGACCAGTGTGCAGACCAGCTCGGCCATCGCCCAGGCCCACATCCAGGGCTCTGAGAGGGGCCACCCCAAAAGGTGTGTACTGGCTAGTTTGGTGTGTCAACTTGACACAGGCTGGAGTTATCATAGGAAAAGGAGCTTCACTTGGGGAAGTGCCTCTATGAGATCCAGCTGTGGGGCATTTTCTCAATTAGTGATCAAGTGAAGGAGGGCCCCTTGTGGGTGGTGCCATCTCTGGGCTGGTATTCTTGGGTTCTATAAGAGAGCAGGCTGAGCAAGCCAGGGGAAGCAAGCCAGTAAGGAACATCCCTCCATGGCCTCTGCATCAGCTCCTGCTTCCTGACCTGCTTGAGTTCCAGTCCTGACTTCCTTTGGTGATGAACAGCTGTGTGGAAGTGTAAGCTCAATAAACCCTTTCCTCCCCAACTTGCTTCTTGGTCATGATGTTTGTGCAGGAATAGAAACCCTGACTAAGACAAATTGGTACCAGCGTAGTGGGGTATTCCTGTGACAACCTGACCATGTGTTGGGGAGGACTGTGGAAGGACTTTGGAACTTTGGGCTAGATGGTCCATTCAGTGATGAGACCTCTCTGAGATGTTGTGGAGGAGCTTGGAAGATTATGTTGAGAACAGTGCAGAAGATGGAGGCCTGGCTTGTGAAATTTCAGAGGGAAAATTAAAGACTCTTATCAGGGCCATGAAGACTCTGTGGTTCTGGTTAGCTGGAGCTGAAGAATCAGCTGTGAGTAACAAGATACCAGAACCACTAAAGTGAGTCGTTGTGTTACTGGGACTATTGATGCTGGTTAGCTGGAGCTAAGAAATTAGCGGTGAGTAAGAAGAGACCAGCATCACTGAGGTGAAATCTTCTGGGAAGTGTTTTCTGAGAGCACAGAGGATGTGTTCCAGATAGCCAAGGTTGTGCCTCGTGCTGTAGCAGGACTTGGTACTGTGTAAGAGTCACCCAGGTGGTACTGCTTTTGAAGGCATGAAGGCATCATGAAGAACAGCTGAGGCTTGGTACACTGAGACCACGGAAGGCCATTGGTGAAAGTGTACCCTCAGTTGTAATTGATGGCCCAGGACTGAAGGGGTCATGCAAAAGAGTTGAGGCTTGGAGATGCCAGTACTATGCGATGACCACCAAGGAAAGCAGCAGCAGTGGAGTACAAGCAGCTGGAGCCTAGAAGACAAGGTGTGTGCTACAACGGGAAGAGCTGGAGAAGTGACCCAAGCCCTTGGAGGAGCCCAGAAGATCGTGAGTTGGATCCCAGACTTTGGAGTTTGAGTTTTGCCTTTGATTGTGACTGTGCCCTGATATTTTTCCCTCTTGAAAGAAGGTATTTTAGTGGAGCCCACAGTTCAGAGACTTGAATTTTTAAAAGACTTTGAATTTTAAGATATTGGACATTTTAAAGGGATTGAACTTTTAATATGTAAAGACTGTGGGACTTTTTACATTATTGAGATCTTGGGGATGAATAAGAAAGTAAGGGTTGAGGCTTAATAGTGATATGTTGGTGTGTCAAGTTGACAAGGGGTCAATTGTACTGGCTAGTTTGGTGTGTCAACTTGACACAGGCTGGAGTTATCATAGGAAAAGGAGCTTCACTTGGGGAAGTGCCTCTATGAGATCCAGCTGTGGGGCATTTTCTCAATTAGTGATCAAGTGAAGGAGGGCCCCTTGTGGGTGGTGCCATCTCTGGGCTGGTATTCTTGGGTTCTATAAGAGAGCAGGCTGAGCAAGCCAGGGGAAGCAAGCCAGTAAGGAACATCCCTCCATGGCCTCTGCATCAGCTCCTGCTTCTGACCTGCTTGAGTTCCAGTCCTGACTTCCTTTGGTGATGAACAGCTGTGTGGAAGTGTAAGCTCAATAAACCCTTTCCTCCCCAACTTGCTTCTTGGTCATGATGTTTGTGCAGGAATAGAAACCCTGACTAAGACAAGGTGTATCATCTTCAAATAGTTGGGAAGCCTGAAAGGGCCAGTCCTGCTGATCCGAGGCTGCAGGATCGCCATGACACAGGGCAACAACAGGGTAACTGCGAGGAGGCCATCGCCCTCACAGTACAAATGTTAGAGCGACACTGGAGCTCCAGAGCCCACTGGCTTGTATGCACTGTCGCCTCAGCTCAACCACTGAGTCCCACGTCTCATAAACCGTGTGGCACACAGCGGCCTCCAGAACACCTGACAAACGAACTCATGAAATACGCCATGTGGCAATGCCTTCATAGAGTAATATAATACAAGATTTAAAACATAAAATACCTTTAAAACACAGATGGTGACGCACACCCAAGACAGTCTTATCTAAGGAGTGCTTTCCCTGGAGCCAGGAGGAAATGCCAGTAACCAACGTGAAAGCCGCAGCCGCAGCCGCTGCCGCCGCAGTGTTCATTTCTTGGGCACTTTCAAGTGGTTGTCTATGGAATTATTTTATTATAGACCAGACCAAATATTTGTAATTAAGCCTTCTTTATTTATCCGTTGTCAACTTTCATACCTCTGTACTAATGGTATAAAAAGGCATTACCTTCTGAAAATCTGAAATATGTTTGTAAATTTTTTACTAGCCACATCTATCTTCAATTTAATTGAAATTCCAAAAAACAAGGTCATGATCTAAAGCAAGCAAGTGCTGGTTCCATCCAGAGGGAAACACGCTGATAACATTCTTCTGGTTCCGGAGTTAAGAACACGGGTTGCTTGACTCCCAGCAGCCATGAGACAGCTCATAACCATCTATAACTTAAAAACCCTCCTCTGGCCTCAGCACCAGGCATGTACACAGCGCAGACACACAAGCAATCAAACATCCATGGACACAAAATATTATTTCTAAGAGATTTAGGAGGCTGGAATGGCTTCTCAACAGTTACGAGCACTGAGTGCAGCTCTTCCAGAGGACATGGATAACAATCTCAGCACCCCCATAGTGCCTCAGACCATCCAGTTCCAGGGGATTCATGCCTTCCACCGGCAGCACACACATGTAGTGCACACACAGAGATATAGACAAAACACCCATACACACAAAACAAACAAATCTTTACAAGAGAAATAAATAATTCAAAACCCATTTCTCTGTGAGTTTACTCGTACGACTGTCTCACTAGCAATAAAGGGCCCAGAGCAGCCCTTTCACTTACAATTTCACAATTAAGTCAACTGTGAGACTTGATAGAAGGGAACCATCTGAGGAAACTCTTTGCTAGAATATTTAAGTGCTATTCAAAAACAAGATCCAAAAGTTACCATGAAAGAATACAGTTGTTTTAATTTTGGTTCTTTCATTTTTTGTTTTTCTTTCTGAATTCTGCATGATATGGAAGATAAAGAATCTGCTGAAAATACTAATTTAAATACTGGAAATGGTTTCGAAGCTCCCACAGTGTGACTGAGGAGAACTGTATGACCCCACAAAGCAGGGAAGAAAGGGGTGGGGCATCCTCCTCCCTTTATCTCACTACACAGAGGCATGAAAGTTGAGTGATGCATTTGCCGCATCAGAACTCAAAACCACACTCAGCTTCTAATCTTCCCAGCGACAAGGTTTAATAGCTACTTTAAACTCAAAATCATTCCATCAGTTCCCCAAAGAAATAGCTATGAGCACGTTCCAGCTCCAGCTCCATTCTAATCCCTTCTTCTCTGCCATTAAAAATAAACACAGAACACTGATGGCCTTGTCTACTCATTTGTCTTACCAATGTGAGCAGACTAAATCAAGAAATGTAGTTGATGAGATTGCTCACCATCTTCCTCAAGTGTATGAGTGATCTCGCTGTCGTAGTGAATATTCATAACCCATTACTGCAGAGTACACAATACAGAATAGACCAGTGATTCTCAACCTTCCTGACCTGCAACCCTTCATGCTGTGGGACCTCTCAACCCATAAAATTAATATTTCATAAAATTACTTCATAACTGTAATTTTACTACTGCTATAAATAATAATATAAATATGATTGAAGCAATCTGATATACAAGCCCCAGAGGGGTCACCATCAAGGTTGAGAACCACTGGTCAGAACAGAGTCTAATCATGAGGTATTGAGGACACTCCCCTCCCCCCTGACTTAGATCCTTTATTGGTGAGATAGAAATATGGATAGACCCTTGGGCTGCTTTGAGCATTAAGTGAATTCTTGATCTACGAGAGACTCCAGCAGCATTGCTCTTAACTACCAAGCTGAGGTTATCATTCCAGCAGGAGAATTACAGGAAAGATGGGCTTTATAACAGCCTCTGAGGACGGCGGACAGAATGGCAACGGGGCAATTCTGAGAGCGCTAGGGGAGAGGATAAACAGAAGAGCAGCTATTGTCTCTCGTATTTTCCCTATGCAAATCAAGGAGATGATGATGATGGTGTTACCATCAAAAATGCCATGTGTGTATAACATAGACGGCAAGCACAATGAAGGGTGTAGTGTGTGTGTGTTTCCTCCTTCAAGTTGTTTCTCTCAGGCATCCATCACAGCTACAAGAGAAGTCTGACTAACACAAGAATTCGGACACTCGCTCACAAAATTAAAAGCACATGTTTACACTGGCCTCACATTCTGAGCTCTAATTTCACTTTTTTCACTTAATGACCTAAAATATTCAGTGGATGCCTCCTCCTTCTACTCCTTTGTAAAAATAATGCCTTTAACATGAATCATTCAGAGAAGCAATGCTGTGTGTGTGTGTGTGTGTGTGTGTGTGTGTGTTCCTAAATACTGAACCTAGAGTCAAGCATCCTAAGCCAGTATCCTCTCATTCATCCCTGTCTCTTAGCCACTCATCCCTCACTCCTCACACACACACACACCCCCTCTCTCCCATCTTTTGAGATGGGTACCACTTAGCCCAAGGGCAGCTTCAATGTATAGCAGAAAATGACTCTGAACTCAGGAAAGAACTGGATTATCAGCATGTCACACCATGCCAAGCCTTTACTTTCTATTTTGAGACAGGATCTCAATAATTTACCCAAGCTAGCCTTGAACTCACTTTGTGGCTTAGGTAGGCCTTGAACTTGTGATCCTTCCTGTCGGTCTCCTGAGTAGCTAGAACTATAGGCCTGTGCCACAGGTTAGGCAAGCACTTATTTTTGATTCCACTACTTTCCCAAAGGCTAATAATAGGCACTACTTGCCCTATTCTTGAGAGCAAGATAGTTGGTTAGTAAATTGGTGATTAATTATCATATGTGTTGAATATTTTATGGTGCTTAAAAAAATAAGACAAATTTCAAGAATAAACACATAAAAAACAGGTAAATAGTATATGAATATGTTTTTTAATCTACACTTTTGTTAATAAAATAGTTTAACTAGTGGGGCCTGGTGGCACATGCCTTTATTCTCAGCATCTAGGAAGCAGAGTTCAGCAGATTTCTGTGGGTTTTAGCCCAGCAAGACCATGTACAAGGCCAGCCAGGGTTACCTAGTGAAACCCTGTCTCAATATGTATACACACACTATAAATATATACTTATAGTGTGTCTGTGTGTGTGTGTGTGTGTGTGTGTTAGTGGATGTGTGGATTTTCTAACAATTGCACTTGATCTTGATCAAAAGCCCAAGAAGCAATTAGCAAGCTATCATTTTAATTATACTTGGCATGATACATTAACATCAACATTTACTGGATACTGATTTTAAAGTAAATTGTTATCAAACAAAACCAAAAACTGAGGAGCGTCTTACAAGCTTGAGCTCTCCCAGGAAAGCACTTAAAGTTTCCCAGGAGCCCGCAATAGGGCTAGGTCATCCCATAGCCTTAGGGGTCTTGAAGCGCTGCAATGCCCTTGCACAGTATGAACTGCCTCCTTCCTCGGAAACAGCATGATCAGGTGAGCAGAAAAGACACAAACGCATCTGTACACAAGAGCCTACACAGCCGTACCCGATAAACTTAGATTATACAAGAGAACTTACCTTAAACAGTGTCACAGTGATTTCAATGTTTTCAGGAACAGGCCAAACAACAACACCACGATATGGATTTTTTATTCCAGGTTGCCAGCTGTGAGCCTACCGGAATAAAAATAAAAGCTTCGGTTATGGAGTGCAAAAGTCATCAGCCTTAGCTATCAACTGAGATCCACGGTCTCCCTGAAACAAATGTCACTAGTCAAAATAAAAGCAAATACAGAAAAAAGAACTAAGCATTAAGCTCAAACAAGCGAGAGCTGTACGTTTATATAAGCAAACCTTCTATGTCCCCCCCACCCCCCCACACACACGCACACATGCAGGTGTGCCAGGAGAAATGACACAAAAATAAGGTATCTAATGCTCTGAAAGCCTGTTCTTTCTGGTTATGGAAAACTTCAGCTAAGAGCAATATTTTAAATTATTTTTGTGACTGAGAATTTAAAGGCAAATTTATTCCTTAAAAAGAAAATCTCGAGTCTGCAGAGATAGTTCAGGGGTTAAGAGCACAGGCTGCTCTTCCAGAGTACCCGGGTTCAATTCCCTGCACCCAGGTGGTGGCTCACGGCCATGGGTAACTCCAGCCCCCACGCGATGCCCTCCTCTGACCTCCACAGCACCAGGACTCACATGGTAGGACATACATGCAGACAGGACACCCGCAGACACACACTCTTTAAAGAGGAAGAGCTAGCAGGTTACAGCCATGTATGTGTCCATGGACACAGCAACTCAGGGTGCCAAGGCTCCAGAAAGTGGAGGACTGGGGGGGGGGGTGTTTCACCTCGCACTTTGTATTTGAGTTCGTTTCTCCTAAACTGAAACTGCAATGTTTCTTTCTTATTTAGGTGAAATAGTGAAAGAGAACAGTAGCTACTCCAGATCATATTTCTAGATCTTCTGATTTGGGGAATGTTGTACTTATAAACCTTGATTGCCAAAATTCTCTTGGAAATGTCACCACCCAAATTTTAAAGATTATCACCACTTCCTCTCGTGTATTTTTGACCAAAGTTGAGCTGAAGGGAGACGGTATGCCAGGACAGGGCTAGTAAGTTTTCTTCATTGTGTGCTGTGAAAAAAACTGTTGGTGGATGTGTCTGAAGAAAATAATAAAAACTAACAAATAGTACTTTCTATGTGTCAGTCCACAAACTAAGAACTGACTAGTTAGACTAACTGCCCCTGGATAAGACTCCTTCCTAGAGGGGAGACCTGTTCATTCTGTGGCTCACTGGTCCACTCAACCGATACCATCTGCATAGTACTATCTATCTGCCTTGGTGCCGTTTATGGTATAAGTAGTGAGAGATGCACAAATTACTTCATTACCTAAGCAGTATGCTACAGTTGAGCATACATGTCATGGGAAAATAAAAAGGATGCGGATACAGAGGTCAGAGGAGAGCAGCTCTCTTCAGGGCAGTCAGAGAGGGCTTCGCGGAATCACTGACACGTGAGAGGAGCCTGAGGGATGAAGAAATGGAGATACACAGATACAGACGAGCGCTCTGAGGGTGGACAACCACTCCACTGCTGGCGTGTGTGCGTGCACGTGTATATACTGGCGTGTGTGCGTGCACGTGTATATACTGAGGTAACATGACGGGAGAAGTGAGGAGAAAATGACGCCAGACAGAGTGCAGAGGCCCAGCCAGGTAAGGTCTGCCCAGGCCTCTGAAAAGATGCTTATTTTTACTTTACATGAGACATGAGACCTGTACTGGCTAGTTTTGTGTGTCAACTTGACACAGGCTGGAGTTATCATAGAAAAAGGAACTTCAGTTGAGGAAGTGCCTCCATGAGATCCAGCTGTGGGGCATTTTCTCAATTAGTGATCAAGTGGGGGAGGGCCCCTTGTGGCTTGTACCCTCTCTGGGCTGGTATTCTTGGGTTCTATAAGAGAGCAGGCTGAGCAAGCCAGGGGAAGCAAGCCAGTAAGGAACATCCCTCCATGGCCTCTGCATCAGCTCCTGCTTCCTGACCTGCTTGAGTTCCAGTCCTGACTTCCTTTGGTAATGAACAGCTGTGTGGAAGTATAAGCTGAATAAACCCTTTCCTCCCTAACTTGCTTCTTGGTCATGATGTTTGTGCAGGAATAGAAACCCTGACTAAGACAAATTGGTACCAGCGTAGTGGGGTATTCCTGTGACAACCTGACCATGTGTTGGGGAGGACTGTGGAAGGACTTTGGAACTTTGGGCTAGATGGTCCATTCAGTGCTGAGACCTCTGTGAGATGTTGTGTAAGGGCTTGGAAGATTATGTTGAGAACAGTGCAGAAGATGGAGGCCTGGCTTGTGAAATTTCAGAGGGAAGATTAAAGACTCTTATCAGGGCCATGAAGACTCTGTGGTTTTGGTTAGCTGGAGCTGAAGAATCAGCTGTGAGTAACAAGATACCAAAACCATTAAAATCAACCTTTGTGTTACTGGGACTATTGATGCTGGTTAGCTGGAGCTAAGAAATTAGTGGTGATTAAGAAGAAACCAGCATCACTGAGGTGAAATCTTCTGGGAAGTGTTTTCTGAGAGCACAGAGGGTGTGTTCCAGATAGGCAAGGTTGTGCCTCGTGCTGTAGCAGGACTTGGTACTGTGTAAGAGTCACCCAGGTGGTACTGCTTTTGAAGGCATGAAGGCATCATGAAGAACAGCTGAGGCTTGGTACAGTGAGAGGCCATGGAAGGCCATTGGTGAAAGTGTACCCTCAGTTGTAATTGACAGCCCAGGACTGAAGGGGTCATGCAAAGAGTTGAGGCTTGGATTTGCCAGTACTATGCGATAACCACCAAGGAGAGCAGCAGCAGTGGAGTACAGGCAGCTGGAGCCTAGAAGACAAGGTGTGTGCTACAAAGGGCAGAGCTGGAGAAGTGACCCAAACCCTTGGAGGAGCCCAGAAAATCGTGAGTTGGATCCCAGACATTGAACCACTGGAGTTTGTTTTGCTTTTGATTATGACTGTGCCCTGATATGTTTCCCTCTTGAAGGAAGAAGGTATTTTAGTGGAGTCCACAGTTAAGAGACTGAATTTTTAAGACTTTGAATTTTAAGATATTGGACATTTTAAAGGGATTGAACTTTTAATATGTAAAGACTGTGGGACTTTTTACGTTATTTAGATCTTGGGGATGAATATGAAAGTAAGGGTTGAGGCTTAATAGTGTTTGTGTGTCAAGTTGACAAGGGGTCAATTGTACTGGCTAGTTTTGTGTGTCAACTTGACACAGGCTGGAGTTATCATAGGAAAAGGAACTTCAGTTGAGGAAGTGCCTCCATGAGATCCAGCTGTGGGGCATTTTCTCAATTAGTGATCAAGTGGGGGAGGGCCCCTTGTGGCTTGTACCCTCTCTGGGCTGGTATTCTTGGGTTCTATAAGAGAGCAGGCTGAGCAAGCCAGGGGAAGCAAGCCAGTAAGGAACATCCCTCCATGGCCACTGCATCAGCTCCTGCTTCCTGACCTGCTTGAGTTCCAGTCCTGACTTCCTTTGGTAATGAATAGCTGTGTGGAAGTGTAAGCTGAATAAACCCTTTCCTCCCCAACTTGCTTCTTGGTCATGATGTTGGTGCAGGAATAGAAACCCTGACTAAGACAAGAACATTGGAAGGTTTTAAGCAGAGGAATGTTGACTTAAGTTAGGTAAAGAATGAAATACAGGTATCCAATAACAACTTCGGTGACTGGGTAAGTGGATAGCTAGAAGACAGATGATAGATAGATAGATAGATAGATAGATAGACAGACAGACAGACAGAAGATAGATAGATAGATAGATAGATAGAAGATAGATAGATAGATAGATAGATAGATAGATAAATAGATAGATAGATAGAATTATACTGAGCCCAGGAAACTATGAGAGAGAGAGGGAGAGAGAGAGAGAGAGAGAGAGAGAGAGAGAGAGACGGATTTCCCTAGAAAGTAATTGCATAAGAGACACAAGTAGAAGCATGCATTGCCTTAGCCTAGTTAGCAAAGGCTTTACCTCTAGCTGATGACTCCATCATTTACTTGATCATTTGCCAACATCCTAGTATAGCCAAGGGATTAGGATTCATTACTGATCTCTGTATACAGTTTTTCTTTCTTTCTTGCTAAGTCACATATATCAACATCTTTTGGTACCTTTCAAAGGCAGGCCTGGGGAAAATGTAACTCCACTTAATTTAGGACAGTGTGATGGTAGTATTGAAGGTGAACTTGACACAACCTGGATCACCCTGGGAATAGTCTCAAGGAATTACGCAGATGAGGTTGGTCTGAGAGCATGTCTGTGGGGTATTTGACCTGTGGGTAGCATCCTCCCTACGCATGGCCCTGGACTGTGAAACAGGGAAGAAAGCTTAGAAGCAAGCAGGCAGAATGTGTCCATTCGTTTCTCTCTGTTCTCGACTCTGGGTAGGATGTAACTAGCTGCGTGCATTTCTGCCTGGATTCCCCCTCGGGGTGGACTGTAACTTGGAACTGTAAACTAAAACAAACCTTTCAGAATATTTTATGACCGTAACAGAAATGAAACAAGTACTATAACTCTATAAAATGCATTGATATTTCTAATTATTTTAAGTCACACTCACCTAAAAGGCTGGTACTTGCTCTACAGAATTAAAATGTTTCCCTGAGTGGGTAGGGAGATAGGTACCGCGCATGCCATGCAAGTGTAGACTTAAGCGTTCAGCAAGCCAGCACCTAGGTGAGTGCCCCAAGGATGTGGCACCCACCAGAATCTGGGAACTTGGGAAGAGAACCCTGGAGCAGGCCTAGGCTAACCCAATCAGCAAGAGATCCTGCCTCAATATACAAGCTGAAGTAGAATCTGTGAAATGCCCTGTGTGACCTCAGGCCTCCACGTGCATGTAAACACATGCATGGTGGAGACACAATTGCTCCCATGTATTTTAAATCACACATATACAAACATGCAGAGCAGAAAGTTTCACTAAAAGTTCCAAATTACACTCCATTAAGCTGGTATTTTACAAATTTCAAAGGTGCATGTACCCATATGTTTCATATGCCACCTACTAAACAACTTTACTGTTGCTAACACAACCTCCATTCTAGTAACTCTCCACAGACAGACTGTGAGTGCACACTTCTGAAAGGCTCAATCACCACGCAAGGCTATGGAAGGTGATAGAACAGCAAAACTCTGGTAAGGATTTTAAAGCTCTGGTTTCTTTGGAATTCTTAAACCTCTCTGCAAACTTCAATTTCTAGTTAGAAAATGGGAATTCAGACAGGTAAAAATTGACATGCCATATTTTTTCTGTTTTATCGCAACTGCCCAGCTGCTACTGTCAAATATATTGAAAAGTTATTTATGTCTATGTTTACAAATCAACTATAGCTTGACAAAGTCTGTGTTATAAATGTCATTACTCCAGAAAATAGAAAAGCCTCGTATTGTGTTAATTGCCCATACTAATTATTTTAACCAAATGAATCTGCAATGAGCTCTCTAAATAGTTAGCTATAAAATATACATGTACCAACAGAAAATGAGCAATTAACTGGGAATTAAGCTTTAAATTAAAAAGGCAAATGTGCCTTATTATGTACTACCTAATTTAACAGTCAGTATAATGACTTATCTGAGTGTCAGTTTTGTTTTTTTTTTTTTTTTTTTTTTTTTTTTTTTTTTGGTTTTTCGAGACAGGGTTTCTCTGTGTAGCCCTGGCTGTCCTGGAACTCACTCTGTAGACCAGGCTGGCCTCGAACTCAGAAATCCGCCTGCCTCTGCCTCCCAAGTGCTGGGATTACAGGCGTGCACCACCACGCCCGGCTCTGAGTGTCAGTTTTAAATTTCCTTATTTAGCTATGATATGTAATTTATAAACAGTTCCATAAATGTACACTACACACACACACACACACACACACACACACATGCTGTTATAAGCTTAACATATCAGTTCTCATATACTGTTATTCACCTTCAATGTTCCAAGAAAAAGACATAAATTCCGAAGTACAGTAACCTCTGAGAGACAGGATTCCAGCACTGTCCTTGTATATGAACCCACAGATGCTTAAGATTTACATAAATGGTGTACTGTGTCTCCACAACCTGTGCATTTGCTCCCCTGCAGTGTAAATCATCTCTAGACATTTACAATCCCCACTATAACATGGAGGCTGTGTAAGTACTTGTTATTCCATTAAATAAACAAAGTTTATTTAATATCAAAGATGAGTATATTCTGAACTGACCAAAGTATTTTATTATATTTATTATATTTCATAACTCTTATAGGATAATTGCTAGCTAACTGCAAAATGAAATAAAAGTGCTTACAGTATCTATTCTACAGATATAGTCATATCCCTCTATTACACTTTAAGGACAACTTTATTCTGGACAATTCCACAAAAGCTGTGGATGCAATGAGAAGTACTGAGTCCATTCTTAGAACTCCTTCTCACATGTAAATAAGGCAGTATCCAAATTATAATGCCTCCAAACCATATATGTGTCTTGAAGAAAATACTGCTAATGACAATAATCAGATTCAATTTCTATATTGCTGGCAGGAGTGTTTGGCAATTTCTTGTGCACACATGTGCACATGTGTATGTATGTGTGTTGTGTGTGCACACACACACGTAAGGAGGCTGAGGGTTACAGTCAAGTGTCTTCCCTATCACTCTACCTACTTAAACAATGATTCTAGCAGCTAACACTGACAGAAGTGAATGAAGACTGTACACTCAGGACTGAGTAACTCACTAACTTGTAGTGTATTCACAGAATGGAATACTATTCAGCAATAAAGCAATGAACTACAAAAGAAGACAAAGCATGAACACATCACAAAAACAAGATGCTAAGCAAAGGAGCCCACATATAAAACAGTGCTATACTATATAAAAACCATATAGAACACTATTAAAGCTATACAGTGCTATACAAGAATACTATTGTAACATTTTTGCATGAAATTCAAAAGTAGGGAAAATTAGTCTTTATTGACAGAAAAATCCAAATAGTCCTGGCCTCTGAGGGTTGGTAACTGCCTAGAAAAGACACAGAATGTTATGCTGATCATAATCTACACTTTGATAGTAGTATTTATACAAGTATCAGTATATACATCATATTTGCTATATATATAAACTGTGGCGGTTTGAACAAGAACGGCCCCACAGGCTTATATATTTGAATGCTTGGTCATCAGGGCCTCGGGTGGGACTGGGAAGCCTGGCCTTGCTGGAGGAAGTGCATCAAGGGGCACGAGGGCTCTGAGGTTTCCAAAGGCCAAGCCCAGCTCAGGCTCTCGCAGCTCTTCCTCCAGCAGTACATCCTTGCTAACAGGCTCCCGGCCATGATGATAATGGACTGAACTTCTGAGATTGCAAGCAAGCCCCAGTTTAAATGCTTTCTTCCATAGTTGTCATAGTCATGGTATCTTGAGTAGCTAAGGTTTGATTAATTTTTGAATCCTTAAGTTTTAGCTTAATAAAAATAAAACTGGAGGCCAAACATAATGGCACACACTTGTAATCCCAGCCCTTGGGGGCACAAAAGGGAAGATCACAAATCCTAAGTCAGCCTGAAATCCAAAATGAGGCCCAGCCTCAAAAACAAACAAAACCACCTTGAAAGGGTACTTTTAGTAAGTTTTTAAAATTTCAATTATCATCTATCTAGCGCACTTTTCTTAATTGCAGTCTATTTATGGGGGAAAAATTAATCTCTATTAAATATGCATACAACTGTATGCTTACAAAAATATAATTATCTACAGAACAGGATGTTTAAAATTCTGTTCTAGTCTCCGTGTATGATGCTATCAGTACAAAGAGAAACAAATCAAAATCTTTGAAAAGGTCAGCTCCTCCTCCTGCAGTCCAGCGATGGACTCAGACAGCTGGCCACTCCTTAAGAATGCTGGGCTCCTCCTCTTCAAATCTGAACAAATTAATCCTGGGGACACATGGGTAAGTGGTGACTGTTCAGAGCAGACTAACCTTGGACGACTTCCTTCTGCTTCTTCTTGTCCAAACAACCACCAGTTTATCTGGTTGCCTATCAAATTAAAAAACAAGGAAAGAAATTCAATATAATTCATTTTAAACCAAATAATTAAAGTTTAGTTTTAGTACCTTTAAAAGGACAAACGTGGCCTGGGGTAGCTCCTCGGGTGAAGAGCTTTCCACACAAGCATAAGATCTGATTCCCATCCCTAGCACTGAGAGAAAAACTGCATGTGGCAGTGTATCCTGGAACCCCAGCTAAGGGCAGAGACAGGAGGATTCCAGGAGCTATCAGCCAGCCTAGTCAAAATGATGAGTGCAGGCTTCGTGAGAAGCCTGTGTATAAACTAAGACGGACAGTGATAAGACACCAGAAAGTGGCCTCTGCCACATGAACACGCCGGAGTGTGTGCATGTGCTTAAGATGTGCACACGTGCCGTGCAGTGGTGGTGCACGCCTGTAATCCCAGCACTTGGGAGGCAGAGGCGGTGGATTTCTGAGTTCGAGGTCAGCCTGGTCTACAAAGTGAGTTCCAGGACAGCCAGGGCTACACAGAGAAACCCTGTCTTGAAAAAGCCAAAAAAAAAAAAAAAAAAAAAAAAAAAGATGTGCACATGCCCCACAGGCAGACACACGAAAGAAAGGACAGACCTGTCTACATTAGATTCCACAAAGCAGTTAAGCTTCAGTTCTTCTCCTACATATAGTAGATGCTAAATTCAGATATGATCTCATTGAAATAACTAGTATTTCCTCTAGAGACTTTTCTTTAAAAGTAATACCAAGTCAATTCGTGTGAAATGCAACAGTTAGAACTGACTGTAGCTTTAAAAAGCCCACATCTGTGCCCTCCCACAATGCCTCACTTCTCACGAGTTATCCCTTCTAACTTAGAGAACGAAGCATTCGAAAGGCATTGTGGGTGACACCGCTCTGCATCTTCCAAACACTGTGTACAATGTTTAGCTCAAATGATTTCATAACTACCTAATTACTCTCACGAAACAATGCTATGCTGAAAACTCCACACAGTACAAAATATTACTTGTATCTTAACAATCTTATTTTTTTAAAAACTGCCAAAGATAAATAACTGAGCAAACTCTGACAGAGCCAGCCTGTAAGGGAGACCCTCCAAGACCACAGAACCCTCTTCCTTATTGTCTGCTAATGGAAAGGCAAATAAAACACATCTTTAGCAATTGCAACAAGGTTTTCCTTCATGTTCCCAGAAATCAAGAAGAATATGATTATCAGCTATCTTACTTACATTTTCATTTTTTTAAAAATCTAGTTAAAGTGCTCGCTATGCCAGGCGTGATGACACAAGTCAACAACGCAAGAGCTCCCGAGACTGGGGAACAAGGTCAGAAGATCAAACCCAACCCTGACCAGTGGGACTCCAGCTCAGAAGAAAAAGTGAAAAGAGCCTAGAGCAATGCCTGGCCCGTGTGAAGACCTGGTAAATGCTCATCACTGGAAAAGAAAGGCATGTACCTATACCTCAAACAACAGACAGGGTAAATGCAGATAAGCCCACAACTACATACATTACAACCAAACTGCAGGGGGCAGAAATATAGAAAAATCATAGAAGAATAAAGAGAGAAAACAAAGTCACTGACAGACAAGTAATTAAATTGGCAGAAATAATTAAACTTCTCATTAGCAACAATAAACCCACAGACAATGGAGTCGAGACCTGCAAGTGCACGAGGAAGGCAGCTGCTCCCTAGACTTTGTGTCCAGCCAAACTGTCACTGAAGCGCCACTTAGGAGCAGCAGGGAGGGCGGCTGCTGCCAAGCCTGACCGCCTGTGCTCAACAGCCAAATCCATACACGAGAAGCAGAGACCTCGTACAAGTGTACCCAAAATACACACACACACACATACACACACACACAGATACACACACACACAGACATAAACACACAGATACACACAGACACACACACAGATACACACACACAGACATATACACACAGACATACACACAGACACACACACAGACACACACAGATACACACTCAGACACACACACAGATAC
The DNA here is from genome assembly GCA_964023405.1 of Apodemus agrarius. Lineage (NCBI taxonomy): Eukaryota > Metazoa > Chordata > Mammalia > Rodentia > Muridae > Apodemus > Apodemus agrarius. Next base: position 94,543,481 of record OZ030016.1, read on the forward strand.
ACACACAGACACACACACACAGACCACACAGACACACAGACACAGATACACACACAGATACACACACATACAGACACACACACAGACACAGATACACAGAGATGCACAAAGATACACACACACAGACACACATACACAGATACATACAGACCACACACACAGACACAGATACACACACAGAGACACACAAAGATACACACACACAGAGACACACATACACAGATACACACAGACCACACAGACCACACAGACCCAGATACACACACAGATACACACACACATAGACACACACACACAGATATACACACACAGATATACACACACAGATACACACAGACACACACACACACAGACCACACAGACACACAGACACAGATACACACACATATACACACACACAGATACACACAGAGACACACACAGATACACACACAGACACACATACACAGATACACACAGACCACACAGACACAAAGATACAGATACACACAGACACACACACACACACACAGATATACACACACAGATACACACAGACACACAAGACAGACACACACTCACGCGTGTGCACACACACACACACACACACACACACACACGTAATAATGTGAAAATGTTTATACACACACCCAAAGATAATGGATTTACAATGTAAAGAGGCAAGACCTGCAGAAGCAAAAGAAACAAGATAAATGCTAATGGGTGTTCTTTCTGTGGGACAGAACCTGAACGTCTCACATGTACACACACAGACACACACACAGAGGTGCAATAATGAAAACTGTTTGCATAAAGACGTATTCAAATATAATAATCAATTCAAAAATGATTCTGATAGTAATTCATTTATGAAATGTTCCCAGAGTGAGACACTGGGAATAGTGACCGGGTAATGGGGATGACAATTTCAATCAAACAGCATCGATCTGAGTCTCAGCACCAACAGACAACAGACAACAACCTAAATTTAAAAACAAAAACAAAACACCTTCCTCTCCTCCATTCTCCACCCCTCTATGCCCTGCTGCAGGATATTTGATCACACTGAGATTGTTATTTATTGAAAAAAAACCTATTTCTAGTTGTAGTGTGGCTCAGCCCTTAGTACACACCTTTAATTCCAAACAATGAAGGTAAAAGCACCCACGTTTGAAAGTGTCTAATTGAGTAACAAACCAAATGAGGAATCAGAGAAAGGTCTGACAGAATAGCATCTGCTCAGCTCTCAGGAGGAGAGAGAGGGGAAAGAGGCTACTTCAGAGAAAGCAGCAGAGAAAGGGTGGGGCAGTGTTACCAGGACAGGTGTACAGAGCCAGGTGAAGAGAGAGAACAAGCTACACAGGTGAAGGCAGAATGAGCCAGAGAATGAGAAGAAGCCAGAAGATTAGACTAGATTGCCAGAGTTAGCATGAGGCCACGCAGAACGAAAAGTTAGAGGCTGAGAGAGAAGCCAGACTGAATCTGTCAGCTTGGAGAAGAGCTTGAGCCAGAACGGCTGAGCTGAAGCAGCCACCCAGAGATCAGGCAGAGTGACCTTAGTCAGCAGCACGTCTGCCATTCTAGGCCTGCATTAGATCACATGGAGGCTAGCAGCTTCAGGACTAGGCCTCGCTGAGCAGGCAGAGGCAGTAAGTCCTGGAGATGACAATTACATCAGGCAAGGAAGAGTTGAACTTTTATAGTTCCCTTCTCCCTCTCTCCTCTCTCTTCCTCTTTCCCCTTCTCTCTTTGCTCTTGCCCTCCTCTCCCTGTCCTCTGCTCTGCTCCATCTCCCTGAGCAGCTGCAGTTTTAAGATCCCGCACTGAGACCCTATATTCATATCTGTCCCTTTGGCCTCTAGTCATGCAGGATGACAATCAGTCTTCAGTTGGTAAAGCAGCCTGCCGCTGAGGTCGGCCTCGGCCTCTGGCCTAAGTCTACGTACCGCATGAGCATCTTCTCTCCAGCCACACCTTAACATCCTCAGATGCCACGGGAATCCTGCCTCTATCTCTCCCTTTCCTACCTGATATAGTCTTATTTTGTGGCCTTCTCTGTGGATTTTTGACTATTTTTTATTTCACCTTAACACCTCCACTCTCACACATGTCAACACACACACAAACACACACACACACACACACACACACACACAAAAAAAAAAAAAAAAATTCAGGCAGAGTTAATGTCCCTACTGTGTTCCCAGTAAATACTCAAGCCACACCTCTATTTACATACTTTGTATGTGATATAATATCATTTCTATCTCCCCTACCAGACGAGACTAGCTGATCAACTTTATATCTGTTACTAGCAACTAATAAAAATCTAGTACAGGTTCAACGAATGTTCATAACTGCAAAGAATGAACCTAAGTTGCATTCAAGAATATCCAAATGGTTAATAATAATGGATGAGATCTAGCCAAAACCAGCAGCAACACAATGTGCCTTCTCTGCAGCTTATGTGAACTTCACAAGGATGTTTACCTTGGCTACAGGTTAAAACCTCCAGGAAAACCTGTTCAAAATACTAATGCTTACCTTCCAGCTTTGGAGAATTTGATGGGTCTAGTGTGTAGAATTTTAACAATTCCACAGGCGATTCCAATAGTGACAGCAAAGACCCAACGGCTAACATGGACCATGGTAAACAATCCCCACACTTTATGGCTTAAACCACCAGTGACTGTGACAAGAGGGTCTCTCCACCAGCCACAATGCCCTGCGCTGCTGTTTGACTGGCACTTTCTTTCTCCTAGCTGGACTCTGACAACCCTCCCACCCTCTACCCATTTTAATGCTTCAGGGAAGAGAGGTTTTGAACATGGAAAAGCAGGAAAGGCAGTCCTGTAACCTGTATGACCCTGTTCCAAGATGTAAACAGAACAGAAGTTACGTACTTGAAAATGCCTCCAGAGATAGTTAAATGTTTTTTTGTTGTTGTTGTTGTTGTTGTTGTTGTTTGTTTTTTTTGTTTTTCCGAGACAGGGTTTCTCTGTGTAGTCCTGGCTGTCCTGGAACTCACTCTGTAGACCAGGCTGGCCTCGAACTCAGAAATCCTCCTGCCTCTGCCTCCCAAGAGCTGGGATTACAGGTGTGCGCCACCACGCCCGGCTTAAATGTTTTTCTGATTCCAATCCTATGAACAATGTAGATGTCTTCACTAAGGGATCTGGACGTAAGTTAGTGGGAGAGTGCTTACCTAACACGTATGTGCGAGGCCCTATGTTTGATTCTTAGCATGATGTAACAGACACATACTAAAAACATGTCTAGTAGAGACCAGTCTAGTTTTACATTATCAAGGGGAATGTTCAAAAGTAAGTGATTCTCAATAAAAAAGTTTACCAACAATGACACAACTGCCTGACTGCAATTAATATTTTAAGTATTCATACTGTGCTAAAAAAGAACCACTACATATTTACTAGTGAACTTACAAGAGAAAGAGACATGCTGTTGTTAGAGTTTTCCACGGCTATCAGAGGGCCTGGCCTGTAATTATAGAACTTTCTATTGAGAAAGTCAAGAAAATCTTACAGAACTCTGGTTTCAGGGAGACTTCAACCATATTTACCAAGTAGTAACAGGGTGTCTGCTTTATAAGAAAGACACAGAGGAGGGACGGAAGACACACCTTCAGGTGTCTAAATATGGGCCTTCTGGGCACACGCATGAGATGTATGCAGTCACACCTCCAACTAAAGCTGACTAAAGGCTTTCCCTGGTAACCTGAAGCCTTCTGATGAGTTTGTTGGAACAAACCAGCTTTTGAGGCTAGACTAGACAGGAAGTTCTAATCCAGCCTGGGCTACAGAGTAGCACCTTATGTCATAACATAAAAACAAGAAAATAAGCACCACCTTTTCCTTTACTGTGAGACCACAGAAATGAATGACTTGAATGTGAGGAGAGCAAGCACCCATGGTTCTGACCCTGAATTCCAGGGGGGCGGGGAGGGGGGCCCCACCGGGGGCTGGCATGGTTCAGGAGAAATGCAGGACAGTACAGGAAAAGGAAGAGAGGGGTCCCAGGACTCTAACTACTCCTTCTCCTTCTCCTTCTCCTCCTCCTCCTCCTCCTCCTCCTCCTCCTCCTCCTCCTCCTCCTCCTCCTCCTCCTCCTTCTCCTCCTTCTTTTTTTTTTTTGATTTTTCGAGACAGGGTTTCTCTGTATAGCCCTGGCTGTCCTGGAACTCACTCTGTAGACCAGGCTGGCCTCAAACTCAGAAATCTGCCTGCCTCTGCCTGCCAAGTGCTGGGATTACAGACGTGCGCCACCACTGCCCGGCAGGACTCGATAACTTCTTAAACTAGTGACTGCACTTCTGCCCTCTTTCCCTCTGCCGGGTAGGAAGGTAAGTGTAAAGAAAGACATTGTCGAAGTAAAAGTTAAATCCATAGACTCTTTCTACACTCATGCATGGAAACTTTCAAAGGTGTTTTTTTTTTTTTTTTAATCTGAAACTCTTCCATGAAAACCAGTCAGTAAGTTCTAGAGTGGTGGTCCTCCATCTTCTCAATGCCCTGGCCCTTTAACAGTTCCTCACACTGTGCAACCCCAACCATAACATTATTTTGTTGCTACATTATAACTGTAATTTTGCTACTGTTATGAATTGTAATATACATGTTTTTGGAGATAGAGGTTTGCCAAAGAAGTTGAGAGCCACAAAAACACTGTTCTAAAAGCTTCAAACCTATTTAACAAATATTTGACTGCATGTCTATTACGTTCCTAATGCTAGGTGGAGTGAGAGGTTCAGAGGTGAGAGAAGACCAGCTGACCACCAGCTGAGTTTACAGGCCAGTGTGAGGTAACTAAAGCCAACTGTCAGGTGGGGGCCCAGAGTGGGGTCTTCCACAGAAAGGTGCATGCTCCTGAATATCTCAGGAAAGACATACTTTAAAAAAAAAGGATAACCTGCCCAACAGTGCAGACTATTTGATTCAGAATTTGTAAAAACTACAATTTATAAAGACAGTTTTAACGTAAAGTCCCATGACAGATGAGTGACTAATTACAGTACGACTACTTAGAAAATTACAAAGCAATTATGTGTATCTTCCAAGGTCATTCCTAAGCATGTGACAATGCTTAGGATTTGTGTTAATGCAGATTTTAGGTTTTTTTCTGTGCTATATGCTAAGGGAGACTCCCAAGAGCAAATATCTCTCAATGAGGTACCAAATACTGATAATCAATAGGAAATAAACTGTTCTATTTTTTCTACAATGAACACACAGTACTGGTCAGAGAAGCGAGATCAAATGAACGCTCAGCGCCCAGCCACACACAAGGCATGTTATCACCGCCTCCCAGGCTGGGGGACAGGTCAGAAGACAGGGCGGGAAGGGTATTAAGAAGCAGAGGAGGAGCGGCTGCCGTCCTCTACGGCCATACCACCCTGAACGCGCCCGATCTCGTCTGATCTCGGAAGCTAAGCAGGGTCGGGCCTGGTTAGTACTGAGCCGGGCGTGGTGGCGCACGCCTGTAATCCCAGCACTTGGGAGGCAGAGGCAGGCGGATTTCTGAGTTCGAGGCCAGCCTGGTCTACAGAGTGAGTTCCAGGACAGCCAGGACTACACAGAGAAACCCTGTCTCAAAAAAAAAAAAAAAGAAGCAGAGGAAACTGGGGGAAGCGGTTCAGGACCCTGAGTTCAGAACACGCCATGGCTGTAGTACTCGAATGCACAGCAGCTGTGATCATCTGCACAAGACTGGGTCTGCCAAGGAAGAGGAGGGAGCCACAGGGCTCACTCCTCACTGTTGCTTTATGTGCAGTTCGCTGCCACCCGTGGGAGAGAGAGAGACACTTTCGTCCATGGTGCAGACACTCTAAGGAACCCATATTCCTATGAGCAAACTCTCATCTGTGCTCCTGAAAATAAACCTAATGAAACTCATAGCAGACACACACACACACACACACAGTCATGAAAACAAATAGAACTAGTTGGAAAGAGGAAGGGAATTATCTAATAAAGCTCTTTTATATTAAAATTTCTTAGAGAAGGCAAAAAAAGTAATATACTTTTCTGCTCATTTATATTTATTTGTATTATATTTAAATTAGATTTATATTTATATTACTATTTATATTTTTATGCTGGGAGTGGCATAAATACATACAATGAGTTACAACATCTGTATTTAGAATTAAGTGAGGAGAGAAATGAACTTGATTTTTAAGATTTATTGGGTCTAAAGAGTCTTCAGACTGAACTTCGTTTTCTAAGTCGACAGACTGTAGGGAAAGAGTGGCACTCTGTCTTCCGTTACGTCAGTGTGTCCGAGGTCTAAGAGGAGTCTTTAAGCAGCGCCTGCTTAGCCCTAGCACCCTTCCCTTCTGAAGCCCCTCGATTCCTAGTCCCTTCCTACAGCGGTCCAGAGAGGCTGGGTGGCCCAAAGAACACCATAAGTGCTTCAGATGCCATATTCTCCTCAATGTCAATTAAATGTCAATTAAAACTCTCACTTTGCCAGAGTCCAGTATCTAAGAGGAAAAAAATATGAGGAAACACTTTTGTTTGAGCCTAGGAGACACTTCCCAGACGGCACGATCCAGAGGAACTCAGGACGAGGAGACAGGACCCTTGCCCCCTCACAGACTGCACGATCCAGAGGAACTCAGGACGAGGAGACAGGACCCTTGCCCCCTCACAGACTGCACGATCCAGAGGAACTCAGGACGAGGAGACAGGACCCTTGCCCCCTCACAGACTGCACGATCCAGAGGAACTCAGGACAAGGAGACAGGACCCTTGCCCCCTCACAGACTGCACGATCCAGAGGAACTCAGGACGAGGAGACAGGACCCTTGCCCCCTCACAGACGGCACGATCCAGAGGAACTCAGGACTAGGAGACAGGACCCTTGCCCCCTCACAGACTTCACGATCCAGAGGAACTCAGGACGAGGAGACAGGACCCTTGCCCCCTCACAGACTGCACGATCCAGAGGAACTCAGGACTAGGAGACAGGACCCTTGCCCCCTCACAGACTGCACGATCCAGAGGAACTCAGGACGAGGAGACAGGACCCTTGCCCCCTCACAGACGGCACGATCCAGAGGAACTCAGGACTAGGAGACAGGACCCTTGCCCCCTCACAGACTTCACGATCCAGAGGAACTCAGGACGAGGAGACAGGACCCTTGCCCCCTCACAGACTGCACGATCCAGAGGAACTCAGGACTAGGAGACAGGACCCTTGCCCCCTCACAGACTGCACGATCCAGAGGAACTCAGGACTAGGAGACAGGACCCTTGCCCCCTCACAGACTGCACGATCCAGAGGAACTCAGGACGAGGAGACAGGACCCTTGCCCCCTCACAGACGGCACGATCCAGAGGAACTCAGGACTAGGAGACAGGACCCTTGCCCCCTCACAGACGGCACGATCCAGAGGAACTCAGGACGAGGAGACAGGACCCTTGCCCCCTCACAGACGGCACGATCCAGAGGAACTCAGGACTAGGAGACAGGACCCTTGCCCCCTCACAGACTTCACGATCCAGAGGAACTCAGGACTAGGAGACAGGACCCTTGCCCCCTCACAGACTGCACTATCCAGAAGAAAAACCCTAGACTGGGGCAGAACGCTCGCTCTTCCTAGGTCATCAATGTAAAGAGGCTGGACAAAAACTGAAGCTAGTCCTGCATGCGGTGCTTCAGTGACTCACAACATCACACGTCACTCAAACAATTGCTGAGGTAAGAGAAATGAGAGCTGCAGGCAGGGTAGTCACTAACACTCTAGAATTAGCTAACAAACATTAACGAGATCACATACGGCAGCGGGTCCCTGACTTCTGCCTGACACACAGGGCTGACCCTGTGAGGTACCGAGGGCTCCTTAACCGCCCACGCACCCTCATCTCCAGCACCTTACAGAGCTAGCACTGAGATGGCTCCACAAGTAAAGGAGTCACTTGTGGAGCAGAGTGAAGGAAAATGTTTGAACTGCAACCTCCTTGACTCTAGCACCCTCCAGCAGACAGCAATGGTGTATGGGACCCTCAATAATCACACAGAAGGCCAGCTGACCTCAGACGACCTCTCTACTCAGACACTAATAGGCACTACATGTCCAGCCGTAGAGATGGGCCCAGAGGACTGCAGTCCAATTCCCAGCACCATGTCAGATGGCTCGCACCGCCTGTTAGTCCATCTCCGAGGGATCCAACGCCTCTAGTCAACATGGGTAGCTGCACTCATGTGCACAGGATACATATGCACACAGTTAAAAATAAAAATCATTTTTAGAGTAATTTTTTTAGGTTAGGCTATTTGTATTTCTGGGTATATGTACTACAATAACCTATCAACATTTCAGAAAACTCCCTAAAGCACATCTCCCTCCATAACCCACCCTAGCAATAGAAAGCTGTTATCTTGTGGGAGCTTACATTTCAAAGTACTGAGACCAAAATGTAACCTAATCTTTTTCACTAATATGAAATCAATGTTTCCAAGGATAAAGAACTCAAATTTATATTTGAGCCTCTGGGCTACTTAAAAATAAGAAACTTTAGAACATGAAAAGCGCACATTCCTCTCACAGAGTCCAGGAAGCACTTGAAATGATGACAAACGGACTTAGTGCGCAGACACCTCAGTGTGCAAGCTTCTTCTTCGGAAAGGCCCTCAGTCATCGGAACATTGCATGGCGGGGTGCTAAGAATACCGGGACAATGGGGAACGGTTACCACAGACACTCCGATGTCCCTATTTCTCCAGTGACAGTTTTTATTCTTGAGTAGGTACATCTGCCTCCATCTATGTCTCCTGCACACCTAGTCAATTATGCTCACTTTATGCTTCCTTTACAAGCAATTTAGCAACTATAATAATTCAATAGAATAAAATGTGTACAGATACAAATCACGTTATAAAACAAGCATACAGATATATTTCCATTCTGTACAAATGAAAGGCAGTCCTAATATGAAAAGTGTAAAGTATCTTTTTCACAAATAAAAATATGCTTTTAAAATTCATTTTTAAAATTACATTTTGTATCATTTTGTTTGTAAAAGTATCTCTGACTAACTAAAAACATTGAACTGATGAAATACATGCTCTCTGGCTGGTCTCTTCTCTAGAACTTACACCAGTGATTTAGGGCCAGGAGCACATTCACAGGGAAGAAGTGAGTTTGACCTGTGTGAGTGAAAGTCGCTTTTGACAAGCCACAAGCACACCATTCAGTACCATAAAACACTCAGCGAGAGAATCAGCACAATGAGTCACTGCTGTGTGTGTGTGAAATACACATCTCCCAAACATTACTTTATTGTTACTAGAAGAACCACATAAATGCTTCGTTTCCTTTAGCAGATTTCTTACTGCACATTTCCTGGTCTTGTAGGGATGAACCTCATATGTCACTAACACAAAAATCAGTATTCTGGGGCTATGTGCCTGGCGATTCCCTGAAACAGATGCAAGCACAAACAACACTGTATCAATCTAGCCACACCCTTCAAAAAATCATATAATTTACTCTTCTACTCTGTAACTGATGCTTTAATCTGTCTGTCTCGATTCTGACTTTAAGGTTCTCAAGAGATTTCCTCGAGAGGAAGAGTATTCAAAAAGCAATCCTTGAGAGAAAGCAGAGAAAAGTCACGTGAAGACAGGCAGAGCTGGGTTTAAATCGCAGCTTACCTCTTCTTCTTGCAACAGCTAGGCCCCCAGGGGCTTCCGACTCATGAAATAAAAGAGCCCCATAGGAACAACATAAAAATATGTCCAGATAACACATGAAAATACTAATATTTGTGTTGGTGGCATGAGAGACTTTTTCCAACAGGCACAGGAAACAGAGAGTATGTAAAATGCTAAATTAAAGGAATCGCTGTGGGCAGTACTTTAAAACAACAGAAAAAGCAAGAGTATTTTTGGAAATTTGCCTTTCATACTTACACAGCAAAGACTTATTATTGTGCTTCTTGGCTCAGAAATACCATTATATTAGAAAAACTAGATAGACAGTGACCACCGAGGAAGAATAAGCAAGGATGTCTACATGTGTGCACGCACACACAATACACCCATATATGCATACACAAAAATCTATAAATCATTTATACTGTAAAATGATAGTGTGTGTGAAAAGAGCAAGATGGGGGAACACGAAGAGAGGAGAAGGAAAAAGAAAGAAGGAGGTGGAGGAGGAGAAGGCAGGCAGCAACCTCTCACAGAGGAGAGCAGGGCAAGCTACCAACCTCTCCATGCATGTGCTCAACTGTCTCCATCTTCAATATGAACAGCCACAGGCTGCCTAAGAAAAACCCAATATAAAAGACAAAGTGCTGATAAAGGGAAACAAGAGAGGAGGAAAAGGAGAGGAGTCCGGAGCTGGATGAACCTGAGGCAACAGAACCAGCATGCTCCGAGACCCATGGAAACAACACTGCAGGCATGGGAAACACAAGGGAGGAGCTGTGGGGGTGGCACTACAGGCACAGGGCTTGCCACACCGCACGGGACCCACATAAAAAGCCAGGCCCGGTCATTCTCTCTCCATGTGCAGGGTGACCCCCAACATGTGGGAACAATAAATTCCTCTTGCTTTTTGCATCGATTCCCATCTCCATGTTGTTCATTCAGGAGGTCCCAGTAAGCTAAAGCTCCCCAGAGTCCTACATTTGGTGCACTGGCTGGGAAACAGCCTCCTGTGGGGACAGGCTGGAGCAGTGAATGGGACAGGCTGGAGCAGTGAATTGGATGTCTTGAGCAGGTAACACTGTGTTTTTTTGTCTGTCTCGATGTTTGTCAAAGTCTGCGTCTGTACGCCTGTGGTAGGCAAACGTGCCTTAATGTCACGACCAAAGTGGGGGGGGGGCACTAAAGGACACTTCAGGCCCCCGGGAAGGCTACTGAAGTAGGAGGGGCGGGGGGACAGGGGGGGGCACTAAAGGACACTTCAGGCCCCTGGGAAGGCTCCGCTCCTTCTGGCACCTGCCATTGGCAGGAGCACCTGGTGTCTATATATAACTGGGCCATGGAAGGGGCAAACTGTGTATTGTCTGTCTGTGTTCTTGGACCTGGATGCCAGCCTGTGGCAGGCTGTCTGTGGGTGATGGTTTTTCTCTGTGTTTATTGGTATCTCATTCTGTGTTCTTAGACTTAAACTGACTTTAAATGACTGATAACATTTTGACTTGCAGGTGATCAATGCAGCAGGAGAGTCATTAGGCTGGAATCCCTTGGGCACTTGGACCAAGTGCCCTATTTAGTTACCTGGGAGGATCTAGTAGAGGACCTCCCCCATCATAGATAAAAGCCTTTCTCTTCCCAAGACCTACCTCACAGGTTCTGATCATCAGGAAGAAGGAACCGTGAGAGGAGAGACCCAGACCTGAAAAGAAGTCGGTCCTCCAAGGCCCTTCAACAGCAGACCTGTTGCTCCAAGACCCTCCCCATCTATATCTTCCTACCCTTGCCTCCATGGCCCTGCCAGCACTGATACCAGTTCCAGGATCCTCAACCCATACAGAACCAGGGAGAAGCAGGAAGAGACCTGAGGGCCACCTCCCCTGATATCACGGTAGCTCTCTCACTAAGAGCATATTTTCCAAGGGGCCGATTAATTTCTTTGAGACTGTTTTATTTATAATGCAGGAAGCTAAAAAGAATGCCCCCTCAGATACAGGGGCGCCATCAATTGACCAGGCTGTCTTAGACAGTGGCACCTGAAGGTCCACCACCAGACTCCACTGAGAGGTCTCAAGGGGGCTGTAAGCCGACACAAGATTCATGAGGTTAAGCAGGGACCACATGAGTCACCCGAAGTCTTTCTAGAGTGGCTGGTAGAGGCATTCCACCAATATACACCCTATGATCCCAGTATAAAGCTACTGTGACAATGGCTTTTATAGACCAGGCTAGTAGAGATATCAGGAAAAAGCTTCAGAGGCTAGAAAGACAGGATAAGATGTTGAGGGATTTAGTGCAGATTGCTGAGAAAGTCTACCATTACAGGGAGACAGAGGAGGAAAGGGAATAGAGAAAAAGGAAGGAAGGAAGGAAGGAAGGAAGGAAGGAAGGAAGGAAGGAAGGCAACAGAGAAAGAATCTACAGAGAGTCCTGGCTACAGTAGTTAGGGAAAGCAGAGAAGAGAGACTCCAACCAGAGAAAGACTGAAAACCCCTTGAAAAGGACCAGTGAGCATACTGCAAGGAGAGAGGCCACTGGGCCAGAGAGTGCCCTAACAAATGGAAGCTGGGAGCAGGAAGTCCCAGGCCTTGGGGAAAGCGCCCCTAAGCAGCAAAGGTGTTAGCCCTGGGTGAAGACAGTGATTAGAGGAGATGGGGTTCAAACCCCCTCCCTGAACACAGGGTAACTCAGAGTGGAGGGGAAACCCAGTCAATTCTCGGTGGACACAGGGGCTCAATACTCAGTCCTCCAAGCCAATGGCCCCATTTCCAAGAAAAGATCTTAGGTCCAAGAAGACACTGGCACCAAAATGTATTCATGGACTACCTGAAGAACAGTAAACCTAGGGATGGACCAGGTATTCCATTCATTTACAGTTGCCCCAGACTGTCCCTAGCCCCTATTGGGGCAAAACATACTCTCCAAAATGGGGGTCCAGATACACTTCCTGCCCAACAGGCTACAGTTAACTGGCCCAAAAAGGAGAGACCTCTCCGACTGACCCCTGCCAGAAGCTGAGGCTGCCTGGTTTACAGATGGGAGCAGTTTTCTCCATGAAGGACAGAGACAAGCATGTACTGCTGTGGTGGACAGCACAAATGTCATCTGGGTGGAACCTCTACCCACTCCCCAGCAACTCTACCTCTACCGCCCCCCCACCCCCCGCCCTGCACCCCTACTCTCTGGCACGTCAACACAGAAAGTGGAGCTTACTGCCCTCACCAAGGCCTTGGAACTTGGAGCCAGCAAGAAAATTAACATCCACACAGATAGCAGGTAAACCTTTGCCATAGCCCATGTATACAGGGATATATGCATAAGAGGACTGCTCACATCAGAGGAAACCTCTGCATCTTGGACCTCTTGGATGCACCAATGAAGTGGGCAACTGTGCATATTATTCACTGCCCAGGGCGTAAGAAGGGAAGAGACTCCGTGAACAATAACCAGGCAGATCAAGTGGCCGCAGAAGTGGCTATGTGGGAGCCTATCCCAGTTATGGGCCTGCGAGAGACACCCACTGGACTAAGGGATGGCCTCACTTAGAATTTACAGAAGAAGAAAGGACTCAGATTGCTAGCCACCCTACCAACTATCACCAAGAAAAAAAAAGGATGAAGGCACACACAAGAAGAGAGAACTACACCCCCCAGAAAGTAAGCAAAAGACTTTCTAGGCCAATGCACAGATGGACTCATTTAGGGGATAACAAGCTTGTCCACGCAGTTAAGGAACCTAAAGTATGTATTTATAAGACTCAGGATCTGGGCCAGAGAGATAGTAAAACTGTAAGGTATGCCAGCAAGTGAATGCTTATGCAGCAAAGAGTAAACAGGGCAAAAGACCTGAGGGAGAACAGCTTGGAGTATATTGAGAGAGTTTACCAAAGTTAAGGCAGGAAAATATGGTTACAAATACCTTCTAGTATTTGTAGATTTTTCTCTGGATGGGTTGAGCCATTCACCACTAAACAGGAAACAGCTACTGTGATAGCTAAAGAAGATATTAGAGGAAATTTTCCTGAGGTTCGGAGTGCCCAAGGTAATTAGATTAGACAATGGTCCTGCTTTTGTCTCTAAGGTAAGTCAGGATTGGCAGAGATACTGGGACTAATTGGGAGCTCCATTGTATGTACTGTCCCCAGAGCTTGGGATAGGCAAAGAAAATAAGCAGAACCCTACAAGAGACCTTAACTAAATTGACCTTGGAGACTGGCTCAAACTGTGTGGTGCCCCTCCCCTTGACCCTGTTCTGAGCCCAGAACAGCCCTTACCATTTTAACCTTTTGAGATCCTGTTTGGTACCCCACCTCCTTTGGTGTCCATTGGGTCCTCCCAGGAGGTATCCTACAACTTGAGATTGAGCCCAAACTGTATGCCTTAAATGCTCTAGAGATGACAGAGACCCCTCACCGCTTCCAGACTAGTGACTGGATCTAGGTAAGGAGGCATTGGGGACACTTGCTGGAACTCTGATAGAATGGACCCTTCCTTGCTCTACTAGCCACTCCCACAGCCCTCAAGGTGGACGGTATTGAGGCCTGGGTGCACACTTCCCCTGTGAAACTTGCAGATGTTCCACTCCCCAGAGGCCCCCACTGGCCGGTACAGGAGATGGACAATCTGCTCAAGCTCAAGATCACTCGACCTTGATCATGACTGCTTGGTGGTACCCTTAGATTCTGGTTCCTTCTCCATCCTATGTGCCCATCCGCCAAACCTATTACAGCACTCACTGTCTCCCTTCTGTTGGGGTTGGGGGTGGCCAGGGCAGCCACTAGGACCTCTGTCTGCTTTGGTCTTAGGACAGCCACTGATTTAGATATAGAGAAAATAGAAACTTCCATCAGTCACCTTCAAGAATCACTGTTTCATTATCAGAAGTAGTGCTGCAGAATAGGAGGGCTGTGTGCTGCCCTGGCTGAGGAGTGTGGCTTTTATACAGACCACTCCAGGGTTGTTAAAGAGTCACTGGCCAAGGTGAGAGAAGGGCTAGCCAAGCAGAAAAAAGAGAGAACAGAGTCAGGGCTGGTTCAAGTCTTGGTCTAACTCCTCCCCTTGGTTAACCACCTGCATATCCACCCTGTTAGGACCCTCAATTGTTCTGCTATTGTGGACTTTTGGCCCCTACATTTTAAACTACTTGGTCGCTATTGTTAAGAAACATAGGTACAGTACAGCTAATGATCTTAAAGCAGAGATACAAAGAACTAGATACAAAAGACCAGGCGTAGGAACTATCAGAATACCAGCAATTGCTTCAGGATTGAAGCATGCACAAAGAAAAGGGGGTATGAAGAGGTCAGGAACTTTGGAAAGGTCATGAAACATTTGCCCTCCGGAAGGGAGAAGCTAATTAACATTCCTCAGGACAGACCTTTGGCCACCTACCTCATTCCCTAGAAACCAATCAGATTAAAAAGTTACACTGTTCTCCCAATCACATTGTGCCTAATGGTGGCTGCCCTGAGAACTGTATTGAGCCGGCTGCCTGGGCTGTGAGTGGGTGTTCTCTCTCCCTGTGCAGGGAGACCCCAACATGTTGGAAAGATAAATTCCTCTTGCTTTTTGCATTGGAAAAAAAAAAAAAAGCCAGGTCCATGGTACAGCTCTGTGATCCCAACGCCAGGAGGCACAGACAGGAGGAGCTTAAGGACAAACTGACAGTCTACCTAGCAGATTGGTGAGCTCTTCTCTCAGCGAGACCTTGCCTCAAAAAATAAGCTGGGGAGCAATACATGAAGGCATCCAACACTGGCCTCTGACCTCCACACATGTACACAGGGAGCATGCACACAGAAAAAATAAGAGCAATGTTTAATAAAGAAGAAAACATCCTAAAAAAATATGCTGTTTTTTTAACTAAGAAAGCATAAAACAAAGGATTAAAGATGATGATATGGAAAGCTTTTTGGAACTACAATGAAAGAGATTTTTTTTCAAAAGATTAAAAAATTTTTTGAATTAATGCAAAAGGTAAAATATCTGACTGACCTCTAATATATCACAGAATAAAAGGTCCCCAGATATTACTTGTGCAGAGACCTAACTAAAAACCATTCCAAACTAGACCAGGATACTGGAGGTCCCAGAGGGAAAACAGAATTTGAGAACTGGCCAGGCCATACCCATCACAGGTTCATGAGTATGAAAGGGAAAGTTCAGGTGAAAGATTTTTCCCTTGAGAGGAGAGCAAGCCACTGGTGCTCTGCTCACACAGGGCCTCCTAGGACATTGCTCGCTCAATTCATCTCATCACGTTCTACGGCCTAGGCACTCAGGACTGTGCAGGCTTAGCACAAGAGGGTCAAGACACTGCCCCACTGCCCCACTGCCCCACTGCCCCACTGCCTCACTGCCCTTGGAAGCAGCCCTTGGCATCCTCCATCTGGCACTACTTTACAGACATGATTGTAAACCAGGCTAAGAGGAAAGTCTAAGAGGCCAGGCAATGTGGGATTAGCAAGCCTGTATTTCCTGGAGGCAGCCTGTCTTAGTCAGTTTCTAGTCCTGCACAAACATCATGACAAAGAAGCAAGTTGGGGAGGAAAGGGTTTATTCAGCTTACACTTCCACATTGCTGTTCACCACCAAGGGAAGTCAGGACTGGAACTCAAGCAGGTCAGGAAGCAGGAGCTGATGCAGAGGCCATGGAGGGATGTCTCTTACTGGCTTGCTTCCCCTGGCTTGCTCAGCCTGCTCTCTTGTAGAACCCAAGACTACCAGCCCAGGGATGGCACCACACACAATGGTGCCGCAGTAGCTCCAATAGATTCTGTGAGACAAAGTTCTACAGACTGAAGCGGGAAATGTCTCTTGGAGCCTGTGGAGCACCCCTGATTAGAAGCCGAAGTCTCACTTGGCAATTAGCTTTGCTCCCAAACTTCCCCTCTTCCTAGTAGCCGGGACTAAGAAAAACCAAGCAAATAAGATGTAAAAGAATCCTTCTTTGAAGTAAGTCACTGGCCAAAAAACTCTTTTCTTAGAACTGCTACGCTTTGCCTCAGTTGTTTACATAATTACATTTACCTCCCAACAGTATGTAAATGAGAGTGGCTCTGACACTATGGTATTGAGAGACCCTAACTCAATATTTTTAGACCCCTAGCAACCAAGCTTAGCACAGAGTAAATTTTTTCTGCTTTCAGCTCAGCACAAAGTAACTTGTCTTTCTGATTTTGGCTTGAGAAAAGTAACACACCCTGTTCCAGGAACCCATCCTTGACCCACCTAGTGCTCTGCTTAAAGTTCAACTATACATTGTCCCCAGGGTAGCTGTTCGAGATAAAATCTAAACCTTCCTTGAGGCATAAACTGTTGCCCGACTTCCTCTTCTCCACCCCTTGCCTTGTGACCCACCCATTGCGCCTTGTGATTTTCTTTACCCTCCACCCCTTACCTCATGATTTTTTGTCCTCCACCCCCTGCCTTACGATTTTCCCCTTTAAAAACCCTTGACTTCAGTTGTTCGGGGTCCAACTCCTCTGCCCCTGCGTGGGTTACGAGCTTGGCCCCAGTGCACTGGTCTCCCCTGCATAAACCTCATGTGATTGCAGCAAGACGGTCTCTCATGACTTTCTGGGGTGTTGCCTTATCCCGAGACTAAAGCGAGGGTCTCCCCGATTTGGGGGTCTTTCAGTATGAAAAGCATTGATTAGCACAGTGGTATAAATATATTTTACATGTCTTGACTATATATAGAATATTGGCTTATAAGTCATTGGACATAATTTAAAAGGTATAATGTTATTAAGAAAAGGTTAGTTTAACCAGCGACACATGGCCTAAAGCAACATGCTTTATTCGCTATTTTATAATTGGTCTTAAAAGTATAAATATGTTCTGGCTTATAATTAAGATAATTCTAAGAGTGATGAAGGTTAAAAAGTTATGGCCTGTATGAGCCTATTGCCATTTTTTCACAAGTTTATTGGCTACAATGGTTAAAGCAAAATTTAACCCCCCAATATTAAAAAGGAGATCTCAATGGAAATACGAAACAATGAGTAAAATTTTTCCAGGAATCCTAAAAGTACAAGTTCCCTTTGTTATTTGACCCTCATACAAAGTTCTTGCAGGACAGGTGGGTGTTGGGACTGGCCTTAGACAAAGGCTTAGATTAGAAGACATTTACATTTGAGGAACCTCATACTATGTCCTTGCCGGACAGGTGGGTGTTGAGCAGATTAAATTTACATTTGAGTTAGTGCAAAGCTCAGAGCTTCCTCAATGGAAGCTTATGAGGAACTGCTTTTGTCTTGCAGACCCCACCTAGGGAGTTTTGGGCCAAAATAACACTCTTGACAGACTTATCCAGGTGTGGTTCAAAATGCAGTTCAAACTTATGAAAGGTTAATAAGGCTATGTAGAACTTATGAAGGCATTAAAATTTGGCCTGCCTACTCCATACAAAATTATTATAGATTTAAAAGGAATCTCAGATTTTTACAGACAAAAGCTAGGTGTCAGATAAAGTTTACTCATGGAGACTCATTTAGACTCAGGGGCTCTGACAAAACATCCTTTGAAGTCTCTTTAAAAGTTTATATCAGGAAGATTGATGTTGTCTGTGTTTGAGCTTCGAAATTTGTTACACGGGAAACATTTTACCTGATAGATTTTACATTTCCTTGTGCCAAATGGTTATGCTAATTGTTCCTTGTGTCTGCTTTACTGGATACATCTTTTGATATGTAAATGTTGATCCCTCATGCTTAAAGGCTCTAGCCTCAAAGCAGAAAAATACACTCAGATTCTAAACCACCTCTGCGTTTGGTGTCTGTGTGTCATTTGCCAAATCCATATCTTCCTGGACCAAAAGAACCCTGGTTTCCCCGCGACTACAATTCCCGGCTGAGTTTGGTCTGCGGCACAATGGGCCCTCCCCCCTTGATCAGTAATTGAGAAAATGCCTTACAGCTGGATGCCATGGAGGCATTTCCTCACCTGAAGCGCCTTTCTACATGATAACGCCAGCCTGTGTCAAGCTGACATGCGAAACCAGAGAGTAATATTGGAAACTGCAAGCGTGGAAGTGGCATTAAAGACCTAAGGAAACTGGAGATACCAGAACACAAGACCAAGAGCTACAGGAGGAGCAGAGCCAGCCCCAATGAAAGGGCACACGGGCTACAGAGAGGAAAGTAACAAGGACAGGACTACCTAAATCTGAATCATGCCATCCTACTCTAGGCAGAGCTACAGGATCCAATGTCTCCCCTGCTAGGTAACGGCCGTATTTGGTCCTATCATTCCTCCCTTTTGAAGTGTGAATATTCATTCTTGTCTTGCTACTGTATGATGGCTTATAATACAGAATTGTCCCTTTTATTTTATATGGGTTAACATCTAAGAATTTGCCTAGACTCTCGGTGGGGAGTGGGGACTTGGACTTTTACATGATGCTGTTAAATTAACTGTTTAGAGTCTGAGGAAGGAATCGGTGCACTTTCAGTTGTGCACAGGATAGTTATACCATGTGAAGTAGAAGTGCGATTTCATTACTGTCCTTATTTGGATGCCTGAAGGAGATAATCTGTGGGTGACACATCAGTGAAGGTCAGACTTCTCTTGACTGTCCAGTCGACTGATGGACACCCAGGACACTTTAAGTTACACTCCGGATGGGGTGTGTGTGTGTGTATGTGTGTGTGTGTGTGAGGATGTTACATGACAGGGATAAAGACTGCCAAAGATGAGGCTGTGTCATCCCATGGCTAGGAGACAAAAGCAAAGAGAAAGAGAGAGCAGGAGCCAGGGCAGGGGTGGGGGTGATTCAGTCAGTCGAGTGCTTGTCATGTAATCCAGGAGTCCACGCTCAGCAAAGCCATAGCTCCAGTCCTAAGGAGGCGGGACAGGCTGATGCTCGCCACAGTGTAGCCAGGTCACCAAGTGCCGGGTCCACTAAGAACCTCTGCCTCAAAAACTAAGGTGGAGAAGCAGCAGATGTCTCAGGACATTCCTCCACTTTTGATGGCAGTTCTTGAGCATTTAATTTTTTTAATCTTGAATACACAATCAATTGCTTGCATATCCATACAGTTTCTAACTATTTATTCCCTGTGTGTGTTCTGATTCAGTACCTTCATTTTCATGTGCTTATGCCTAACAGAATAATTTTATGATATGCTGATATAACTTCAAAAAACTTGAAAGAGAAAAAAGACATCAATTGATACCAAATTGTGGCCTCTATACATGCACACATTCTACGCATGCATACATACATGACCACACACACACAAAGTGGAGGGGGATTGGAATGTAGCTTGTCTCCACAATGTAGCTTGGGAGCCATAAGGTGAACAGGTTCCTCTACCATAGATCTGTCTTTGTGTTACCCTGCCTCACCTCAAGTTTAAAGAAACAAATCCAGGCAACCTTGCATTGAAACAGAAGCCCTAAGCTTATGTAAGTCTTTCCTTGCTTAGAAGGGAAAAATAAAATGAAGGAGAAATAAAAACTTTCTCAAACAAAATTTGAGGAGTATTTTATACTTATATACCTTATAGTTAACAGGAAATAGAGGGATAAACCTTTTAAAAGAGAAGTTCTTACTTTGGAAAACACATTAAAATTTTGTTAAATTACAAACAAACCTACCTGTGCATCAGAAATTAAAGAGAAACATAGATTCTGAGCTGAAAAGAAGGTTCATTAGAAGTAAGACGTGTACATTGTTTCAAAGAACCAATCCACAGAAGTGCAAACATACAACACTCAGGTATGCTAACCAAGAACTTAGAGCCTGGATCTAGCCAGAAATAACATATAAACACACAGGCAAGGTCTGAAGAACTCTAAACGATTAAAACAACAACAACATATATAACCCTAGACTGGTCTTAGAAACCACCACAACAACAAAAACAAAAAAACTTTTTTTTTTCTAAACAGAATTACTAGAATAATTGAGAATTCAAAATTAGGTCCATAAATTAATCAATACCAGTATATAAATGCTAATTCCCTAATAATTGTTGCTGGCTGAGTTTATTGATGAATTTTAACTAGAGGCATGGGATATTTAAACTAGAGAATTCGATAGGTACACACCTCCAGGATTTCATTAGTTCTGTGATGGATCTGACATATGTTCATACTTTTTTTATACTTCCAATAAATGGAACAAAATTCCTCTCCTTAGTACGCACAGGATTTAGTGACCAGTGACTACTGCATGGAGGGCAGAGAAATCCTGTACCTGGGAGAGAAGCCAGTGTCTGGAAGGCTGACACAGATGACAGCCCAGAGGGAAGCATAAAGGGCACACTGGCAGGAACTGCAGAGGCTCTCAAACCTTCTGGTTTCCAGGGACAATCTCTTCATAGATTCCGCAGCCCCCAAGCTAAAACAGGCACTGAGCCACTCCGCTTACTACACAGTCAGGCCTAAACAACCTAGGAAGGATATCAGTCTCAAAAGCTCACTCACATTGGCAATGGACAACTTCTCAAACCCAGTCATCAGATTGGCCGCTGCCTCCTTTGTATCCTGTTCCCCACAGATTTTCACAATACCTGCTTTTTTTTTTTTTTCTTCACAATTCCAGCTTCATTGTTGAAAGGAGTGACATTAAAGCTGAACCTGTGGATCAGCGGGTAAAGATGTTCGCCACCAAGTCAACAACGTCTGTTTGTTGTGTGATCACAAACACACAACACTAAAAAAGAACGAAGTCCCACGAGGTCTCTGATCCCTACTCACTCATGTACTGCGGCACACACGTGCCGCACACAAAAACACTCAGGTAGCTAAAGCTTCTGTGAGGCACATTTTTAAGTACTTCACCGGTACGCCCTCTGAGTTCAGGGCAATGCTCCTGGGACTGATGCCACAGCGAAAGCGAAGTCAACTAAAGGATACTTCCAAGAAGGAAGAGAAAAGCAAAGACGGAGGGCAGATCGGGGCAGTCTGGCTGCACAGGAAGTACCACAATAACACATTCTCAGCCTGAGTGAGCAGAAATCCCACCCTTAGCAACTTCTCAACAGCCTCTGCTTACAGGGAAGAGTAACTAAAGTTAGTCTTTATATCAACCCATGAACCTGATCAAATGCTTATATTAATTCTGACAGGTTTACAGATATACTGAATCTCACTTTTTTTTTTTTAAATAAAGAAATATCACCAATTAGCTGAACCATAGCAGGGACAACTCTAACCCTTAATTTGGGAACCTTTCTGGAGCAGCAACAGGAAGTGTCACCCAGGGTCTGGAAAAGCTTTCCTGGAGCAAAGAGCTGGAGAAAGACTAAAATGCAGGAGGTTAAGACTCAATTTCATGCTCAGTGGCAATTTGGAATCCTGAAAAACAAGGAATTACAGCACTCTCCTTGATATCAGGGGCAGGGAACTGGCCCTGTCTGCAAGGCACTCCAGTGACTCAGACTATCAGGACAGCCATCATTGACAGGAAGACTTCAGTTACACTGAGCTGACCATATGCAGCCTCTTACTGTGTGTGGCTAGGGAAAGATCAAATGTGGACTAATAAAACGAAGAACTAAGATTGAAAGTTTGCTTAATTTAAAGATTATTTACTCCTGTACAGATAGCACAGAACTATATTTCTACTAAATGGTGGTTATTCTAGATTTTACAAGTTATGCTCTTGGTTTAAACCAGATGAGAGAAAACTCGGTGTGTCAACCATATTATCTTTAAAAAATTTTCATTAAAAGCTGACAGAAATATTACCAATTCAACAGTAATTCTATGTCTTTCCTTTTTCACTTTCACTTGGGGTCTCACTATGCAGTCCAGGCCTGGCATGTTTCCAAAAGTGACAATGTTTTTGTGACCATACCCAGTTACACGTTATTTTGATTTTCCTAGGGGTTTGGGGAGTCATAATAAAAACCCTCTTTAGGTTAAGTTTTAAAGAAAGAACCAGTACCTAAGCCAGTGTGTTTCTCTTTTGCCCATAAACTCTGCTAAATCTAGCAGTGGATTTCTCTGTACCTAACAGTACCTGCTCTCCTGTGATAAGACCTCGGCTCTGCTCTCTGTGGCTCTAAGTTGGCCAGCACAGCTATTTTAAATTCTCAAGCTGACGAACTCGGACATATGAAGGGGATGGGCCTTTACAGTATCTCTGAATCACAGCCAACTTTATACTTTTCTAAATTTAAAAGTGTTTTAAAATAGCAATACTAGATTTAATAGAAATATTGACTGAAGTTCTCAGTAAGCCAAAGAGACGAAAGGCAACCTTCAGGTGCCTATTAGCCCAGCTTCCTGACAGTATCACACAGTAAGTCAAATGGACCAAAGGCAACCTTCAGGTGCCTATTAGCCCAGTTTCCATAGTACCGCCCTGAGGGTAAGGAACAGAGCAGCAGTCCCAGTGCTCACTGCCCACACTTCAACCTCAGCGCAACTTCTTTTAAGACATTATGCAATAATCCTAATGCAGAAGATCAGCGTCCCTGTTGAGCATTTAGTTCAAAATGTTTGGGCCAGCTTTCCCTTAGAACACTGGACTATTTTAAAATCACACAGTGGACTACTTGAGTGACTCTTTTGTTGAAATGTCCTACAGAATTAGAACACATCTGATGTATCAATAGCACATTTCTGGAAATGTCAAGTATTAGTCCTCAGAGCATTTTAATTGCAAAACTAAGGCCAAACTAAGCCCTATGAGTAGAATTTTTTCACTTAATCCCATAATCTTTTTAAAACCAACTTATGAAAATAAGCAAACCAAGATTTAATGTAACATAAGACAGTTACTACAAAAAAAAAAAAAAAAAAAGATACAATATACTCCCTGGCTCCTTTTTTAAAAAAATCCTAACAGGAAGAAAACATTTCAAATGTGTGTTTGTGAGATGATAAGATGGTTCAGTGGTTAAAAACAAGTACTGTTCTTGCAGAGGCCCCAAGTTCGATTCCCAGTCCTCATACCAGGAAGCTCACATCGCTGTAACTCCAGCTCTAGGGGATACTTCTAACCTTGGCACATATACGGACATAAATAATTTTTAAAAACTTAAGACACGACAGTAAAGAACTAGATCTAGGCTGGTCCAGAGCTCAGCAGGCGTGCACTCTTTGCCTAAGGCTCTGAGAGGAAGTGGGAGAAGAGACAGAGGAAAGAGGGGAGGGGTGGAGAGTGTGCCCTTGCTGGAGGACACATGCACAAGGATGACAAATTACTTATAAGGAATTAAGTTCATGTACTTAGCCACACACTTGCTTGAAATGATTACTAATGAAAGAATTATAAAACTGTATAAATTGATTTTGCTCCAGAAGCAAAAATATGTACTTCCTGCTCCCAAGCAAGCGCCAACATATCATCCTCAAAAATGATTCATTACAGCCCAGCACCCCAGGCTCCCTGGCTTACCTCTTGGTCTCTCTAGACACTCTTAATGCTCGGGTTACATTTTCAGTCTTCTTGCTCTCTCTACCTCTGCCCATCAGAGTGGACAGAAATATCAATGGGCAACTTACTGAACGCATACTAAGTTAGACCCGCTCAATTCCTTCAATGCTGTTTCATTACCTCCCAAAGAACTCTAGCCTAAAGCACAGAGAACATCCCCATTCTCGGCATCAGGTGCTACAACATTACTTGTTCAAGTCCACACTGCCAGGAAATGCATGTGCTTTGTGTATGTATACACAGAACTGAATGTCCCCCTAAGTTGTTAGGATAATAGGCCATAATAGTTATCACGAGCTCCATTACACAGCTACTCTATGACACAAAGCAGAAGTCAGTGAACGTTCTGTTTTTCTGTTCAGTAGCTACGTGTTTGTTGTTTAATTAGTTTGTTTTAAAACAAGAGTTCACTCTGTGGTCCATCTAGACTGGCCCAAACTCTCTTTGTAGTCTAAGCTAGTCTCAAATTCCTCCTGCCTCAGCCTCATGGTGTTAGGATTACTAGAGTAAGCCACTATAACCAGAGAAGCTTTTTCCTAAAGGGCCAAAGACTTTAAACTTTGCAGCTACCCAATCTAGGTGGCAATGACTTAACTCTCCACTACAGTATAAAAGAAACCACAGATAAGATGTAAAAGAATTTAGTTGTCTATACTTCATCAACAACTAGAGTTAACTGACTCAGGCCAGCATTTGTCAGCTCTCGCCTATTCTAAAGGTACAGGTAATCATGGGCAGAATTAAACATTTAGATAAACATAGCTATGGCCACTTATGGTATAAAAAGGCTCCATTACGTCTTAAACAACCAATCAGAGCTGAATTTTGTAAAACTGTACTTCACAGGGTAAGTATTTCAAATCTGAATAAAGTATTACATGTATCAATTCTGGTTTAAAAATCACCTCAAAGACCACTATCATATAACTATAGGCAAGTTAACACACTGAGAGGCAGTTAGTAAATAATTCATTGGGTAGAAACATTTGCCACAAGCCTGGATACCTGCATTTGCTCCCCAGATCATAGCAGCAAGAACTGATTCCCAAAGAGTCCCTGATTTACACACACACACACATACACACACACACACACACACACACACACACACACATCACGCACACACACACATGCAACTATACAGACATGCAAATTTTAAATTAAATTAAAAATTTTAGTACTGCTACAAGTGTCTTTCAGGGCAATTGAGATGACTCAGTGATTCGAAGCACTTGCAAAGCAAACCCAATGGTCAGAGTCCAATCCCTAGATCCCAAATTGGAAATAAAGAGATCTGGTTCCTAAAAGCTTCCTCTGACCTCTGCATGTGCACTACACACACACACACACACACACACACACACACACACCACATAGAAAACTAGCTCTCATGATAACAAAAGGTACTGTACAAGCTTCCAAAGGAAGAAGGTAGCTAATGGTCCTACCCAGTTGTAACTTTTATGAACCACACTGATAACCACTACACTAACACTAAGGGTACAGTAGTGGCAGTAACCAACAGTTCTCTACTGTGATCTAAGACCAGACCAACAAAAGGAATACTATGCCTGATAATGGAAACTTAGTTGACTATTTGATTATTGGGGGAGGAATGGGGGTAAGTTGGCTTTTTTTTTTTCAAGAAACAAATGAGTCACATAATTTACAACACAAAAAGTAATTAAAAACAACAAACAAGCAAACAAACAAACAAAAGCCCTCCTCTCATCTCTCCAGAAGCAAGCTCAGAAGCAATGGAACAATGGCCCCTGGCGTCTGCTTTTGCCCAGTCTCTCCCTCAGTTAGGATCTGACCCTCCGATCCTGAACAGCAAGAGCCGTAACAATCTGGCCCATGTTTTAGACTCTAAATTTTGAAAAGAAAAAAATGTCTCTCTATAGGGGCAAGCAGATACAATGAGTTCTTTTAGTTCCAAAAATCTTTTCCTCCACTGCATCTCGGTCACCACTTATTAATGACCAATCTTTAATAGTTACAGTCACCCTGAGAACAGGAGCACCTACAAGGTACAAGAGCAGACTTGTTCAAATACGTTCTTAAGTGTTTAGGAAAGTGAAACAAGCCCATGCTTATGTTTTAAGGCATAGCAAATTAACTCAGCACATGTGCTCATGTCTCAACATTGAGAGCCATCTGTTCCAAGGAGGCCGGCCCCTGGACCTTACAGTAGCGTCCCTCACATCCTGCAGACATCAAGCATCTCTGAGTTCTACCTCCTGTCCTTCTGCCTGACTCACTCTGTGGCCTCTTCTACTTCTTCAGCAAGCTCTGTAATCACAGGCCTCACTTTTTCCACCAGGTATCTCACGCTTGTACCCTGACCTTACCCTGCTCCAGCCTATGTCTGTTGGCCCACAGTTCTAACACTGCACACACCCACTCTCCTCTCCATTCTCTTCTTCCTCTCTCCCTAGGCTCTACATTCCTGACCAAACACTGACCAAAGCCAGCTCTGAACCTAACTGGATTGAAGCCTGTGACCCTGGTGTTTGCATCCCTCTACATTCTAAGCAGTTACAAGGTCCTTGGCACGACCCAGCAATCCTGTGTTTGAGTCAATTAATTCACACTCTGACACTTTCACACCTGTTCTCTCCTCACACCCCCAGGGGTCTGTGTGTAGCTCCTGATTCTGCTTCAAGAGAACAGACAGTGGACACTCACAGCCGCTCATTAGTCACTCATAGCCAAGTTTGTCTTTGCTTCTACTTGCTAAAGCCGCTTCTGCCAAAGGTCTTCCTGTGGACGTTTGAATAGGAATGGCCCCATAGACTCATGTGTTTGAGTGCTTGGCCCAATAGGGAGTGACACTATCAGGACTTAATACATATATTATAGTTGGAGTTAAGTATGGCCTGAAGTGGAAACTTCAGGTTTCTTTGGAAAGTGAGATATATCAAATGTTTTGCTGGGACACGCAGGTAAAAGGATGTTTTGCTAAAGCAGATACATGAAAGAATGTTTTCCTGAAGCAGACCCAGGTGAGAGGATGCATGAGGTTCAGAAGGAATATAAATAGGACCCCAGAGACTGTGGGAGCTCGAGCATTGGTTTGCTTTGCTCTGCCTCACTATTCTTCACTGATGACACACATGTATTCGTTCATACACTGTGTTACTGAGCTCCGCTTGTGGTGACTTGATAAAGAGAAACTCACCAACAAACTTCTCATGAACTAACTGTGGCTTCTTGCCGCTTCCACAGCCTCAGGCAGGTTGGTAAGCCCTGCAGTTTCTTCTGGATTGAACTGCCCTTGCTCGTTTGTGTGTGGTGACTGCCAAGTAGACTGGACTATAGCTGCTAGTTCATGTGTGGTGTTTGCCAAGAGGACTGGACTGCAGCTGCTGATTCGTATTTAGTGTTTGCTAGTGGAATGAACTAATGATATCCTGATGACAAATTCTCCCTCAAAGAAATATTTCTAAACAGGTCTACTTCCACCATGTCCTAGTAAGTTTTCTTTTCCATTACCTCTGGTGGGTGGTGGGCTAGAGGGGAGGTTCAATGCTTATTAAAGTAGGTTGAGAAAAATGTATGCCTACAGTCACCTTGTTGGAGGAAGTGAGTCACTCTGGGGGTATGCTTTGAGGTCTCATATGCTCAAGCAATGCCCAATGTGACACAGTCTCCTTCTGCTACCTGCAGATCAAGATATAAAACTCTCAGCTCCTTCCCCAGCACCATGTCTGTCTGCATGCTTCTCTCTGTGACAATAATAGAGTAAACCTCTGAAAGTGTAAGCCAGTCCCAATTAAATGCTTTCCTTTATAAGAATGGTTGTAGTCATGGTGTCTCTTCTCAGCAATAGAAACCCTAAGACACCAATGTAGTCAAACTTCCATCCACAATATTCCTCTGAAATCATTCTCTAAGGCCATCAGCTCTTTCCAATTCATCAAATTCAGGGCTTTTTTTGTTCACCCTCTTAGCAATATCAAATTAACCAACGCTTCCTTTTTGATTTGCTTTTTATGTTTGAGTTCCTAGAAAACATTTCCTAATCTCCCTCTACTTCACTGCTCCCAGTTTTCAGTCTCTGCATACGGCAGTGTCTCGGGCTCCAACCTCTCAACTCTTCTCAATCTGGATGAAAGCCATTGAAAATCTCTCACAGTCCCATAATTGTGTAATATACACGAAGGCTCCACCCTCTTTCCTCCCATGGGTGAGACCCTTAAAACTTAACTGATTAATTAAGATCTTCATCTGGATGTATCAAACTTTAAGAAATTTTAAAACAAAAAAACCTACTGATTTCTCCCACTAAAGCGCCCCCTCACCTGCGACTCCATCCCTCCAAAGCTGTTACTGACCTGCACTTCCTTCACAACCTACCAGCATGTTCAATCTGCTATACTTTCCATATATTTCAAGCTGCACCAGTACATCATTTGTCAAAACTCACTCAATTCTGCATTTAAACAATTCTGCATTTCTTTGTTTGTAGAAAGTATAAATTATATCTTAATCTAGTATGATGGTAGTGGTGGGTTTGGGTATGTGTATACAGGGTCATTTTCCATAGTCACCAAAAATAGTTAGAAACATATACATACATACAAAAATGAATGAATGAATGAGTGAGTGAATGAATGCTTACAGGCCATTGCCACTGATCCTGGTTACCTCCTAGAAACCTGAGGCTAAGATTAAAATATTCATTTTGCTCAGGATAACACATATTTGAGTCAGGGGACCTGGAGAAATAAAACTGGTATGGATCTGGCTAGCTTTCATAGCCCTGGAGGTGGTCTATGTAGGACACCTGAGACGAAAGAATTCAAGTCTTCCCCAGCCGTGAACCCTGCAAACTACAATAACTGGCCAGGCAAGATATATCCACCACTAGTACAAAAATTACTCAAAAGCTATGGGAATAAACAATCACTTTCTGACTTTATTTAAAAGCCCACTCCACAAAACAGAACTCAAACCTGGCTCCACTAACTGAGACTAAAATCTGCGGCTGACTAGGTTCAAGGCCCTAAGGAGTCTACTACTACTATGCTGTGTCCTGGTTTGCCTTCTGTTGCTGTGATAGCACCATGGCCAAAAGCAACTTGAACAACAAATGTATTTGGGTTATAGGTTATATCCCATCATAGAGAAAAACCAAGTCAGGAATTCAAGGCAAGAATCTGAAGGTAAAAGGTAGAAACTAAACCAAAAACTGTGCTTGCTTTCATTTCTACAGCTCAGGCCCACCTGTGTAAGGCTGGTGCCACCCACAGTGAGTGGGTCCTCCAGCATCACTTAGCAATCAAGAAAAGGCCCTACAGGCATGTCCACAGGCCAGTCTGACAGAGGTAATTCTTTAACTGAGTTTCCTTCTTCCCAGATTGACTACCAAATTAACATAATATGAAACTGTACCCTAAGTTATTTCATAGAACCCACAACCAATCAATGCAGAGAACAAGAGGCTGTGCAGTGTTTAGCTCTAAATGGGACATCTACATCACATGCACGCATACACGCATGTCATAGAAGCAGGGTAGCACACTGTAAGAGCCACAGGCAGCAGCCATCTACAGAAAAACACTGCAGCCCTAGACACACTAGTGCTATTATACACATAGATGCAAAGTGGAGGTGGCTTCTTGTGTTAAGATCTGCACAAGAGCAAGCCAGTCAAAATCCCAGGGGAAAGGCTCATGAAGTCCTGGCTCCTGTGTATTGCAAATGCTTGAATCTCAGGGAGATTTTTAAGAAGTGAGAGTCTAAAAGGTAATGGCACCTATACACATAGGCCAACACCCACACAAAGCATTAGGCCCTAATGAGGCCTAATGAAATCCTGTTTTCTTTGTACAGTTTATACTTTCTTCTCTAATTTATACCACAACTTTTTCTTATCCTAACCACATTTATAATTCATCTTTACTGTCACTCACTTTTCAATGAGAATCTCTAAATTTCCCTCCTCTACTTTCACTCTTCCACATTTCTAGAGTAATGCATAAAATCATCAAAGTACACTGGGATCCAGCTGCATGGCAGGAAATACTTACCATGCAGAAGGCCCAAAGTATAATCCCCAGGACTGCAAAAGTAAATAAATGAATAAATAATAAGTGAAATGTAAACGTGGCTGATAAAAATATTTTTACTGTGTGTTCAAGTCTATTTTTACATACTTTAAAGAGATTTTAAATTCAGCACACATATAAAATAATTTGAGCTCTGGCAAGTATTTAAATCAAGAATGAAAAAAATGGGGAAAAAAAAAGAGAGAAAATTATAGGATATGAGTTTTGGGCCTGATTTGTATTTTCACAAGGACTCTAAAGCAAAAGGAATGTTGACTAAAAATGATTAAAATCAATTTTTATATCATGAGAGTTCTTTAAAGTTCTACTTAAGGATCCACTTACAAATAAAATGCCTATACAGCAAATAGATACATTATTTCATGGACACTATCACCTTATTAGCTTTAAAATGAATTTTTATTAAGGATTTATTTATTTATTTAATGTTCATGAATGCTTGCCTCCATGTCTGTGCACCACCTTTGTAGCTGGTGCCTATGAAGGTCAGAAGAATGCAATGGATTCCCTGGGGCCCCAGTTACAGCTGGTTACGAGCCTCCGTGTGGGCGCTGGGAACCAAACCAGCACCCTCTGCGGCAACAGCAATAAGGGCCAGCCACAGAGCCAGCACCCAGCTGCTAGGCTCTATTTATAAATGAAAGCAAGAAAGATTTCACAATACGGTACAGTCCATCTGAAGATGATGGAGCACTCAAGTGCTTCTAGTGTTAAGTCCGTATGTAATCATAGACTCCGATTTAACTGCCAGACCCAACCCTTAATGACCGTAACTAACATAATCAAGCTACCTATTCAACTATAATCAAGTTTGATTCTCACTAGTGCTTTTGCCTCAAGATAAGTTAACAATGGTGTAAACGCCACACAGGGGAAGAAGAACACAGAACATGCTACAGATAATGAGGAAGAAGTGGATTTTTGTTTCTGTTTTGCTAGTGGTGAGTTTAAGAAAGGGTCTCACTCTCTAGCACAAGATGGTCTTCACATCAGGATGACTCTCTTGCTCCAGCCTCCTACATGACTAGATCACAGGCACAAACCACCATGCCCCACAAGAAAGTGATTTTGTCAATTTATCTTTCTTTCTTTCTTTTGTTATCTTTCTTTCTTTTGTTTTCTTTCTTTCTTTCTTTCTTTCTTTCTTTTGTTTTCTTTCTTTCTTTCTTTTTCTTTTTTCTTTTCTTTTCTTTTCTTTTTTTTTTTTTTAAATAAGGTCTCACATAATCCCATACTAACCTCTAACTGGCTTTGTAAGAGAGACCACCCTTGAATTCCTGATCTTCCTGCCTCAATCTATCAAAGTACTAAGATTCCAAGTATGTACCACCAAACCCAGCAATAAACTGTGTTTTTTTTTTTCTCTAACTGAAAAAAACCTGAATGCCTATGCTGTTAAAAAATGAGATTTGTGAGAACCTGGGAACAACCCAGGCTGCTGTTTGCTCTCCACAAAATGATGGCAAGGCCCCACTGCTGGAAATGACAACCACACCCACACCTCACTGAACATGTGGAAGTGGTGCTGGTGCATACCTAGAGCCTTCAACCCCACTGTCTAGAGTTCTTGGTACCAGAGTACCCTGCATGCTAACCAAAGAGACATGTAATCACCACCTCAGCTCGAGCCCTCTGATCTACCTTGCTGTCCTGACTGCATGGAATGCTAAGGCAGGTGGCACAAAACTTGTTGGAGTAACCAACCAGTATCTGGTTTGATTTAAAGCCCAGTCTATGAGCTGGAATCCATACCCTCCACTGCTTGCGTGTCAAGAAACAGAGAATAAATAGCCAGGGACCTAGGGTACAACCAAATATTACCAGTCTACTAAAGGAACGTGGTAATAAAATGACTCCTAATAAGCATTCCACTCTACAATGGAATGCCCAGTGCCTGGCTCAGCCATCCTCAGAAGAGCTTCCTCCTCTAGTAGATGGAGACAGACACAGAGATACGGAGATACGGAGATAACATGCAGAGAATCAGAGACCTGGGACGCTCGCCCGAAAGAGAATGTCTCCATCAAACCCCTCCCCTCGGGGCCCAGGGAACTCAGCTGAAGAGGAAGCAAAAGTGTGCAAGCCAGAGGAGACAGAGGACTCCACAGAAACAAGGCCTTCTAAGTACAACGCTCTCTTGAGTTCATTGAGACTGAGGCAGCATGCACGCACTAGGCCTAAACAGGTCTACACCAGATGGGGTCCTAGCACTGAGAGGAGAAGCGGACACACGCCTCCATCCTTAAATGAGAAGCTGTCTCCAGGCAGAGGCAGGCGGATTTCTGAGTTCGAGGCCAGCCTGGTCACAGAGTGAGTTCCAGGACAGCCAGAACTACACAGAAAAACCCTGTCTCGAAACACCCCCCCCAAAAAAAAGAGAAGCTGTCTCCAACTGATAGTCTCTTGCAAATGAAAAATGAGTTTTCTCCAAAGGAGTCTCCCTGTGGAAACAAACCCCTCTCAAGGTAGGCTATGTGCCCAGGAGTAGACAGTCAACATAAACCATTTATCATCATCATCATCATCATCATCATCATCATCATCATCATCATCATCATTTTGTACCCTTCAGGTTTTATGTATGTAGCATGGCTTCCAGTTTTGTATGTTTATGAGATTCCTAAGTGTGTGAAGGAGTATGTCTCTGCCCGTATTTCCGAGTCTATGTCTGTTTCTTGTACCTTTTCTTGTCTTCCTTCTGTTTGCTTTGTGCTGTTCCTTTGTTTCTGTGTTATCTTATTTTGTTATTGTCCCTCAGATGCCTGTTTGTTTTCTAAGGAGACCCAGAAAGGGTGTGGCTCTAGGTCGGAGAAGAGGTGGAAGAGACTGGAAGAAGCAGTAGAAGGGAAACTATAGTCAGAATGTATTATAAGGGAAAAATATATTTACAATAAAAAAAGAAAGAAAGAAAATGAGACCAAGTCAAGTATGGGGGCTCACGCCTTCAATCCTAAACTAATATGCAGAGGCTAAGGAAACTGCGTTTGAAGCCAGCCTGGTCTACAGTGAGACTGTCTCATAATTAGTTTCAAAGTTGGTGTTCCCAGTGTGCCACAAGTTACGAATCAGATCCAATCGGACCATCTCCTTCTTGGTAGATCCCTAGCCTTTAAAGGCAGAAACCTGGTATCAATCTAAACTTCTCCTTCTCCCCCTCACTGGTCCTCCCCATCCCTGACTGACACACCCATCCATTCACTCATCCCACAAAGTTCCATCACTCTAAGTGCTCTTCCGCTCGATGCCCTCCAGACTCTGCCAGTAGCTGGTCCATACAGTTCGTTCCTCACCTTACCAACAGCAACAGCTTCGCTAACTGACGCTGCCTCAGTTACCCATCCTCTTCACACCATAGCCTGGTGTTTTCCAATGATAAACATAACATCTCTTCATCTCCAAACTTCTACAGCAACCCTGTCACCAACACACAGTAGCCCAAGCTGCTGATAACAACCTAACTTTCCATGATTGGAGTCCCTCCAGGCTACAGATGCCCTACCACACTGTGACTCCCCTCAGCCAACATTCTCATCTAAGGACAGGGTTTGAATTTGGATCCCAGAGTGACCTCAAACTTGAAATCCTCCTGCCTCAGCCTCTGCTATAATTACAGGGATGCCCCAATCTACCCAGCCCTCATGGTATATACCTAAAGCTTCATGGTATAAAGCCATACTACTTGAATTCCCAGCATGCATCCTGCTGTAGGTTGTCTAAATGTGTGGATTTTCAAAATTGGTCCTCGTTTCTTCCTCTCTGATTTGATGTGCAACTAAGATTCCCTAAGATTCAGCCTGAGGCTGGGGTAAAGTGCTGAAGCACCGTGAGAACCTGAACTCAGTCCTCAGCATCCAGGCAAGAAGTCAGGAGTGGGGGCATACTGTTTGTGACCCTGGTGCTGGAGAGGGGAAGCCAGGATCGCTGAGGCTTACTGGCCACATACATAGCCTAGCCTAATAAAGGTAAATAAAACAAAATGCACGAAAATAAAGTCAGACTCTGCTTAGATCCCAGGGAAGCAGATAAAGGCACTGCGGCTCCCTTACTAGTACTATTCTTCACTATTCTGCATTCTGTGAACTCTATAGATAACACTGACATTTCATGGGCATTTACTATGTCCCTGTTCTAAACTTTTTACAAAAGTAACTGATTTAATCGTCTACTAAGTGGTACAATTAACTATGCATATGGAGACTGAAGTACAGAGCAGTGACATCCCCAGGATATCCAGCTGGGTGGAAACATATATATTTACATTACTGAACCTATCACAAGTTTAGTTACTTAAGTGTCCTTACTATGGCCTGCGAGCTCCTTGGGGACAGGGAGGATACCATTTCTGTCTCTAAATCAGCAGCATATGTATAAACTAGGTAGAACATATATATACATACATATATATATTTCTTGAATTGATCTTAAAATAATGTTCCTTACAAACTCAAAAACAAACCTAAGAATGCTAGGGTGAAGTAAGCTGTTTTTTTTAGCTAAGAGGACATCAGAAAGAAAGCTTACTTACTACCAACATGAGATTACAGTCCTTGATGAAATGGGCTTGTTTTGTGGTAATAGTGCTTAATCGCTATAATAAACCAAAATTCAAAAGACCATTTGCTTAAGATTAACTTTTCCCCCTCACTATGTAAGGGTTCTTGTTTCTTATCATTCATAGCAGTAAGCGAAAGCCCTAAATTTCCTTTCCTCAAATGGAAAGAAAGAGGCAAGTGACAGACCACTACCACTAATTGCTTCCTTAAATCCTGCCAAGAAATGTATCCCATTAGGCAATTAAAAGAAAAGACAGTTGCCTGACTAAGCACTTCACAAGAGAATCTCTAAGGTTGTGTGCACTGGCATTCCACTATTCAAACACTGAGAAATGCTCTAAGTAAAATGAAAAACTAACAACAAAATAAAACCGCCATTCTAGAGAATATAAATTTCTACACTGAGACATATGTGATGTTAAAATATATGCGTAACCATTTTCTAATTAAAGCTATAAAAATAAAGTTATTCTAACACTGATGATAAATGACCATAAGACCAAAACTACTATACTCAGTACTTCTCGGAGTGTTCTCAGCTGTCGTCCTCCGAGACACTCTGAAATGGAGTGATTAAAATCCGCAGGCACAGCACCAGCAGCAAGTGCACACACCATTCTTGTGAGAGTATCTGCACTGTGCACAGCTTCTACACACGTATGTGCCACTGCACGGTAAACCGGCTACCAAAAGACCCAGTCCAAGCCACGCAGTGGTTAGGCAACAAGACATCAAGCCACCCCTACGCAAGCCTTACCATTTCTTTGTACATTCCACCATC
The DNA here is from genome assembly GCA_964023405.1 of Apodemus agrarius. NCBI lineage: Eukaryota > Metazoa > Chordata > Mammalia > Rodentia > Muridae > Apodemus > Apodemus agrarius. Next base: position 94,578,931 of record OZ030016.1, read on the forward strand.
AGCTCCTGGTAGGAGGCCACAAACTGGAACTTGGATGCGTGTTTTCCCACACGCTGCAGTCGCTTCCAAACTGAAGCCATGGTGACAGGTCAATAGACTGGAACAGTTCTGGGTTAGCGACACGGCAGCTTTAGAAATGCAGGGGGTCCAGAGCACAGGGGCTTTGCATGTATGTCTGTACTTTTCAGCAAGAAACTATAACTTGAAATGATGCCTGGAGTCCATAAGTCTTCTCCCTGACTCACAGGGTAAATCCTATCTTAGATGAGTGGCCTAGTCAAGAACAGCTGATGCACAGGACAGGATGACTGAGGGAGGATCCCTCATGGAGACATCATCATTCCACCTCAGGGGCTATATGACGTGGGTTCTGGAGAACTGAAAAGCAAAACACAGACAAAAAGAGAAAGAATATGAGGCCAGAAGCATGAGAAGTGTTAGATAAGACCGCAACAACCTCTGTTATCTGTGTGGCTTTCAAACAATGAAACAAAACCCCGGCCTCAAAAGCCAGTCACATCAAGGATGGAAGATACCGAGGAAGAAATGACAAATCGCACCGAAGACAGGCGGCAACACACCAGGTTGTCAGCACCAACAATTGAGAGATGCCAGTCGGGCCCTGCCTTCCCTGCCTACCATCACTGAAGGAAGAACAGGGCGGGAAAGTCAGGATGCTGATTGATATATCTACCACCAGTTAGAAGGAGGAGTGGAGCATTTTTAAACAAACTTTATTTTTCAGCCGATAATTAATAGCCTCGAGCTACAAAATATGTACTTAGAACAACCAGGGGTGCAGGGAGAAATGCTGGTTCAGTAGGAGAGGGAAATGGATGGAGAACTAGGAGTGGAGGGAAATCTCACAGCAGAGGGAGGGCAAGGTCCCAGCTCCAGGCCACTTTGCTTTCCCTTCACCTTGGCTGCCAGGAGGAGGGGAATGGAAACTCCTGCCTGGGCTTGAAGCGATGACCAGCCGGGCCAACGGACAGTGCGGGGTGCGGCGCCTCCATCCCCCATCAGGGGCAGCCGGCCTGAGCCTCGCCTCCTCACGCACCGAGTGCAGACCCCTCTCTCCGCAGAGACAGGCGTTGCCAGCCGCGGTCCCTGTCACCCAAGCCTTGCAGCTAGAGCCCAGCCTCGGTCCCCGAACCCCGGGCCCTCTGCTCGTCCACTCCAAGCCCTCCTCACACCTCTAATCCCGCTGTCCCCTCCTTAGAGCCGCTCCTCGGTCGCCGCCGCCTCAGGAGCAGCCACCGCCACCGAGTCCTCCATCCCTGCTGGAGCCGCGTGGAAGAGCGAAGCCCGGCGCGGCGCTCGGTCGCGGCAGCCGGGGTCTGCAGCCTCCCGGGCGGACGACGCCCGCCCCCTCCCGGCGCAGCGCCCCCTCCCCGGCGGAGCGCCCTGCGACCGTCCCCCTCCCGCCTGCCCGCCCGAGCGAGCCCTGCCAGAGCCGCGGCTCAGCGCCCAGATCCCCCTCCCCCGCCTTCCTCGGCCGCCACCACCATCATTACCTCCCCCGCCGCACCTCTCACACTAACCCTACCCACGGCGGCTCAACCTCGGTCCGCCTCGCCGCCATAGGCCGAGCATGCGGGAGCCCCACCTCCTAGGCGGGCGGGCCTTAGGGCGGGCGAGAAGCTCCATTGGTAGATCCTCATGCTGGTCACAGGGACTCCACCTCCAGCCCGCGAGGTGTTTTTTTCCTGAGGTGGAACCCGCCGGGTCTACCCTCCTTTTCTTAAAAAAAAAAAAAAAAAAAATTGTAAATCACGAAGGACGATCCCGCCCCTTCCCTGGAATGGTTGAGAGGGCAGCGGGAGGCGGGAGGAGTAGGGATGTTTATAGTGAACTGGAAAGCGATTGCAGAAGATGGCTGTCAGTCAAAGGCACCGTGGCTGCCGGGCAGGGTTTCTGGCTCCTGCCGTAGGAACCGAGCAGGGTCTGATTCTAGCGTCTGCCAGGGACACTGAGGTGCTGTGGTTTCTCTCCTATTCTCTCCTATTCCCCACCCACGAACTGGGTGCTCCTCTCCTGCGCCACTAGCAGCCAGCGATTCTGCACACACAGCCTTTATTTCACTCAGTTCTTGCCGAGTTTTTTCCTGACCTTGCCAGGACCCTGCCCCTGGTTCAAGGAAGGCTAAGGTGGACATAAAATGTTTACAATACAGTCTCTTCTTGTTCTCATTCTCAGCATTTCTTTGAGTCCTGCATTCTCGTGTTCGTTTGCGGTCTCATTATCCACTGGTATGAGCTGTGGGTGGATTAGGGAGTGGTTGGCTCTGTGGAAAGGATGGTTAAAGGCAAGGGAGAGGACAAAATAACTTAATAGTTTGAGAGCAATGGTGTTTACAGCTATTAAAAGGCAGCTGACATGGCCTGAAACTATATTGCCAGAAGTTAGCCTCGAACTCATGATCTTCCTACTTCAAAATCCTGAGCTCGCTGAGATTTTAGGTGTACACCCTTGTCATGATAGGTGTGAAGCATTGCCCAGCTACAAGGTCCCTTTTGAGGCTGTGAAAGCTATAGACTTCTCAAGGGGCAGAAAACATCCATCCTATCCCAAAACACAAAAATTTGCTTTCAGCCTTAGATGCTTCACAGACCTCAGATGTAGAGAAAGAATGAAGAATAAAATTACAACGTTTCGGGACTAAACAGTAAAGTCAGATTAATTGAGAAGGAGGCTAGAGATGTGCCTAAGAAAGGGGGTATGAGAGAGCAGGGAGTGGGGAAGACCGAAGAGGGCAGGGAAAGGAAAGGCGAGGGGAGAGAGTGGAGCTGAGAGGGAATGGTCAGAAAAGCGAAATTCAGCAGTTCCTCAGCACGGAAGGGCCGAAGATTTGGAAAGGAGATGGAAGCAAGCGTGAAAAGGCAAAATGCAAACTGTTTTAGGGCTAATTCCTAATCGGAGGCAAATTTGTTAAACTGACTTTAGAGTTTTGGGTATTCTGGGAGGCTCCTTTGGAGGAGGGGAAGAAGGAGGAGGTGAGGAACAAGAGTCTGATGGAACACGCCCAGAAGAGCCAGAGAGACAGGCTGGAACCCAGCATCTAGTTCCATTTCCTCTCTCAGGAAGAGAAAGTGATCTAATAATACTACCAAGAAAAAAATGCTTTTTATAGGAAATGGGATAGATATCACTTGTTTTGCTAGTCTTAATTCTAAAATGTATGACAACCGAAATGATATATGTTCGTTTTATAGACACTATAGAGGTCTCAGATGTCGCTATGCCATTATGATCTCAGTAATACATTCTGCGTGCTTAATAGATATTGTGTGTGTAGGCCTTTTCAATGGATAATTTATAGAAGTAGTCATAAACTATGATCACCTAAATTTAAGAACTCACATGATAATCAGGTGGTTTTTACCTACTATTCTTTACCATAAACTCTCAAATGTTTTAATATGGTCACTTTGGTTTATTCTATTATCCTTTCCCTTGCTCAAAAAGGGTACTGTAAACAAACTATCTAAAGATAAATGGGAATGAAAGGAAAGAGAGGGAGGGAGGAGGAAGGGAGAGAGGGAAGGAGGGAAACTATCCCTATTGGCTCTTCCCTCAAGTTGTAGAAAATACGAGTCCAATAGTCTTTTTTTTTTTTTTTTTTTTTTTGTGCTGTGTTGTTGTTGTTCTTGTTGATTTTGAAACAGGGTCTTTCTGTGTAGCCCAGCTGTCCTGGAACTCTTTATGTAGACTGGGGTGGCTTCCAATTTACAAAGATCTGGTTGAATCTGTTTCCTGAGTGCTAGGAATAAAGGCATGTATGTGCCCCTATATCCAGCCTAATATTTTTCTTGACTGTAAACTCACTTTTCTTTCTAGCTACCAAGGTAGCTATGGAAAAAGTTAAATTGTCCACAGAGCAGGGGAAGACCTTCACCGTAGACTTTGACATTGTTCTGCTGCTAAGCTCACGTGTATGGGCAGGCTGCTAAGAGCTGTGGGGAGCAGCAGCTTCTCTCCACAATACTTTTAAAAATAACCTGTCTAGCAACTAAATTGATTGGAGAACTTTAAATATAGACTATTCTAAAATTGTTTGGTCTGCTTAGCCTATAATTAAGTACCAACTAAATGTTGACCATATTAAGTACTAATAATAGTACATTAAAGTAAGTTTCTATTCTCAAAGAATTTTCAGAAACAGATCTTAAGTGTGCATGCAAGAGAAATTACTTAACCTTTTCTGAGATTGAATTTCCTAGCCTGTAAAACCAGGAAGCATACCCAGCTCTCTGAGCTGTTGAGAGGACGGACAATATGACCATGAAGTGCCTGTCACATAGTAAGCAGACAAGTGATAATACTATATGTTATGTTAATAGCAAACTTAAACAAGAAAAAAGCAAAACGTTCTCAAGAATACCTGAGCAAATAACTACTTGGCGTGACACGTCTCTACCTGAAGAGCTAAGGGCTCTCAGACAGAAGCGTACCATCATTAAAGCTAAGGGCTCTCAGACAGTCCGCGTACCACCATTCCTCTCGCAGAAACTCAGTGGACACAAATGCATACCAAAAATGTGGGTGGATTTGAGACTTTATGATAATTACTTAGTGTTTACTTACCTTCAATCCTCACGACCACCCTGCATGTCACTGGAACCATCTGACAAGCTACAGGTTACTTTTTCCTGAAGGCTTTGTTGCCCCTGTCTCTCAATGTGTGCATCCTGATGCTTCTTCCTCCTTCCAGGGCTCCGGCCATGTTTCTGCCTCCCCTTTTCTAGTCCCCTGTTTATATGGGGCTTGATTTAGTGTCAAGTCTGTCCCAGGTCTATAGTTTGCATATAATAGGCCTTTGGGTGCTGACTGCAAAATTTTAGTATTACTGAACAGAAGAGTCTACACTTTCTTAAAAATTAAATTTTGCCTATAAGTACCATCAACCATAAAATACGAGAAGTGGGAAATAACATGCACACATCCTAAACCTTCTTTGAGATATAAATTTAGAAAAGGACACAAATTATTTTCTATGAACCAGCTTGTCACATCAGAAACGCCCAAAATAAAGATTATCAGTTAGGATATGCAGCTATAGGCTTGCATTAGTGTTAACTTTTCTGGAAACAAAATGCTTTCCTTTGGGTTTTACTATTTCATAGTAGAAATTGTCAGCAGCCTTAGTGCAGGGGTTAACTACTGCTGGAATTTGTGCCTTAGAACAAGTTTTACTCCGGATAGCAGCACGGCAGGTGCTTGCACTTTTGCCAGACCCCATTGCTGTTACGCCGCACACAGAAACACTACTGCAGCTGGAACACAATGGAACTGCCGTAAAGCAGCACAAGCAAAATCAAAACACCACATGATCCCGGCTATCTTGAAACAATTTTTATACCCTAAAAAAAAAAAAAAAAAAAAATCGTGGCAAACTAATGTTTTTGAAATTTGAACCAATGGTGTTTACAGTTTTTCTAAATACTTCCTTTTACCCTGTGGCAGTCCTGAATGTCTCACCCCAAGCTGATCTTCTCATTACATCTCCACTCCACTTAAGCTGGCCTGTGCTCATTGTTCCAGGGAAGAATAGAACAGAATGTAGACAAATGGGATCCTCAGCCCTCGGTGTTCTAAAGGCTCGGCCTTTGCAGAATAATGGGATAGAGCCAGGTGGAGATTCGCACTGCTCCACACACTTTCCTATAGTCACAAGTGACCATAACACAATGCGATTGGTCCGGATTGATATGTGTTGTAAGTATAAAATATGCATGTTTTCAAAGAGCCACTGTACATAAGAGAATATAACATATACCTTATTAACTATTTTACATTGATTACACACTGACATTATCACATTTTTTAATATACTGAGTTAAACTTTACGAGTAATGTCCCTGTTTCTTTATCTTTTTATTCTGGCTGCTAGTTGTTTTGGTTGTGTTTTGTGCAAACCTCTAAGAGAAGAAAGGACCAGGCCAACCTGAACTATGCATCTGGGTCAACCTACCAGACTTAGAAATGACACGGTCCAATCAAACTTTAGTGATACATAAAATGTTCTACACCCGCCAAACCAGTAGATATCCACAAGCTATTTGAGACTATCTGGACACTCAAAACCTGGTTACTATAACTGAATAGCTTGAGTTTTATTATTATGTCATTGTAACTACCACAAATACAAATAACTGTTACTGGCGAGTGACTACCACCATGGAGAGTGTAGAGAGCCATTGAGGCTCTGGAAGATTCGACACAATTCCCAATTATCTAAAAAGGTACCAAGGTGTTAGAACTACACAGGGAGCCCTGCTGATAACCCCAGATGAACTCAGGGGCAGTCAAAGACTAGACACTATTGAAATCTAATCTAAAATCTTATAAGGAGTCAGCATGGTAAATGAAAAGCCAGAATGGGGTGTTTCATCCGGCCTGTCCCAGATACCACGTGAGCCCTCTGTTGAGATGCAGTCTCTGTCATACTGACAAGTACACATATACCACCCTGTGGTGGCTTGAGTATGCTTGGCCCAGGGGGTGGCACTATTTGGAAGTGTGGCCTTGTTGGAGTAGGTGTGGCCTTGTTGAAGGAAGTGTGTCACTGTGGAGGTGGGCTCTGAGACCCTCCTCCTAGCCACATGGGTCACAGTCTTCTCCTGGCTGCCTTCTGATCAAGATGTAAAACTCCTGGCTCCTCTAACACCCATGCTTCCACCTTGATGGTGATAGATTGAACCTCTGAACTGTTAGCCAACCACAATTAAATGTTGTCCTTTACAAGATTTGCCTTGGTCATGGTGTCCCTTTTCAGCAATGGAAACCCTAACCACAACACATCCCCTTCCAATATTGGGGCATAAAGTTGAGATTTGGTAGAGTAATGGAAAATTATAAAGTGTTTTTTGCAAACCTGACTTTCTTTAGATTGAGGTGTGTGTGTGTGTGTGTGTGTGTGTGTGTGTGTGTTATTTATATGATAATTCTAAAAGAATACTTAAACGTGTTCTTTTTTATAGATTTTTTTCTATTTATATGAGTACACTGTAATACACTTCAGACTCACTAGAAGAGGGTATCAAATCCCATTGTAGATGGTTGTGAGCTACCATGTGGTTGCTGGAAATTGAACTCAGGACCTCCGGAAGAGCAGACAGTGTTCCTAACTGCTGAGCCATCTCTCCAGCCCCAAAAGGTAGTCTTTTTAAAGGTCACTTTTCCTCTGCCTACCAGTCACCACCCCAGCAGGGCATGCTAGCATGCACCTGTAAACCTCATACTAGGGAGGCAGAGGTAGGAAGATTGTATATTTTAAACCAAACCAAGCTGTAATGTCAGATTCTATCTGACAGATAGGCATTAAAATAATCTTTTTTAAAAACCTAACAATATAGTATATTCTACTGTGAAATTGTTTTCTCCAGATCTGTAAAGTTAGTTGTAAGGACGGTTTGCACAATGGCCTGAGGTGGTACCATTATCTAGAATCTAAACTGTATGCTAAAACTATATGTAGTCTGGGCTAGCCTTAAACTCATGATTCTCCTACCTCTGCCTCTTGAATTCTGGGACTAACCTGGGCCTGGCTGGTAGAGGCAAGAGAGCACCCTTGACTGCCTTTAAATTTAGGTAGATACAGAAAGCATCCACCAATGATTCACATGGCCAGTTATTAGTCTTAACATACTGAATGATTAGACACCTTAGACATCTTCAAGAATATATCACAGGCAATGGCATCAAAATGTAGCTATTTGGGGCTAGAAAGATGGCTTATCAATTAAGAGCACTGGCTGATCCAAAGGACCCAGGTTCAATTCTCAGACTCAGTCTAGTGGCTCAAAATCTTTTGTTCCAGGGATCCAATATACTCTTTTGGCTTACGTGGGCACAGGCATGCTCCTAGTACACAGGTGTGCATTTGAGAAAAACACTCACTCTCCCAGGTTTTCTATTGCTGCAAAGAGACACCATGACCACAGCAAGTCTTAAGGGAACATTTTATTGGGGCTGGCTTCAGAGGTTTACTCCGTTGCCACCATGACAGGAAGCATGGCTGTGTGCAAGCCAGCAGACATGGTGCTGGAGCGGTAAGAGTTCTGCATCTGGATCAGCAGGCAGCAGGAAGGAAGAGTAAAGCTGGGCCTGGCCTGAGTATCTGATCTCAAAGCCTGCTCCTCCCCCCAGTGACACACTTCCTTCCACAAGGCCACACCTACTCCAACAAGGCCACACTTCCTAATAGTGCCACTCCCCACGGACCCTTGGGGACATTTTTACTCAAACCACAACACTCATAAAGCAAAATCTTTAAATGTTTTTAATGCAGATCATCAAAATGCTAACAGTACAACTAAGGCAAAGGTCAGAATACATGAAGGTTACAAAGCCATTATGGATCAACTGAAATTAGAGATCAATAGATCTGCACCATGCTCTCAGTCTGAGTCTTCAGATTACCGGAGATAATTTCACTGTGGTGAAGTCTCACTCCATGATGCTGTAGATATCAAGGTGAGTGTGGCTATCACAGAACATTTGTGCGTTGCAAGTGGACAGTTCCTGGAATTATTACAGACCGCAAAGGTTGAGCTGGAAGTTCTTTCTGAGAAAGACTACAAAATTCAGTGAATATAAAATTAGCAGTCTCTTGACCACGGCTTACTGGTCACTTCTCCTGAAGAATCTTTAGAAAAAGAGACTAGCCATAGTTTCATTTCTCCTGTGTTTTTCGTAATAAGTTCCAGATAGCTAGATATACACATATCCGATACATGTGCTCCTCAATGTAATTCTGCGATGGCTATATTTAGTGTGAACAAAATAACATAATAAATATCTTCTGAAATAATTAAGATGGGACAGGCCAAAACAAAGAAAAAATAAAAAAGAAAGAAAAAAATCTCAGATAGCCATGAAAACACTCCCACAGTGTGGTGTTATGTGAAACACCCCCATACCAACAAGCAGAGAACGGGGAGCTATGGTGAGAACCTTCCCAGACCCAGACACTCAAATGGGATGAGGAGAAGCAGCCCTTTTGTGAAGCTTGTCACACAGGCCCTGACTGATAGGACGAGCCCAGCTTTCAGAAGGCTGGGATAACTCATACGGTCTGGCAGTCTTCTGGGTAGGGTAATGGGTGTAAAAATTTCAGGCCAAATGCAGGAATAGAGGAGCCAGCGAGAGTCATGACATCATTCCAGGTCTCTTTTTGTCATGAAAGCTGCTGGTTGTTTCTTTCTATTCTTTTGCAACTCTGGGATGCTATTTTTAAATATCCCCAATAATAACACATCAATGATCTCTTTCTTTAAGAAATTGGGTAAGACTGAAGTTTTCTATCATGATTTATTCTTCTAAATAAAAGTCCTGATCTTTAGTATTAAAACTATGATATTCCACCTCTAAAATAAGTTTAGTATGTTTTTTTTTAAATTCTTTTCTTCCTTTTGTGTCTATGTGTATGAGAGATGTGCATGCTGGTATGTATGTTTTCATGTGTGTAGGTCCACGTGTGTATGCGCAGGCCAAGGCTGATGTTGACAGTCATCTTCCATGGCTCTTACACAGTGTTCTTTAAGGTAGTATCAGTGTCTCTGACTCAAACTTAGAGCTTGACAAATGCTACTCTAGAATTACAGTCAGGCCACCTTAACCACCTGGCATTTACCTAGGCTCTGGGAATCTGAACTCTGGTCTGCCTGCTTGGTAAGCACTTTAAGACCTGAGCCATCTCCCCAGCCCGCAAGTTTAGTTTCTTCTAGATGCAGAATATGGCACTCTTTTAAGACACACATATTGAGAAACTCCTTAAAAATCATCATGAGGCATTGTTGTGTCCCATTGCTTATTTCAAAAACACATGAGGGCTGGAGACACAGCTCAACAGTTACAAGCACTCACTGCCCTTGTAGAGGACGAAGCTCCAGTTCCAGAGGATTTGATGACATCCTCTGTTCTTCACAAGCATCTGCATGCATGAATGTAGCACTCAGGCAGGCAGCACATGCAAAAACACACACACATACACACACACACACACACACACACACACACACACACGAAACATGTGCACAGCTACATAAAGAAGTACCTTTTTTCTAAGAACTAACCTGTTTCAGTGTATAAAAGGGGGTGCCTCTTTTTGCTAAATTTACACATGTAAGAGAAGTAATAAGCTGATCACATTTGAAATATGTGCTTGTTCCTTATATTCTTTAACATGCTTCTTAGCTAGCCATCATTGCCTGTGCCTACCATGAGGAATACGTGTCTGTGTGCAACGTGTATTCTCCAGCATAAATCGTGGCTTACAAAATAATGACTGTCCCAAAGGGCAGTTGCTGAGTCCAAGCATCTCTCTTCCTCATACCTGCCCTGCTGTCACATAAACAGTGGCTGTGCTATAGGCATGGCAGAAACTGTGCTTTGCATACACTTTTGTAGCAATTGGGAATGTTAGTCGACTTTTAACACTTTTGTCAACATGCCTTTGGCTTTCTTTTACTCATCCTCATAGGATCTGACTTTCTGCCTCCCTTGGGAGATTTAAATCAACATAGAAACTTATATCTGGCTCTGCTATAAGGAATGTGTCTTAGAGTTTCTAATGCTGTGAAGAGACACCATGACCATAGCAACTCTTATAAAAGAAAGCATTTAATTGGTTCAGAGGTTTGGTCCATTACTGTCGTGGTAGGAAGCACGGTGGTGCATAGGCAGACATGGTACTGGAGAAGGAGCCAGGAGTTCTACATCTGAGTTGGCAGGCAGCAGGAAGAGAGACACACTGGGCCTAGCTTGAGCATTTGAAAACTCAAAGCCCACCCCCAGTGACACACAGAGTGACACCTACTTCAATAAGGTCATTCTTCCTAAAAGTGCCACTCCTTGTGAGCCTATGGGGGCCATTTCATTTAAACCACCATAGAATGTAACATTGAATGGCTTCCAAAGAACTCATCAGTGTTCTTGAATGAAATCTGTATTTATTTACTAACAAATATTAGTGGATAACTATTAAGCTTGCGGTATTACACAAAGTATTTTTGAGGTATTATACAAAGTATTTTTGAGTACATCAAAAAAGGGGAAAAAAACATTCTTTCTTCCTGGACCTCATGTTCCTTATTAATTAGAAATCATTATTCAAGCATTTGCTCTAGAAAGTCCAAGTTGATAAGAGGGGGCTATGCTTTGTTTCACGGTAACATAGAACACAAGAAAAGTGGTATTAGTGACAGCATTTTGGGGACTATCATTTACAAATCACTCATTCAATAAAACCCAACTTAGTATTGTACTTTGTGTTCTTCTGTAGTTGTTTATGCAGAGTCCCATTATAGACCACACAGCTCACACTGATTTACAATCTATATTTGAGCTGAAGTCCTGTTTATTTGAATTATAGTATTATATTATTATTTTATCATTAGTTTTATGTTTCATTAAACACTTTAGCAATATTGATACTATTTCTTAAAATAATGGTTACAATACAACACTACTGTAGCTATTAAAAGTATAAATCACTTTTGGACAGGGACAGCTTGAAGAACAATATGTAGCTAACAAGAGACCCCCAGTTTAGATGGCAAATCTGTCAGGATTCGCCACCAGAGGATTTATATTTAATATGGCTTACACATTAGGCTGCTAGTTGTTCAGTGCTAGTGCTCAGTAATTGTGTTGCCTTTTGATTCTAAACTATAATTGTGTGGTGTTTTCCTTCATGAGACAACTCAACTGAGTTCCAGAGAAAAGATACAGTGTCGGGTCACCCCGGAAGTGTGGGACTGGTGTGTTAGTGACCTGTGGACGAGATGAGAACAGGCCAGTGCCTTGCCAGTGATAGCATAGATTGTTTTTTACATTTCCCAATACAGATGACATCCAATGTGACAGGCAAGAATCCACTAGAAATTTAAGATTCTTAGCCTATGAGTTAGAAATTTAGTTAGCGATTTGGAGGTTTGGAGAGCGGACTGGAGTCAAGTCAAAGACTCAACTCCGGAAACCTTGAAACTGAGGTCCCCTGCTGTGAAAAGAGACAAGATGGCTGCTCTAAGTCAGAGAGCCAGAGAATGGAAGCTGTCTACTTCCTGGGGCAGATAGTGATGTAACTGTGAATTTATAAAGTTGGGATTATTTGCTTTTAGAATAAATTTATATATAGATTTGGTCCCAGCCACATCAGGAATTTTGCCTGCAGTTGAGAACTAGGATAGGGAAAATTAGTCACTGGCTTCAAATAGCAAGCAGCGATAATTGCCTGCAATGAACAGGTATTGGTGGAAGTCCGTGGCTCCAGGTAGAGAGCATAACAGATACATGGTATATTAAAGTCTACAGGAAGCTCTTGTTCTTTGTTCTTGGGTTCCATAGGAATTTTGGGTTAATTTCCTGACATGACAGAACTAAAAAATAAATAAATAAATAAATAAATAAATAAATAAAGAAAGAAAGAAAGAAAGAAAGAAAGAAAGAAAGAAAGAAAGAACACCTAAAAGTAGGCTCGTACAATATTTTGGTTTACTTCATTTGTTTTAGATTGCTTTACTTTTCAAAATTGGTGTGATTTTGAGTTTTGTGATTATATTATTCCTCTGGGAGAGAGGACACGCTAAAGCTTTTCCTGGTTACTGGCTCAAGGATAAGCTGATTTGGAAGGAAGGTTTTGTCTTTGTGTTTTTAGAAAAAGTGATTAGTGTCTATACACCTTCTGGAGTTATACGGATCAGATATGACAGAGGAAGACCACCTGGAAATAGATTCAGATGAATCAAACAAAAAACCAAAAAAATATTTGCTGTGCCATCCCTCACATGACTCAAAAGAATCATAAGTCATGGAGACTTATGATTGGAGCAGAATTTCATCCCAGACTAAACACCCTACACAGACTAATACAAGTCATACAGTTATTATGATGATACTAAAATTTTGTTTTGAGATTTGTACATCTCAGAATATACAGCCCTTGGTGAGTCTCATTGTCAGACAGGCTGAAGGTGACCTCCTGATCTCTTGGAGTTTCAGCTGGATCCAGTCAGGACACAGACATCAGAGCCTAAAACAATCATTGGTGTGACCTTCTTAAGGCCCACCAACTCCTCCACTTCCTTCCTGCTCCCCTTCAAAGCAATGCCCATATTCAGACTGAAGTAGTTATGAAGCCGTCATCCTGGTTCCCTGGACTTGGGGGTCTAGAGATAGTTGTCTTTCTGGGGAATTTTGAAATGTCCATAATTTGAACAGGGAGGAAACAGTTAGAATTGATTGTGTAGCCATAATCCCATTTGGTAGAAATCTTTATAATTGATACAAAGTTGAAGTTATAATCTCTTACATTAGTACAGAATTTATTTGATACAAATTTAAAGTTTTCATTGGTATGAATCTCTTATTGATATAAAACTGGGATTATTATTGTTACTTTCATATAGGCATTGTGCCTGCATAAACATTTAAGAATACAGGGACTTACCCCCAGTCCTTCTCTAACTGCTATTATAAACTGTTTTTAGATGATTAAGCAATACAAATTAAGGGACAGATAGCAAACTCATGGTTCTGAGTTAATTAAAAGGATGTTTTTGAGATATTTGAATTAGAAATGGTTGAGAGTAGTCAAGGCTTAACAGTTCAGAAATCTTCAAAGGCATCAGAAGTCTACAGAATATGTCCTTTATGGACATTTCTTTATTAAAGATCATTTGACTAGAGACCTATCGTCTCTTGGCAACACTCTTTTCTTGGATTCAAAGAAGAAATTGGGTATAAATGGAATGTTCCAGTTGTGGCAAGACAGCCACTAGACAAGTGCCTCAATTCATCTACAGACAAATACTGTCTAGAAAAGGACACACTATGTGGAAGTCGAATGATAATCTCTGCTCAGACAGGGTAATGATCACTTCAAAATTCTGCATTAGAAAGATCTGTCAGATGATCCTGAGCCAGAAGGCTGAATGCTGATGCTCCAACCTTTTGAAGAATAAGGGACTGTCCAAGTAATGAGCAGTCTCTATAAATTGGCTAAGTTTTGGAAGCTATGTTTTGTGTTTCTCATATTAGTTGTTCTTGGATTTCTACGGGGTTTAAGACTGGTAGTCTCATGGCTGACCCAAGCTGTTTAGCATTGAGAAAGATGATGTAGATTTGAGAGGATGGTTTTCAGATGGCATACAATCTAAAACCAGGACATAAGTCAGGTGTAGAATTATAAGTCTTTTAAGTTAGGATAGATAACAGAGTGTTCTATTTAATTGACAAAAATGATGGATTGAGTATTAGGTTTACCTTGTACTTTGTAAATTACAGAATGGTAACAGTTATAATCAGATTATATTTGCGAGAAACGTTTCTTTTTTATTGGACAGAAAAAGTGAAATGTGGCAGAACCTTCCTCTTATGAATAAAGATTTCAGGGAACCAATCACTGGGCCAGGAGTAGGCAGGACTTCCTAATCAGGGAGAGGAAGAGGGGATGAGAGAGAGACAGAGAGACACAGAGACACAGAGACAGAGACAGAGTCAGAGAGAGACAGACAGAGAGAGACAGAGACAGAGACAGAAAGGTCAGGGACAGCTTGAAGGACAATATGTAGCCTGGTTTAGATGGAGTATCCGTCAGGTTTCATCACCAGATGATTTATAGTTAATATGGTATACAAGATTAGGATGCTAGTTGTTGTGCCCAGTTATTGTGTTGCCTTTTGATTCTAAACTAAAAAAAAAAAAAAAATACAAATTACCACATACCCAAACTGAAATTACATTATCTGAAAGAGATGATGTATAACTTTTAAATGTTAACCAAAACAACTTTATCAACACATTCCTTGGAGCTCACATGCAACGTTTAACAATATAACCGTTAATAAGAATCTAACAGTTTTTGAGCCAGGTGTGGTGGCACATATCTGTGATTCCAGCATTTGGGAGGTGGAATCAGGGACATCGGGAGTTCAAGTCATCCTCAGCTATATGGCAAGTTCAAGGCCAGGGCATTAATTACTTTTCTATTGCTGTGATAATACACCATGACAAAGGCAACTTATAAAAGAGTTTTACTGGGTATTTGGTTCCAGAGTGTTAAAGTGTACTGTGGTGGAGTGAGGCCTTATAGGCAGCTGCAACAGCAGCTGAGTGCTCACATCCTATTCCTTAAATAGGAGGCAGAGAATACGTGGACATAGCAGTGTGTGGAGGCAAACTTCAAACCCACCCCCAGTGACATAGCTTCTCCAACAAGGCTATACCTCCTAACCCTTTCCAAATAAGCATTCAAACATATTAACCTATTGGTGGAGGAGGGCTTTCCATTCAAACCACCGCAGTCTGCCTGGTCTATATGAAACGTATTTATATAAAAAACCACATAGCTATATACCCCATACTAGCTATGGCTCATGAGCTGTTTTTAAAAAGTAAAAGAAACCAATTACTATGATGTTTTGAAGGTCAAACATAAGAAAAACTTAATAAGCTGCATAGGAAATCAACTTTGAAGTACTGTTCCAGTAAGAATCCAAATGGAGAAAGCTGTCATGCTTATGACATTCTTTTCAATGTCAAGAAAGGGAAATGATATGACAAAGGAAGACAAAGAGTCAATTAAGGAAGATGGAGAAGCTGATGGCTCTGGCTCTCCCAACTGATGTCTTTGCTATGTTCTTTTGGAAAAAGAGAAAGAAAGTACATCATCTCTTAGTCACCTTAGGATAGTTATATGAAGGCACAATGGGAAACTTGGCTCTGTGAAACAATAAGCCTTCTGACACTGGCGAAGGCCTAGGTGTTAAGAGAGGAGAGGTAGAGTGCACAGGCTCTACACAGGGACCAGAATTCAAATAAGGACTCATCAGCTAGGCTGTCGGTGGTTCAGCAAATTCAGTCTGTCTGCATGGAATACCAGGCCATGGTGAACAGATCAGTTCTCATATAGTAAATGTCAAAGCTCAGTAAAAAGAGATAGTCCAAGGGAAGCCTCCAGAAGTTCATATTGACAAAAACATAAAAGATGGCTAAAATATAATACTCCATAATGACAGAGACCAAGGACCAAGATTGGAGTCAGGAAATGTACCTTTCTTTTAGATCAGGACAGTAATATTTTTACTCAACAGGGAGGTCTTTATATGTAAAAAGACATACAGCTGTTTGAAGCAGTGTTCAGCTTCCACATGCGAGTGTTCACCTTGAGGACCAAAGAAACCATAGTCCTCACCTTTCACCCACATCAGAGTCTTATCCATGAGAGATGACCACTGTGTGTCCAATTAAGGTATGCTAGTTTATTGCCCACCAGATGATAAGGAATGCCTACTTATCAAGCTTAAAGTAGACTTTCCTGAAGATAAATGGCTTTCAGTAAACTCTTTGCTATTAAAAAGAAACCCTTCCTGGAGTCCAGGGGACAGAAGAAACCAATGAAGTAGCTCAAATAAGACTGGCAGACTTGGATCCAAACCACGAAAGAAAGTGCCCTGATCATGAAGACATGAAGACATATAAATATCATTCCAGCATGCCCGAGGTGCTGTGCAACTCAATTTTTTTCAAAGCCTACTTTTAATGATGGTTCTTAAATAATTTAACCTCCCTTCCAACCTATCACCCACTAGAGGTAGTGAGAAAGAAAGGACCCAGGTGGCGGGGAGTAGACCAGTTTACAAATGGTTCTTTGCTGAAAATCCCATCTCCGTTATCAGGAAACCAGCAGTTCAGTTCACAGGTCAGCAGAGGCAGCTCGATCCACTCACAAACACTTCACAGGTATACCAGCTGTCCAGTTTGGTAGTGTAGGGATAGCAGCAGGAGGCAGGACCTAGCGGGAACAGCCAGGCAGAAGGGATTCGGAACAGCAGAGACGTCAGGAGTTGTGCCTCTCGCAAGGAAGCAAGTTGAGTTCTCTCCATACATCCTCCAAATATCATGTGTCTGGAGTGCACAGCCGCAGCAAGAAACTGCAGCACATCACTGGAAGGCTTTTTGTGCATTTCTCTTTGAGGAGTTCCGACAAATGGAGCTCAACTATGCAATGTAAGGCAGACCCATAACGTGTGTCGTCAGTGAAGAATCCTTCATCACAAGTCCTCTCATGTGCTTGCTTTGACAGAGCATCCTTTTACCTGTGTCCATGTCAGGAAAACAGTCCTTCAGGTGTTTGTTCCAGCAAAACACCATCCAACATAGTTGATTTTCCAAAGAACTCTTAAGTTCCCACTGCAGTGCCGTTCAAGGTCAGACCTCTTAATGGACCAGTGAGTAGAACTGGCTGGTCTTTATGGTGTTTTGTTCTATTTTCAATGCTGGGAATTAAACTTTGAGCCCTGTGCATGGTAGATAAGCACTCTACACTGTGCTACATAGCCCCAGCCCTTAAATAATTTTTATTGCTTACATGTGGTCTTCCTGAGTTGAACAGGCCGTGAACTTTCAGGATTACAGGTCTGCACACCAGGCTCAGCAGTGCTGGTCCTCGGATGCAGTGAATGGATGGCCGTAGTCAGAATGCAGAACCATTTGCCACTGTTACATTCTAATACTAAAATATATAGTGCTTTCAAAGTTATATCAGAAGACACACACGTGTAAAGTCCTCAGCGTTGCCCTGTGTACATGATGGCTTCAGCATGCAAGATAACATTTAACACCTATAAAAACTGCTTAGCAAGGAGCAGAAAGACAGCCCAGCCATCAAGAGTACTTGATGTTCTTGCAAAGGGTCTAGGTATGGTTCCCAGCACCTACATGGTGGCTCACAACATCCATAGGTACATTCAGTGTGCACACACACCCATGAAAGCAAAATATATATGTAAAATAAATAAACCCAATTTTAAAATTAAGAACAAAATCTCTGTAACAAAACAAGTCCCTTTAGTATATGTAGGCTATAACTGGTTTAGTAGGTTTACATGGACAAGTCTTTTTTTTTTTTTTTTTTTTTTTTTGCTGTTATGCTATAGAATTAAAACTCTGTATTTAATTGGCAAGCACAAAAAGAAAACTTGCTGGCCATGGTGAAACATACCTATAATCACATCACTAGAGAGGTAGAAAAGGGGGGATTAGACATTTAAAGCCAACCTCAACTAATCACAGCATAGTAAATTTGAAGTCAACCTGAGCTACCTAAAACTCTACATTAAGAAAAGGAGGAGAAAAAAAACCTAATTTTTAGAGATGTGTTCATTTAATTATTTGTATTAGGTGGAGTGTGAGGTTTCTGCATTCTACCAACTCAACTATTACTAGAAAGTGATATATAGTTTAAACATGTTGTCAGTCACAGAAATGCCTTTCAAAAATAAGTTTATCATAATATGTGGCTTCTTAAGGGCTTATACTTCTAGAATTACTTCTCTACTGTGCCATACATACATGTTATATAACATATTAAATATTAGTGTAAAATATGTCAATATATATTAGTATATATATCATTGTATAAATGTAAAACCTATCATTACATATTAGTGTATATCATTATGTGTTAGTGTATAATATACCACTATATATTAGGGTATAATATATCATATTATATGTTATATAATATACATTAGTGTATAACATAATATAGTATATATTAGTGTATATATTATACATCAATATAAGTACATATAATACATATATAATATATATACACTCTGCATACACTATGTATTATATAAACTAATAGAATACCTATTATAGACTATATGCTATATGCTATATATTATACACTATAGTATATATTCTATATATTATACATATTATATAATTATATGATTATATATAATTATATACTATATACTATATATGTTAATATATAGTATATATGCTATAATGTATTAGTGTATATACTATATATTAGTGTATAATACATCATTTTTAGTGTGTAATATATCATATATAGTACATAATAATATGAACATATATAATATACAATGTATTATAATATAGCATAATATATATAGTATGGTATATAATATATACTAATATATAATATAGTGTATATATTACATATTATAGATCTAATTGCTATTATTTATATATACATTTATAATGATATATTATACACTGAAATATAATATATACACTATTACATATAATATATAGTATATATTAATAACTAATATAAACACAAAATATTGTATATATGTTATATATTAGCAATATATTATATATTAGTGTATAATACACCATTCTTAGTGAATATCAGTATATATTAATTTATATATTACATATAGATATCCATATTTATAAACTAAGACCATATACACAGTTATGCCATTTGATTTCCCATTTATCTTTTAAATATTTATTTATAACTAAATTTTAAAAACTTAGGGTGGTAGTTCTTTGTAATCTCAGTACTTAGGAGGCTGATGCATGAGGATCCTGAGGTGATCCTGGGCTTCATAATAAGTTTGAGGCAACCTAAGCCATATAGCAAGGTCTTTATTGAAAAGAAAAAAGCCAATTTTATCTTTTACTCCAAAATGTTAGTTCTCTCCAAGATATTCTTAGAGATCAGATGCATCCTATATGTGTTCTACTGTTCAAAAATTAAAAAATATAGATTAAGCAACTTAAAAGCAATTTAAAAAGAGAGGACACAAGTGCTCATAGAATAATATAACTATCCTAAGTAATAGTAATTCTAAGATCAGTTTAATGTTAGAATACTGAGACCTGCATGGCTGTGCTTTAGACTGAGATGCTATGTATGTATGTTATCATGTGTGTTCCCTAGTATGTTTTCTCATTTTCAAAATCTTTCCTCATAACTTCAGGATACAAACCACATACAGTTTATAAACAGGAAAATTCTTTTGCCAAACTCCTTCCTGGTAGCTCTGGGCTCCCTGGGCCCATTGACTCACTCCTGTTCCACAACTAAATGAAAAACCTTTCACGAGCTAGGAACCATTCCCTATGTCGTAGTATAAAAAGAAGGGTGGAGGCTGAAGAGAACTCAGTGCAGTGCTTCTCAACCTTTCCAGTGCTTCGACCCTGAAATTCAGCTCCTCTTGTTGTGGTCATTGACCCCAACCATAAAATTATTTTTGTTGCTACTTCATAACTGTAATTTTGCTACTGTTATGAGTCATAATGCAAATATCTGGGTTTCCCAATGGTCATAGGCAACTACTGTGAAAGGGTTGTTGAACACACAAAGAGGTCAGACCTGCGAGCTGAGAATGGCTGGTTCAAAGGCTAACAGCAGTGTTGCTCTTGCAGAAGGGCCCAAGTTCAGTTCTCAGTATCCACACAGAGGCTCAAAACCATCTGTAACTCTAGTTCTGGATGGTCTCATACACTCCTCCAGCTTCCACAGGTACCACACACATGATGTACAGACATACATGCAGGCAAAACATTCATACAAATAAAATAAAAATAAAAATAAAAATAAAAATAATTGTTGTTGTTGCTGCTGTTGTTGTTTCTGTTGCTGTTGTTTTGAGACAGGGTTTCTCTGTGTAGCCCTGGCTGTCCTGGAACTTACTCTGTAGACCAGGTGGTCTCAAACTCAGAAATTCACCTGCCTCTGCTACCCAAGTTCTGGGATCAAAGGCATGTGCCACCACTGCCCAGCTGTAAATCAATCTTTTCTTTTCTTTTCTTCTTTTCTTTTCTTTTCTTTTCTTTTCTTTTCTTTTCTTTTCTTTTCTTTTCTTTTCTTTTCTTTTCTTCCTTCCTTCCTTCCTTCCTTTCTTTCTTTCTTTCTTTCTTTCTCCCCCCACCTTTTTTTATGGATGAGCATTTGTTGGCTTGTTGTATGGGCCTGAGCTGCAATGTAACCATGAATGTCATGGTTTGGGGACACTTACTTTCTTTGGTATCTTCTAATTCTGGCTCATATTTTGGCTTCTGCATGCTCATGCTTGTGTGGAAGATTTTTTTTTCTGCTTCAGTATCAAGTTAGATGCTTCAAGTGAGTAAATATTTATCAACTGCCTACTATGTGCAAGAAAATATTGGATTTAAATGTATAAGGAATGATGAAATGGATCCATGGATAAAAGCTCCTGCTGTGTTCAATCCCATATAAAGCTGGAAGGAGAGAACTGATTTCAGGTTCACATGTATGACATGGCATGCTTAGGTATGGACACACACACACACACACACACACACACAAAACAATAAAAGTAAATAAGTAAAAGTTTAAAGTATATAAGAAAAAATTAAAAGTTAAGCTTTCGCCATTAGGCAGAGATATGTATATAGATTGTAAAAGTATGAATTATATCAAACGTGATGCAAATCATTTAAATAGCAGCCTGCTAGAGCTTGGATCTTGAGTGCCCTCCACACACCCAAGCGTTAAGGAAAGGTGTAATCTCATTCTTCCTCACCCTTTCAATTCTCAGCTGTAAGGCTTCCTTCTAACCTGAAGCTTCACCATAGCCTGCCGCCCTGCTCAGGAGCAGCTGGGCGAACTGACCTTGATCAAGTACTGAAACATCCAAGATTGTAAGCTAAAATCAACCTGTGCTTCATGAGTTCACTAACTTGGGTGTTTCTTATAGTAGTAGACAGCTGACTAGCATACAGTCTAAGACAAAACTTAGAGATATGATAACTAGGGGTTATCAAAAAGAGAAATAAATAGGGAAGGCCTTTTAAGTCTTGATTTTTGTATGACCTTCTGATTTGAAAGTGCGCTAGAATCAGTCATCTCTCCCATTCCCTTCCTTCTTACAAGCCGTTCCTTGCATCCCCACTGCTCTCTTTCAGATCCAAGCCTCCTTTTCTCTGCTTATATACTCCTAAACTCCGAAATACAACCTGCTCAGTCTATAGTGTTATCTGTATGTATATGACCTCAGGCAGGACTGACAAGCTGGAATTGGATAGTCAGTTGAGGGGGCTCTTCCTCAGGGCAAGACCATTTGGGAGAAACTCTTTTTTACTTTTTTAAAATTTTTATTTCATGTGAATATTTACCAACTGTCTCATTGTTCTAAAGACTCAAGTTATCTATGACAAAGCACAGAGAACACAGGAGAGGATGAGATTCAGGGAACTAGTTTACTGCTGCAAGCCAAACGTCATCCCAGGAATGCATGACTTTACTGGGTGAAGGAACAGAGACATGCATATGACTCATAGGAGACATATAACATGACAAATGTGATATAGAAAGTGTATTCCAAGCCAGTGCAATACTAGCAGATTTATATCTGAACCAATGTAATCCTCGGACTCTGGGTAGAATTATTACAAAGGAGGGCTCTTTCTTCTGCCAAGGATTCTGATGTAACAAGTCCACCTGATAACAGGGATTAACAGCAAATGGCAAATGTCCAGGCAGAGAAAGACACACTTGATTTGTTTCATCTGAATGTTGGTGGGGGAGACCTAATAACCAACTTCTAACTGTAATTTTGTAATTTTAAGTTACTTTTTTTTTATTTGGTTTTTTCCAGACAGGGTTTCTCTGTATAGCCCTGGCTGTCCTGAAACTCACTCTGTAGACCAGGCTGGCCTCGAACTCAGAAATCCACCTGCCTCTGCCTTCCAGAGTGCTGGGATTACAGGCGTGCGCCACCACCGCCTGGCAAAGGAAGTTACTTGGTTTGTTGTTGTTGTTGTTGTTGTTTTGTTTTGTTTTGTTTTGTTTTGGATTTTTGTAATCTTAAAAAGCAGCTGAGTTTAATACATAATTTTATAAAATTATGTATTTTAAGGGAAACTAAAAAAGAGGTTTTAAAAGTTTCTCCCAGGACTGGAGGATGGCTCAGTGGTTAAGAGCACTGACTGCTCCTCCAGAGGACCTGGGTTCAATTCCCAGAAACCACATGGTGGCTCACAACCATCTGTAATGGGATTGGATACCCTCTTCTGGTGTGTCTGAAGACAGGGTCAGTGTACTCATATAAGCAAAATAAATAAGTCTTTAAAAAAAGTTTTTCCCAGGGATGGAGAGATGGCTCAGTGGTTAAGAGCACTCACTGCTCCTCCATAGGACCTGGGTTCAATTCCCAGCACCCACACACTAGCTCACAACTGTCCTTACACAGACAAACATGTAGGCAAAACATCAATGCGTATAAAATAAAAATAGACAAAAATGTGAAAAAAAAATCTCCCAAATGGTCTTGCCCTGAGGAAGAGCCCACTCAACTGGCTATCTAATTCCAGCTTGTCAGTCCTGCCTGAGGTCATATACATACAGATAACACTATAGACTGAGCAGGTTATAGTTCGGTACTTAGGATTATATAAGCAGAGAAAAGGAGGCCTTGAATCTGAAAGAGAGCGATGGAGATGCAAGGAACAGCTTGAAGAAAGGGAAGGGAATAGGAGAGATGACTGATTCTAGCGCACTTTCAAAACAGAAGGTCATACAAAAATCAAGATTTAAAAGGCCTTCCCCTATTTATTTCTCTTTTGATAACCTCTAGTTTTTGTTGTTTAATAGAGTTTTATTTTTCCATGGTTGTGAATATTTTCAATGATTCTTGTCAGGCTTTAATTTCTGATTGGTTAAAAATTGAAAGTTTATAGTCCAAATTCCCAAGACGAGTAAAAAGGCTGAACAACAGCTGTTAGGAACATGAAAGGTACTGTTACAGCATGTACTCGTTCCTGATTTATGTACGACCAACAGTCCTGAGACAACCGAATATTCTGGAAGCTGACCAAAATATATTCTTGTTTTTTCTTCATCTTTCCTTGTGTATGAAAAGCCTGCATGAACTTATATGTGCTGTGTGCTGTGTGTGTGTGTGTGTGTGTGTGTGTGTGTGTGTGTGTTGATGTACTTGTAGAGGCCAGAAGAGGGCATCAGATTCCCTGAAACTGAAGTTACAGGTGATTACCTGCTGGAAACCAAGCCAGTTTTTGGCAAGAGTGGTAAGTGCTTGCTTTTAACCACTGAGCCATCTCTCCAGCCCCCAAATACAATATTCTAACACCAAAACGTAAAGAGCCAGCTTTCTCTGTGCTCAGAACCTTAAGGTATAGGCCCTGCATGTTTCTTGGATCCTAACTGCATCCTGTAAACAGCACTTAGGTTTATCACCATTCCACTGGTTCCCCTGCAAAATTAAACTATCCTGCCTCCATCTTATGCTTAAAAGCCATCTAATAGTAAAGACAAACTAGGTTCACTCCTGTTTATGATTAAACCTCCATTTCTTAAGGATTGGGCTATGTCCCACCTATACCCTTAACCACAAATGGTTCTGTTCCAGAGGTTATTGTGACCACCTATAGCTACTGTTGTTATGACTACCTTGTAAGTATGGAGAAGCCTAGTTCCTCACAAACTGTAAAGCCAGTAGGCTCTCATTGAACTATCACTAAACCTTTGAAAATATAAAACAGAAAATAATCACATGTACATCATTATTTTCATGAGTTTCTGTGTCATGTACAAAGGTACTAATATATCCAGTTTGTATTTCAAATTAGCTGAAATCAGCCAGAAAGTTCCAAACACCATGGATTTCTAATTGGATTCCTTTTTTAGGAGAAGGCAGGAACTGTCTTTTGAAATCAATTTTCAGTGGAACTCAAATTTCTTTTTTAGTCTATCCTAGCTTCATAACTTGAACAAATAATATAAATAAATCTTAATGTTTGGCTTAGACATTTGCTGAAAGGCTATTTGAGTAACCCCAAAGTTTAGAAGGATAATTATGGTGGTTGTTATATGCCTTGTAAACTCAGCCCCCTATAGAACTGTGGAGAAGGCAGATCATGAGTTCAAAATTAACCTGAATTATATGCATACATATAGCCTGCATTTAAAAAAATTATTTGAAATGAAAATTCTAACAAATCATATACTCCTATTAGTTTTATATATGGCTTTATAGTTGAACATCATTTGTCTCACTATCTTTTAATAATTGTTTAGAATTGGTTCAAAATTCTATTCTTAAAAACACCAACCCAGTATATGTCACATGTTTATAATCCTAACACTCTGGAAACTAAGGCAAGGAGATTGAAATTTTAGGCTACCCTGGGGAATTTACCCTAGTGATCCTCGCTACAAAAACACAGAAGGGACTGGAGGTTCATCCCTAGGCTTAGGCTCCAGGGCTAACGATGCAAACAAACCAACAACAACCCACACAGTCTCCCTTCCCTCCCCAGACGGACGTTCCGCTACTCCAAAAGGCCCCATCCACAAAATGCTACACTAACAGTGAGTGTTGTAACTGGGCGACTTTTAGAATTTTCTACATGCCTAAAAGATGTCCATCTGCTTCTGGGAAAGATCTCACCAAACCTTGAAATATTATATACAACTCACTGTGGTCAGAAGCCAGATTTATCACAATCTTGCTTAAGTCAGAAACCTTTCAAAACATCCATGAAAACGATGTTAAACAAAAAAGTACAGAAGAGTACAAAATCTCAATTACTGCTCACTTCCTAAAGCTCCATCACCTACTGCTTGCTTAGTAATAACTATACATGTTTTCTGTGTATACCTTATCATTCGTGCATTAAGAATTAAAACCTCAGTTTAAAATGTATGAATAAGTAAATATGTAACAAAATGTTTTATTTGGAAATCCTTTGGTTTTGCTCATGTATAACAGGATCCTAAAACAACCAGGTTTGGGCTTATTAACAAAAAGTATAAGAATTTCATGAATTCATTGTTTTTAATCGCTGAACAGTACTCCATTGTGTATATATACCACAGTTTCTGTATCCATTCCTCTGCTGAAGGACATCTGGGTTCTTTCCAGCTTCTGGTTATTGTAAAAAAGGCTGCTATGAACAGAGTGGAGCATGTGTCCTTGTTATATGTTGGAGCATCTTCTGGGTATATGCCCAGGAGTGGTATAGCTGAGTGCTTAGGTAGTACTATGTCTAATTTTCTGAGGAACCACCAAACTGATTTCCAGAGTGGTTCTACCAGCTTGCAATCCCACCAGCAATGGAGAAGTGTTCCTTTTTCCCCACAGCCTCTCCAGCATCTGCTGTCCCCTGAGTTTTTCATCTTAGCTATTGTGATCTGTGTGCGGTGGAATCTCAGTGTTATTTTGATTTGCATTTCCCTGATAACTAAGGATGCTGAACTTTTCTTTAGGTGCTTTAGAACCATTCAAGTTTCCTCAGTTGAGAATTCTCTGTTTAGCTTTGTACCCCATTTTTTTAAATAGAGTTATTTGACTCTCTGGAGACTAACTTCTTGAGTTCTTTGTATACTTGGATATTAGCCCTCTATCGGATGTAGGATTAGTAAAGATCTTTTCCCAATTTGTTGGTTGCTGTGAATGAGGTAACCCAATCACAAAAGAACGTACGCGGTATGCACTCACTGATAAGTGGATGTTAGCCCAAAAGCTCAAAATAAACAAGTTACAATTTACCCAGCACAGGAAGCTCAAGAAGAAGGAGGACTTAAGTGAGGGTGCTTTGGTTCCTCTGAGAAAGGGAACAAAATACAGGAGCAATAAAGGAGACAAAATGTGGAGCAGAGACTGAAGTAAAGGCCACTCAGAGACTGCCCTACCTGGGGATTCATCCTATAAACAGTCATCAAAACCCGACACTACTATGGAAGACAAGAAGTGTATACCAAAAGGAGCATACCATGGCTGTCTTCAGAGGGGCCCTGCCAAAGCCTTACAAATACAGAGGCAGATGCTATCAGCCAACCATTGGTCTGGGCATGGGGTCCTAATAGAGGAGCTGGAGGGTGGTCTGGAGGAGCTGAAGGGGTTTACAGCCCATGGGAAGAACAATGATTTCAGCTACCCAGACACCCCAGGACTCCCAGGGACTGAACCATCAACCAAGGGTACACATGGTTCCAGCCAAAAATGTGGCAGAGGAATGCCTTGTTGGGCATCAGTGGGAGGAGTGGTCTTTGGTCAGGTAAAGGCTCAATAGATGCCCCTATAAAGGGAAATGGGGGGAGAGGTGGGAGTGGGTCGGGTAGAGGGGCATATATGTGGAGGCAGGGGGTGGGAGGAGGGGTTGGGGGCCTTTGGGAGGGGGGAAATTGGGAAAGGTTTTACCATTGGCAATGTAAATGAAGATGATATTCAATAAATAAAAAAGTATTTGTAAAGATTATTTCAATAACATAGATTTTCTTCTTCAGTAAGATATATCCAAATATTCTAAAGTATTTCCCTTTTTTTATTTCCTTCAAACTCAGCGTCTTCCCCACTGAGGTCATGCATACACTCATTCTGACAGCTCACTGAGGAGCTTCTCTATGCTTCTTGGGTTCCCGTGACTTGAGTTTAATTGCATTTCAAATCCTTTTTAAATTCTCTAATATTGTAGTGACTTGATGACTATTAAAAATGACGGGCTTCCAGTGACTCAGACACAGCTACGCAGTTCTGGGACTGCTGAGTTATGAGATATGTACATGCTTACTTAGGGGTATGTTAGGTGACCTCAGTACTCAGGACAGTGTCCTCCAGGACTCGGGGCCAGAGCAACTATTCTGAACCCTACACTGGGCCCACTATCATTCTTTTTTTAAATGTGGAATGATACAATTTCTAGTTTGTGGAAATTATTTTTAAATGATTGCATTCAGATTTGTCCACTTTCAGAAGTGATTTGTTTCTTAGACTTTTGATATGATAAGGACTGGTGTCTTAGTTTGTTGCTGTGATAAAATGCTTTGCAAAGGCAACCCAAGAGGGAACAAGAAGTTATTTCAGTTCACAGTTAAATGTCCAACATTGAGAGAGGAATCACAAGCAGAAGCCTGAGGCAGCTGGTCGGAGAGTGCGCAGACACAGAGAGTCATGTAACTTACATATAATAGTGCTTCACCCTTTTCTCTCACATTCTTAGATTATCTAGAATGCAGCCTAAGAAATACTTCCACCTACAGTGGTCAGGACTTATTATTTCAATTAACATAATCAAGACAATCTCTCAGACATAACCAGACTGTATCAGGTAGTTCTGACTTCTGATCAAGCTGACAATTTAGCCATTGCAATCAGCGCTTGGGAGGAAATTCACTGGATGGGAGGAAAGACTCACTAAAGGACAGAAAGAAGCAATGTGTGTGATATAGAAGGTATTTGATAAATCGTGTATCTTTTATTTCTGCCTCTTCTGAGGACAGCATATTATTGACTGTCTTAATTTACTGGTACATGCCTTTAGTCCCAGAGCTGGGAGGAACAGGTAGGCAGATCTTTGAATTCAAGAAATTCAAGGCCATCCTGGTCTACAGAGTAAGTTCAAGTCCAGGAGTTGCATAGCAAGACTCTGTCTCCATTAATAAATAAATAAACTAGTGTAAAAGAGAAGATGGTGTTAGTCATTTGTGCTATCTGGTATATCTAATTTATAAATCCAATCACCTTCTTCACTAATTTGTTTTCAAGTTAAAAATCAGAGCCTGAAAAAGAACATTTCTTTAAAAACCCACTATTCTCTGCTTCTGTTGAAATTAAGTTCCAAAGAAAAAGAAACCGAGTCTTTCCTGGAATCCATTAAGTCCCAGTCTTCTTTGCAATGTGGATACATCTAAGATTTCATACACTCATGACATCATCTACCTCTCAGCCCATGTGGAGACTTGGGCAGTAACTGAGTCACTCTGGCTGGCTGTCCTTCCTTGAGCCTATTCACTGTATGCTGCGTAAAGAACGGTGACTCTTATGTCCTGGAACTGCCCATAGCCAGTCTGCCCATAGGCCTCCTTTAAGAAATACCTTTTGTCTTTATACGTTTAAGCATTTAATATGCATCAAAAATTATTAAAGCATTTGGAACCATTTCATTAGACTATTCTATCTGTATTTAGGTTATATGAAACAGTAAGGCATGAGAAAGAATGAATGTGAGAATAAGGAAGAGGGGGGGAAGGAAGGAAGAAGGGAAGGAGGGAGGGAAGGAAGGAAGGAGGGAAGGAAGGAAGGAGGGAAGGAGGGAGGGAAGGAAGGAGGGAAGGAGGGAGGGAAGGAAGGAAGGAGGGAAGGAAGGAAGGAGGGAAGGAGGGAGGGAAGGAAGGAAGGAGGGAAGGAAGGAAGGAGGGAAGGAGGGAGGGAAGGAAGGAAGGAGGGAAGGAGGGAGGGAAGGAAGGAAGGAGGGAGGGAGGGAAAGAAGGAAGGAGGGAGGGAGGGAGGGAAGGAAGGAGGGAGGGAGGGAGGGAAGGAAGGAAGGAGGGAGGGAGGGAGGGAGGGAAGGAAGGAGGGAGGGAAGGAAGGAGGAAGGGAGGGGAGAAGGGAAGCAAACTAGGAAGGGGAAGAGAACGGGTGAGTTCCCTGAGCAGTTATGCTGTCTTAGTTATTGTTCTATTGCTATGAGGAGGCATTATGAATCAAGAAACTTTAAATTTCTTTTCTGATTAAGACGGGGGTCCCTCTATGTAGTTCTGACTGTCATGGAATTCACTATATAGACCTGGCAGACCTCGAACTCACAGAGATCTGCCAGCCTCTGCCTCCCAGATTACAGGTGAGCACTACCATAAACAAGACGACTTTTAAAAGAAAGCATTTAAGCATTTGACGGGCTTGCTTACAGGTTCAAGGGTTAGTCCATGACGGTCATGGAAGGGATTGGTGCTGGCAGACAGGCTGACATGGCGCTGGAGCAGCGGCTGAGAGCTCACGTGCGTGCTGCAACTTGTAGGAAGAGAGAGCACGAGAGTGGGTGTGGCACTCGAAGCCCACCTCCAGTGACACACCTACTCCAACAAGGTCACACATTCTCCAGGAAGGCCGTGCTTTCTATTCCTTCCCAAACAGTTCCACAAACCAAGAACTAGACAGTTAAATATACAAGCCTATGAAGGCTATTCTCATTAAAACCACCATATATACCATGCCTCAAAAGCATTTCAAAGCTTTTTTATAATGCCTATGTGAATAGCCACCATATGTGTGCTGGTACCCAAGAAGACCAGGAGGGGGTAGTTGCTGTTAGAGGTAGTTAAGAGCCGCCCCACCAACTAGGTGCAGGGAAATGAACCTGGGTCCTCTAAAGGAGCAGAAGTGCTCTCAGCAGCTGAGGCGTCTCCCTCGCTGCTGCACACGCATTCCACTGAGGAGCTGAAAACAGGCAAGTGAGGATTGCTGGCTTAGGATTTCTCAACGGCACGTGCTTGCACACAGAAGACAGCTTCTTTCGGAGATAATCTTATTTTTCTTGGGTACTGAGCTCTATGTAACCGGAAACTGCTAAAGTCCTTGAAAACTGTGAAACAACTTATTTCAGCAATTTTAGAGCATTTCTGCCATCAACAATTAGTGTATTTTTACAATACTAGTTAATATTTTAAACAACTCGTGCACTGTCTTTTGACAGTTCAACTGCAATTGCCCCTGTTGCCTCACTAGGAGATTATGCATGGCTAACAGTGGGATAGGCCCAAGCAAAGCAGTTTCTGAACACTATTATTTTCAGAAGGAAGTGTCACTTTTCCTCTTATTATCAGGAGAATTGTCTTTAGGTTTTGTTATGGTTTGTATATGCTTTTCCCAGGGAGTGGCACTATTAGGAGGTGTGGCCTTGTTGGAGTAGGTGTGTCACTGTGGGTGTGGGGTTAAGAACTTCACCCTAGTTGCCTGGAAGTCAGTCTTCTACTAGCAGCCTTCAAATGAAGATGTAGAACTCTCAGCTCCTCCTGTACCATGCCTGACTGGATGCTACCATGTTTCTTTTCTGCCTTGATGACAATGGACTGAACCTCTGAGCCTGTAAGCCAACCCCAATTAAATGTTGTCTTTCATAAAACTTGCATTGGTCATGGTGTCTGTTCACAGCAGTAAAACCCTAACTAAGACAGGTTTGCAAAAGAAAGGCAGCATTTGAAAGTTTGCTTTTATTTTGTGAGGTAGTTTGATCACAGAAAGACACGGTACGGAACTGCAAAGCATCTTAGAGAATATTTAAGCCTTTAAGGGTAAAGAAGAGGACAATGTGGTGGTACAGACCCACACTCCCAACCCTCGAGAAGCAAAAGCAGGAGAATAGGAATTCAAAAGCAGCCCAGGCTACAGAACAAATTTCATACCAGTCTTGTCGGACCTGGTGAGATGGCTGACAGATCGAAGGACTTGTTTTGCAAGTGTGAAAGCCTGTGTTCAGTCTGCACTGTAATGCCAGCACTCCTATAGTGAGATGGAAGATGGAGAGAGAGCCACATGAGAGGTCAAGAGTCAGCTAGCCTGGAGTACAGGGCGCCAAAGAAGCTAGAGATGCCTGTTTCAAAAGAAAGATCCAAATCCCAAGATGGCCCTCTGGCACTCTTGGTACATAAAATGGAAGGGAAAAGGAGGAGGGGAAGAGGGGGGAAGGGAGGAGGGAGAGGAAGAGGGAGGGAGAAGGAGAGAGAGGAGAGAAGAGAAGAGAAGAGGAGAGAGAGAGAGAGAGAGAGAGAGAGAGAGAGAGAGAGAGAGACTGAGACTGCTAACCATTGCTTGTAGAACTCTTCAGACTGCAAACTCTCTGGAAATCATTTTTAACTACAGATTTTGGTTGAGTAGATCTGGGAGAGGCCTCAGACATGCTTGTCTAATAAGCTACTGGTGAGGATGTTGCAACCTGTTCTTGAACCACACTTTGGAAGCAGGTTCTGGATACTCATGGAGAAATCTGGCCAGGTCTGAGTCCTTAGTGCTTCGTTTAGTCTCTTAGGAAACAGTGGTTGGTAGGGAAATTTGTCATTGGATACATTAAATAATTTATTCACTTCCAGTCTCCATCTGCTCCCCACACACACAGCTAAGGCCGTCCCACAGCCCTCCGCACCCAAATCCCACCAGGAGAAAGGGTGTCTCCCAGGAGTGCTCTCACTCCTAAGACCAGAGGTAAGATTGTCAAAACTGCCATGTAAGAACACGGAGCAGGCCTCAGCCTTTCCAGCCACCAGGAAAGGACCCAGCCTCTTCTCAGCCAAGCTTCCTCTACAGGTACCCGGGAGGCCCATGTCAGAAAGGCACTGCTTTCTGAGCAAGCACCCCCTCCTCTCTAGCCAGGTGGTCTCTAGTTCTACAGGTACTCTGACACCCACACCCTCTGTCCCCACCCCAATGTAGTGGGCAGGCCTAGCCAGTGTTCCACTTATGTGGTCTTGGCCACCAGTTCTCTCCTATGCGGACGCCGCCACTGCCCCCCCTCACTTTTTCCCCACATTCCAATAACTGTCCAAAGAGGGTTCCACCAGGAGTGCACAGGGTACATGAACAGCGGAGCAGCTCCCCAGGGACAGAATCCTTTCAGTCTCTATCTGCACCTTGGACCTAAGGCTGTCCCACAGCCCTCCACACACAAATCCTGCCAGGAGAGAGCTGGTATCCCAAGTGCTGGCACACCTAAGATCACAGGCTCACAGGCCCATAGGAGGGACAAGTTCCAGTAACAGACAGCAAGAACAACTAACACCAGCGGTAACTAGATGGTGAGAGGCAAGGGGCAAGAACATAAGCAACAGAAACCAAGGCTACTTGGCATCATCAGAACCCAGTTCTCCCACCACAGCAAGTCCTGGATACCCCAACACACCAGAACAGCAAGATTCAGATTTAAAAACACATCTCATGATGATGATAGAGGACTTCAAGAAGGACATAAATAACTCCTTTAAAGAAATACAGGACAAGACAGGTAAACAGATAGAAGCCATTAAAGAGGAAACACAAAAATCCCTTAAAGAGTTACAGGAAGACACAACAAACAGGTGAAGGAATTGAACAAAACCATCCAGGATCTAAAAATGAAAATAAAACAAAATTAACAAAGGGAAACAACCCTGGAGATGAAAAACCTAGAAAAGAGATCAGGAGTCATAGATGCAAACATCACCAACAGAATACAAGAAATAGAAGAGAAAATCTCAGTGCAGAAGATAAGATAGAAAACGTTGACTCAATAGTCAAAGAAAATACAAAATGCAAAAATCTCGTAACCCAAAACATCCAAGAAATCCAGGATACAATAAGAAGACCAAACCTAAGGATAATAGGTATAGAAGAGAGTGAAGATTCCCAACTTAAAGGGCCAGTAAATATCTTCAATAAAATTATAGAAGAAAACTTCCCTAACCTAAAGAAAGAGATGCCCATGAATATACAAGAAGCCTACAGAATTCCAAATAGACTGGACCAGAAAAGAAATTTCTCCTATCACATAATAATCAAAACACCAAATGTACAAAACAAAGAAAGAATATTAAAAGCAGTAAGGGGAAAAGGTAACATATAAAGGCAGACCTATCAGAATCACACCAAACTTCTCACCAGAGACCATGAAAGCCAGAAGATCCTGAGCAGATGTCATGCATACCCTAAGAGAACACAAATCCAGCCCAGACTACTATACCCAGCAAAACTCTTGATTACCATACATGAAGAAACCAAGATATTCCATTAAAAAACAAATTTACACAGTATCTTTCCACAAATCCAGCCCTACAAAGGATAATAGATGGAAAACCCCAACCAAGGAAGGAAACTATACCCTAGAAAAAGCAGGAAAGTAATCTTTCAACAAACCAAAAGAAGATAGCCACACACACATAATTCTATCTCTAACAACAAAAATAACAACAAGCAACAATCACTTTTCCTTAATATCTCTCTCTCTTTTTTTTTTTTTTTTTTTTTTTTGGTTTTTTGAGACAGGGTTTCTCTGTGTAGCCCTGGCTGTCCTGGAACTCACTCTGTAGACCAGGCTGGCCTCGAACTCAGAAATCCGCCTGCCTCTGCCTCCCAAGTGCTGGGATTACAGGCATGCGTCACCACGCCCGGCTAATATCTCTTAATATTACCAATAGACTCAATTCACCAATAAAAACATAGACTAACAGACTGGAAACACAAACAGGACCCAGCATTTTGCTGCATACAGAAAACACACCTTAGTGACAAAGACAGACACTATCTCAGAGTATGAGGCTGTAAAACAATTTTCCAAGTAAATGGTCCCACGAAACTAGCTGGAGTAGCCTTTCTAATATTGAATAAAATCAACTTTCAACCTGAAGTTATCAAAAAAGGTAAGGAAGGACAGACAATTCATATTCAAAGAAAAAAATCTACCAAGATGAACGCTCAATTCTGAACATCTATGCTCCAAATGCAAGGACACCCACATTCATAAAAGAGACTTTACTAAAGCTCAAAGCATACAGAGCACCTTACACAATAACAGTAGGAAACTTTAACACCCCACTCTTAGCAATGGACAGATCATGGAAACAGAATCTAAACAGAGACACAGTGAAACTAACAGAAAGTATGAACCAAATGGATTTAACAGATATCTATAGAACATTTCATCCTAAAAGAAGATACCTTCTTAGCACACAATTCTCCAAAACTGACCATATAATAGGTCACAAAACAGGCCTCAGGAGATTAAAGATAGATTGAAATAATCTCTTGCATGCTGTCAGATCACCACAACTAAGGCTGGTCTTTAATAGCAACAAAAACAACAGAAAGTCCACATGGAAGCTGAACAGTGCTTACAGAAATAAAGAAATTAAAGACTTTTTAGAATTCAATGAAAATGAAGGCACAACATACCAAAACACAACGAAAGCAGTGCTAAGAGGAAAACTCATAGTTCTGGCTGCCTCCAAAAAGAAACTGGAGAGAGCATACATTAGTAGCTTGACTGAACACCTAAAAGCTCTAGAATAAAAAAGAAGTAAATGCATCCAAGAGGAGTAGATGGCAGGACATAATCAAACTCAGGGCTGAAATCAACCAAGTAGAAACAAAAACTATACAAATAATCAAACAAAACAAACAAACAAACAAAATGGGACGCTGGTTCTTTGAGAAAATCAGCAAGATAAACCCTGAGCCAGACTAACCAGAAGGCACCGAGACTGTATCCAAATTAACAAAATTAGAAATGAAAAGGGAAACATAACAACAGAAACCGAGGAAATTCCCCCCCCCAAAAAAAATCAGATACAACTACAAAAGCCTATACTTAACAAAACTGGAAAATCTGGATGAAATGGACAATTTTCTAAACAGATACAAGGATTAAATCAGAACCTTCTAAATAGTCTCATAATCCCTAAAGAAATAGAAGCAGTCATTAAAAATTTCCCAACCAAAAAAGTCCAGGACCAGATGGGTTTAGTGCAGAATTCTATCAGACCTTCAAAGAAGACCTAATACAAAAAGTCTTCAAACTTGCACAAAATAGAAACAGAAGGAATGCTATCCAATTTGTTCTATGAAGCCAAGGTTAAGCTGATACCAAAACCTCACAAAGACTCAACAAAGAGAACTTCAGACCAATTTCTCTTTTGAATATTAATGCAAAAATACCCAATAAAATTCTCACAAACCAAACACAAGAACACATCAAAATGATCATTCACCAAGATCAAGTAGGCTTCATCCCAGGGATGCAGAGATGGTTCAATATACAGAAACCCATCAATGTAATCCACTACATAAATGAACTCAAAGAAAAAGACCATATGATCATTCCATTAGATGCTGAAAAGGCTTTTGACAAAACTCAGCATCCCTTCATGTTGAAAGTCTTAGAAAGATCAGGAATTCAAGGCCCATACCTAAGCATAGTAAAAGCAATATACAGCAAGCCAGTAGCCAACACCACACTAAATGGAGTGCTGCAAGCCTCTTTATATAGAAACGAGGACAGTAGCATTTGCCTTCTAGATTGGTGTGAGAAGTAAATGATAAAACTTAGAAAAGTTCCTAGAACCGTTGCTGACACATAGCAAGTCCTTGACAACTATTATTGTCAATTCTTTTACACTATATTGTACTACTAATGTGTCTGGCCAAAAGAACTCAAAGCACTTGTTTAAAATGAGATTCCAAATGAAATAAATCCCGTGTAACATCAAGCAATGCTTTTAAAGCACTCACTAATCATTAAAGGAAGCAACGCCTGCATACTACAGCAGAGAAGATAGGGTTCTCTGTTCTTGGTGACTTTAACCGTTTTCAGATTCACAGCTCTGTACACAAGGATGACTCCAGGGAGTTATGTGCTCTGCAGAGAGCAATGCAGAGATAATTTACACAGAGCTTGCTGTGAGCTCCATAGGGCACAGGCCATACGTCATCTGGGTTCGCTGCCCTATCTTTAGAGCTTCAGTGGTCAGGATAGGAACTGCCCACTTATGTATGCTTGGCTGGCCTGAGAGTGTAAGGAGAAGAGGTGAAGGAGAGCCACACTCTCCGCCTGACTCGACCCTTAAGTTAGGATTAACACGTAGTCTGTCCGGAGTAAAGCTGTCTCTGCCCTAAAGTGCAGGCAGAATGCAGATGGCACAATGTGCATTATTTATGGGTTGCAATCTTGCATGGTGTTCTTGGCTGTACCACAAAGGATTTCACTGTGGTTAAATGTAGAGCTGCCTTCCTTTTGTTTAGGCAAAGCCTCACTCACACAGGGCAAATGGGCATTTCTGGTGACGGGTGATCACTTGGCTTGTGTTAGCAATTAAAGTCCCTCTCAAAAGACTAATTAGGAGTGAGTGGAGCCCTCTTCATGCCTTTCCCTTAGACAGGAAGTAGGGAGAGAAGGAGAAAAGTTCTGTCTTCTCCTAAACCCATTAAGAGTAAACTGGGAAAAGGGTTCTCCTCTCCCATGGCAAGGTCAAAGAGCTAATCCCTTTACGCAGAACAAATTTTATTTTCCTTCCATTGGTTACTTCAAAAAATTGCATACGTCCTTCAAGCTGGAAGAACTTTATTGTTTATATGTCAGTCTTCATGACAATCTCAGTGGCAGATAAGAAGAAAGATTGAAGCTCAGGACCCTCTTCCTCTCACCCTCAATCAATGTTGAGTGCAGGCTTAGCTACAGAATTTGAACATGCAGTCACTTGATGCTCTGTAATATTCAGAAAGAGCACACACTGGTATCATGAGCTGTGTCTCCCTGAAATGATGCAGCCCAGGCCCTAGTATCTCAGAACGTAGCATACTTTGGAAATGGGGCTATTTCAGACATGATGTATCAAGGCCCTAACCTGGATGTGATGGCTAAGACTCATAAAAAAAGAGACAGCCATAGACACACCGGGAGCCTCTGTGAAGACAAAGGTAAGATCAGCGTGACACTTCTACAGCCAAGGTCAACCAAAGATTGTCCCCAAAACCATGAGAAATGGCAAGGACTTGTAGGGGGAACTTCCAGCCTAGAGAAGGACCTGTGACAAGGACCTGCAGCCTCCAGAACTGTGAGAACCAGATTTTGTTCTCTAACCCAGTTAGCTTGTAGTGTGTTACTGTGGCAACCTTTGCAATCTAATACACAGCACATTTCCCCTTCCTTCTGTTCTTTCTTCCTATCCCTTCCTTTAGGTTCATGCAAAAAGAATTTCAATTTTGGCTGTGTTGGAATTTCCTGTTTGATATTGGAATATACTCTTAATATGCATGGTTATGTTATACATTGTTCAAAAGCTGCATTTCTCACTTTAAAAGATTTTTTTGCTAATTACTTTTTATTCACTGTTTATACTATTTTTAGGCAAAAAGCAATTTTTCAGTGACTTTTCTTATTCAAGTTCAAAATGGATCCTGAGACAACTGGAAAAAAAAACAATACATTTGCCCCATAGGAAAAAATAATATAATATTACTACTAAATACTAAATGATGCGCAGCACAGCAGGGGTTCAAGAAGCTTTTCAGAGGAGGTGAGAGCCCTCAGTTGCTGACAAGAACCAACTGAGAGATGCCCGTGAGAAGTTGCCACAGACCCACTGTGGACCATTCGATTACTGCCCAGCGTCTGAAGCAGATTGGAAAGATGAAGAGGTTTGGGGAGCGGGTACCTCATGAGCTGAACAACAAAAAAAAAATGTTTAATTATTGTTTTGAACTATTGTCCCCCTTTAAGCCGTGCAGCACCATTTCTGAGTTGGGGGTCTTGCATACAACAAAAAGTAGGTTGTATGTGACTTCTAGTGAAATTCCAACATGCTTCCAAAGGACAGGCACCAGGAAGAGGTCCTAGTCACTGGTGGTCTGCTGCTGATTTGACCCACCACAGAGTTCTGAATCCTAGTGATATCATTATATCTGAGAATTGATCAGCAAATTGATGAAATGCACTGAATATTGCAGCCCCTGCTTTGGTCAACAGAAGAAACGCAATTCTCCACAACATGCAGACTGCATGTCACACAACTAGCCCTTCAAGGTTGAATGGACTGAGCTTCCAAGTGCTCCCTTGTCTATTTACCTGTCCTCTCCCTGACACCTGCCACTTCCTCAAGCACCCAGGCAACTTTTCCTGGGTGAAAAGAAAATCTTCCACAACTAGCAGGATGCAGGAAATAATTTCCAAGAATTCCTTGAATCTGAAGCATGGATTTTTGTGCACAGAAAAAAAAAAAAGAAAACAACTTACATTATGTTTGGGGGAAAATGCGTTGAATGTAATGACTCCTATTTTGCTAGTAAAGATGTGTTTGAACTCAATTACAATGATTTAAAATTAAATTGTGAGAATTCTTTTTTGGCAACCTAATAGAAATGCGGCTGTTGCCAGGCATGGTGCTGCACACTTTCAGTTCCAGCTCTCAGGAGACAGGCAGGCTGACCTCTTCTGTGTTGGAGGCTACCCTGGTCTACAAGGGGAGTTTCAGGACCATCAGGGATGCTACCCAAAGAAACCCTGTCTCATAAAAAGAAAGGGTAGGGGGTAAGAAAGCTAACATGCATGGCTAAGCCTGACTGAGACTAAAGGTTGGTAACAGGTAAAAGGGTTCCTACGAGACAGAACCATTTCCATGTGTTTGCCACCAAACATACAGTTCCAGAAACTCACGGTTCCTCTCTGGCCCCTAGAGGACACCCGTCTTTCTGTTTCTCCAGCTGTTGTTCTCCATTTCTTCACTGAGGAATCCCATTTGAAGCTTGCTTTTAAAAGTCTTTATTTGCGCAGATCTACCTATCCATCTACCTCCAAAACGGATCAGACAATTTCCCAAGAAGTAACTCTCACTGCTCGACTTCCATGTCCCTGTCTCCTCACAGAGAGGAGTTTATCCTGGATTTTAATATTTACCGCCTCTTCCTTTGGACAATGTACTTCAGAGACATTATATCTGCTCTTATTTATTTATACTTGTTAGGATTCTGTCTAAGCTCCACCCCACAATTACCTAGCAACAGCCAGGTATGCCCCTCCCCACAGTTGCCTGGCAATAGCCAGGTAGACCTGGCCCACTATAAAAGGGGCTGCCCCCTCCTCTCTCTCTTACCTCTCTTATCTCTCTTGCCTCTTGGCACTCTCTCCTCTCTGCCCTCTTGGGCTCTCCTCCCCTCCTCCCTCTCTCCACGTGGTCATGGCCATCCTCCACTTCTCTACTTTCTCTCATTCTCTCATTCTCTCTCTCTCTCTCTCTCTCTCTCTCTCTCTCTCTCTCTCTCTCCCCCCCCTCTCTCTCTCTGCACCTCTCTCTCTGCCTCCACTACCCCATTAACTCCCATCCTCTGCCCTGAATAAACTGTATTCTATACCATGTCTGTGTGTGTCTGGTCATTCAGGGGGAAGGGATGCCTGGGCATGGGCATGCTGGGACATCCTCTTCCCCACACCGCCGTATACCACATTCTCTAAACCTTTCTCTTTTTATGAACCCAACAATACTTATTTTAATTTTTGAGATAGGGGCATGTTATGCAGCCCATGCATGCTGTCCTTGAACTCCAGATTCCCCTGAGGTTGTATAGTTTGCACTGCACCCCAGTTTGCATTTGCTTTTCTTAGAGTTTCTCACCAATAATACAGCATCGAGTCTGTCAGCAACTTCACCTGAGCATCTATGTACTCAAGCCGTTAGACACTCACGTACACATTTGACTTTTTTTTTTTACCTACCTAGCGTTCATCCCTCTGCTGTCTCCAGATTTCCCACTTTCTGTTCATATACTTCAGATATCAACTTTAAGTACCACCACCTCATAATTAGTGAAAAGCAACACACTTGGCCCAAACCAAGCC
Source organism: Apodemus agrarius (assembly GCA_964023405.1). Lineage (NCBI taxonomy): Eukaryota > Metazoa > Chordata > Mammalia > Rodentia > Muridae > Apodemus > Apodemus agrarius. The sequence continues at coordinate 94,618,813 of OZ030016.1, forward strand.
AATCAAATGCAATTCCAAGCCTTATGATGAAACTGCTGGGAGATACTGTCTTTATGTGACTAGGAGTTGGGACTCTGTAAAGCTAGGGCTTCTGGAGTTGGGTCGGGGAGGTACCGGACATCTGAGAATAAAAACAAGACTATCTCTGCCTCTGCCTCTGTCTTTGTCTCTATTTCTCTATATCTATCTATCTATCTATCTATCTATCTATCTATCTATCTATCTATCATCTAACTTTCTCTCTCTCTCTTTGTGTGTGTGTGTGTGTGTGTGTGTGTGTGTGTGTGTGTGTGTAGGGATGTGAACTTGAAGGCCATCTGGCAAAGCCTGGAAATTTCACGTATATGAGCCATTGGACCCCTTCTGCAGGGGGCACCTTAAGATGAGTTCTCAGATATTCGCCACTCAAGGCATCCTAATACACCCAAATGCATCTTTTCACTTTTTAAAAATGTCTTCTAGCTCTTGCACAGTGCATAATAATCATTTTTTTCTCTTGTGCATTCTATGTTAGTATGTACTTCACTAATATCAGTGATTAGGGGATTACCAAATTTGTATTTCTCGTCTTAATCTTCCAATTAAGAAGCTATGGTTAGTGGATGATGATGTTGTTTTAGACTTGAGTATCGAGACCTCCAGGGTCAGAAGACGCCACAGCTTGTCGCAGACTTAACAGCTTGAGACTGCTGTAGCCAGCTAAGTGTCAGGATGAGTTGACTGATCTGTAAGTTTGTCAAGCTATTCATTATGAGCTGCCTGCAAAACAGAGTCCAGCGGCATCCTCCTCACTGTGACTTCTGTTTTGTGGCTGCCTTTAAAAACAACTCCTTATAGATAAGTGCAGTGAGCGACAGTGATGATGACTCAAATGAGGAGGACAGTGAAGGTAGGATCCCAACAGCAGCAGGAAGCTCCTCCTTACCAGTTCTGACCGGGAGAGAATGACAACTGTTAGTATCTACACCCAAGGACTGCGAAGGAGACTGATGTCCTACTTTCAGCATGCCATATTAAAGAGACCTATCTTAGGTCTCCTTTGTCATGGAGCTGGATTTCTCTCAGAAGGTGTGCATGCCTCCACATCCTTCCTAAACAGCAATCCAGCCTCTTGAATGCCAACACTGTTTCGAGGGTCAAGGTCTTTGCCTATTGAAGCAGAAATCTATCTAAGGGAAATATTCGCTTTACCAAGCCACAGCCCCTCTCCCTGTCGCATTAGTGTCAGAGGGTACTAAGAGACAATTTAATCTGGGAAGTCATGTTGTGCCCATGATTTGCCTTCTGGAACCGAGTAATCTGATGATAGCATGTGCATCCCTCCCATCTCGTTTGTGTTCCAGGTACCCTCTTGTCCTGGAAAAGGTTCTCTGAAACAACATGCTAATTATCCCCTCTAATCCCTCCCTTCTACATAACATAGTCTTCCTTGATATCCAACTCCTATGCATACAGAAGTTATGATTCTTCTTCTAGGTGGAAAACAATGAAAATAAGCATATATATCTGCAGCACTTTATGCCTAGAGTGATTCCACCATCCCAAATACAATATGGCCGGCCTACTAACATTTCTGGAAAAGTCAGATTTTCTACATATAAATTGTGCGGGCCTCCAGTTGCCAAGCTTGTCAATGGAATAGACTTATGTGGCTAGAATGTACCTTGGCAGTTTCTTAGATGGCTGATTTAACCTGTTAGCCACGCTTTCTTGCATATATTCAGGGTTTTGTGTACTTCATGAGGTACTTTCATTTGTCTTATCCTGTGTATTATTTGCTACCACTTTGGGAAGAAGCAGGGCAATGTGTTATTTCCCGAATCTACAGATGAAGCACAATCACTACCTAGGTAATAACTAGGTAGTAACAATGTTAAAACTCAAGTCCTGTGTCTCTTAGCTTCACTACCCCCTCTCCTTCCTGCCCCTCAAAGTCATAAGCTAGCAGTGTAAGAAGAGAAAGAAGGAAGATGAACTCATAATCTAAAGAGACTTCTTCACGTTCCTTTTTTTTCCTGTAGTATAACTTCCACATTCTCAGATGCAATAATTCAAGAAAAGGAATGCAGAGCACTGTGCGAGTGTAAGAGAGAAGACAGAGGAACTGACTCTGGAAAGTCTTTTTGCAGAAGTAGATCTCCAGCTGGGATTAATTTTTTTTCCCTTATCTGATTGACTATCTCTCCTAACCCAGTGAAGGTCCATAAAGGGAAGTAACTTTCCTTTTGGGTCTTCTTGAGTTCACAAAAGTCATAAAAAAGAGCAATCTTTCCACATTTGGTGAGAAAAGTTCCCTCAAGCTCTCTTTAGTTCAGAATGGGACAATAGAAGGCATGGTTGGGGATTGCTGAGCTTGTCTAGAGCACTTCCAGACACAAGCTCAGATTCTGCCTAGAACGTAGCTCAGAACTCAGCTTATCTGTGGCTTTATCTTTAGACAGTTGGAAAGACACACTTTGGTGGTAGTGGATTGGGGGTTAATACTGTTTTAAATGTTGTACTGTGTCTCTGCCTCAATCTTTTACTCAAGTTGAGGAATTTGCAAAACACCTTCTGGAATAAAAGAATGGGGGAGGGGCTGTCTATGGCCCTTGCTTCAGAAATTAGATCCCTAGTAGAACCTAATGATAAGAAGTGTTAGCAGAAACAATTGAAGAAGAGGAGAGTATAAAATATTAGGAAAAAAAGCACATTAAGAAACCAAAATGATGTACTAAAGTATAAAACTGAGTATTTAAAGGAAGAACAAACAGCTCTTTTTTTTCCTGTTTGGTTATTTTGCCCAATTTAAATGTGTTAAATTTTTGATTTATGTTTTTTATTTTATTATTACTTAGGAACAAGATTTTTTGTTGTTGTTTTTCCCTTAAAAAAAGGAGTGCTCTGGATAGGAAGGCGGTCAGGAAGAACTGGGAGGAGTAGAAGTGAGAAAACCATAATTAGAATGGGAGGGGAAAAAAGGCAAATCCTAAATTTTCATAGGTGCAGGTCCTGTAATTCAAATGTACAGTGAACACACACACACACACACACACACACACACACACACACAAGCACACACACACTCACACATGTGTGCGCGCCCTTGACCTGGCTTCAGGTTAGTGTCACGTTGGTTTTCTGAACAGGCTCTAGTATTGCCAACCTTTTTACTTTATGTTGGCTATAAAACCAGCAAAGAGGGTTCTGACTGGTGCATAGCACAGATGTGGAAGTTAAGTTAGTTCCCATTACTTCAGGGTCAATAAGCCAGTCTGAATTATGTGGCTTTTTTTGTTTGTCAATTATTTGGTTTTGGTTTTGTTTTTAAGAAAATGGTTGTCAAGTGCTTTAAAGAATGTGATAAAATGTAAAACATGTGCTTTGTAATGAGCAGACAAGGCTGGACTCTGGGGAGTATTCAGTATTTTCTCAAAGAGTCTAATATGGTTTTAATAAAAACAATCTACAATTTAAAATAATAAATAATCAAGGATTTATGAGTAAAAATAGATTTAAAAATACAATAAAGTCTTTGTTAATAACAAATGCATGTATAGTTAAAGTGTAGGGATCTCATATGTAAAGATAACTTGAAGGTAAGGGATGGATTGGGATTCGACCTTGAAATCAATTTGTTACATAATTTATCAACTTAATTTTTACTTTTGTAGGATGTATCTCCACTATTTTTACTGATAATGAGATTATCATCACTTTTTAAAAAACAGATTGTGCTCTAGAAATTATGTGGATATAAATGACTTATTTTAGAATTCAAGTTCGATAAAGTATATGAATATAGATTATAGATTCTAGAGTGCTACTATTGTTTGCATTACTCTCTAATGTCTGCCTCAAGTTCAAATCAAAAGGGAAAGCAAAACCCTGCGCATTACTGTTTCTTGGGAAAAGACAGGATTGGATATTATTTTTATTGTAGCCCCTACCCCACATTTCATCTGGATCTCGACGTTATTCTTCCGAAACATCTGAGTTCTGTGTTAGGCCTTTACACACATGCTAAGAACTGAGAAAATCTAGAGGTACTATAGGCTGCTAGTCACATGGACTTGTGGGGTCAAGGTTGGCATGGTAGAGACATGGGCTCCTCCTCAGTCAATCAGTGAAGGTAAAAACTGCTGACTATTTGCTTTTTAAATATTTTTTTAATTTTTTAATTAGATATATTCTTTATTTACATTTCAAATTATTTCCCCTTTCCTGGATCCCCCCTCCCCGGAAGTCCCATAAGCCCTCTTCCCTCCCTCTGTTCCCCAATCTACCACCTCCTGCTTCCCTGTCCTGGTATTCCCCTACCCTGCTGCATTGAGCCTTTTCAGGACCAGGGCCCTCTCCTTCCTTCTTCTTGGGCATCATTTGACATGTGAATTATGGATATTCTGAGCTTCTGGGCTAATATCCACTTATCAGTGAGTGCATACTATGTGTGTTCTTTTGGGATTGGGTTATCTCACATAGGATGATATTTTCCAGTTTCACCCATTTGCCTAAGAAATTCATGAATTCATTGTTTTAAATAGCTGAGTAGTATCCCATAGTGTAACATGGAATTTTCTGAATCCATTCCTCCATTGAGGAACATCAGGGTTCTTTCCAGCTTCTGGCTATTATAAATAGGGCTGCTATGAACATAGTGGAGCATGTGTCCTTATTACATGCTGGGGAATCCTCTGGGTATATGCACAGGAGTGATATAATGGGATCCTCCAGTAGTATCATGCCAAGTTTTCTGAGGAACTGCCAGACTGATTTCCAGAGTGGTTGTAAAAGCTTGCAATCCCACCAGCAGTGGAGGAGTGTTCCTCTTTCTCCACATCCTCGACAGCACCAGCTGTCTCCTGAGTTTTTGATCTTAGCCATTCTGTCTGGTATGAGGTGAAATCTCAGGGTTGTTTTGATTTGCATTTCCCTGATGACTAAGGATGTTGAAAATTTCTTTAGGTGCTTCTCAGCCATTCGATAGTCCTCAGGTGAAAATTCTTTGTTTAGCTCTGAACCCCATTTTTAATAGGATTATTTGGTTCTCTGGAGTCTAACTTCTTGATTTCTTTGTATATCTTGGATATTAGCCCTCTGTCAGATATAGGGTTGGTAAAGATCTTTTCCCAATTTGTTGGTTGTCATTTTGTCCTATTTACAGTGTCCTTTGCCTTACAGAAACTTTGCAATTTTATGAGGTCTCATTTGTCAATTCTTGATCTTAGAGCATAAGCTATTGGTGTTCTATTCAGGAAATTTTCCCCTGTGCCTATGTCCTCAAGGGTCTTCTCCAGTTTCTTTTCTATTAGTTTCAGTGTGTCTGGTTTTATGTGGAGGTCCTTGATCTACTTGGACTTGAGCTTAGTACAAGGAGATAAGAATGGATTGATTTGCATTCTTCTGCATGCTGACTTCCAGTTGAACCAGCACCATTTGTTGAAAAGGCTATCTTTTTTTTTTTTTTTTTGGTTTTTTGAAACAGGGTTTCTCTGTGTAGTCCTGGCTGTCCTGGAACTCACTCTGTAGACCAGGCTGGCCTCGAACTCAGAAATCTGCCTGCCTCTGCCTCCCAAGTGCTGGGATTAAAGGTGTGCGCCACCACCGCTATCTTTTTACCACTGGATGGTTGTAGCTCCTTTGTCAAACATCAAGTGACCATAGGTATGTGGGTTCATTTCTGGGTCTTCAATTCTATTCCATTGATCTACCTGCCTGTCACTGTACCAATACTATGCAGTTTTTAACACTATTGCTCTGTAGTACTGCTTGAGACTAGGGATACTGATTCCCCCAGTATTCTTTTACTGTTGAGAATAATAGTTTTAGCTATCCTGGGTTTTTTATTATTCCAGATGAATTTGAAAATTGCTCTTTCCAGCTCTATGAAGAATTGAGTTGGGATTTTGATGGGGATTGCTTTGAATCTGTAGATTGCTTTTGGCAAGATGGCCATTTTTACTATATTAATCCTGCCAATCTGTGAGCATGGAATATTTTTCCATCTTCTGAGGTCTTCTTCGATTTCTTTCTTCAGAGACTTGAAGTTCCTGTCATACAGATCTTTCACTTGTTTGGTTAGAGTCATACCAAGATACTTTATATTGTTTGTGGCTATTGTAAAGGGTGTCATTTCCTTAATTTCTTTCTCAGCCTGTTTATCCTCTGAGTATAGTAAGGCTACTGATTTGCTTGAGTTAATTTTATATCCAGCCATTTTGCTGAAGTTGTTTATCAGCTGTAGGAGTTCTCTGGTGGAGATTTTTGGGTCACTTAAGTATACTATCATATCATCTGAAAATAGTACATCTGAAAATTTGACTTCTTCCTTTCCAATCTGTAGCCCTTTGACCTTTTGTTGTCTAATTACTCTAGCTAGAACTTGAAGTACTATATTGAATAAATATGGAGAGAGAGGGCAGCCTTGTCTAGTCCCTGATTTTAGTGGGATTGCTACAAGTTTCTCCCCATTTAGTTTGATGTTGGCTACTGGTTTGCTGTATATTATGCTTTTACTATGTTTAGGTATGGGCCTTGAATTCCTGATCTTTCCAAGACTTTTAACACGAAAGGATGCTGAATTTTGTCAAATGCTTTTCAGCATCTAATGAAATGGCCATGTGGTTTTTTCTTTGAGTTTGTTTATGTAGTGGATTACATTGATGGATTTCCATATATTGAACCATTCCTGCATCCCTGGGATAAAACGTACTTGATCATGGTGAATGATTGTTTTGATGTGTTCTTGGATTCAGTTGACAAGAATTTTACTAAGTAGTTTTGCATTGATATTCATAAGGGAAATTGGTCTGAAGTTCTCTTTCTTTGTGTATCTTTGTGTGGCTTTGGTATCAGCAAAACTGTGGTTTCATAGAACGAGTTGGGTAGTGTTCCTTCTGTTTCTATTTTATGGAATAGTTTGAAGAGTATTGGTGTTAGGTCTTCTTTGAAGGTCTGATAGAATTCTGCACTAAAACCATCTGGTCCTGTGCTTTTGTTGTTGTTGTTATTGTTGTTGTTGTTGTTGTTGTTGTGAGACTGTCAATGACTACTTCTATTTCTTTAGGGCTTATGGGACCATTAAGATGGTCTTATCCAATCCTGATTAAACTTTGGTACTTGATATCTGTCTAGGAAATTGTCCATGTCATCCAGATTTTCCAGTTGTGTTGAGTATAGGCTTTTATAGTAGGATCTGATATTTTTGTTTTTAATTTTCTCAGTTTCTGTTGTTATTTCTCCCTTTTCATTTCTGATTTTGTTAATTTGGATACTGCCTCTGTACCCTCTGGTTATTCTGGCTAAAGGTTTATCTATTTTGTTGATTTTCTCAAGGAACCAGCTTCTAGTTTTGGTGATTCTTTATATAGCTTTTTTTGTTTCTACTTGGTTGATTTCAGTCCTGACTTTGATTATTTCCTGCCTTCTACTCCTCTTGGGTGTATTAGCTTCTTTCTGTTCTAAAGCTTTCAGGTGTGTTGTTAAGTTGCTAGAGTATGCTCTTTCCAGCTTCTTTTTGGAGGCACTCATAGCTATCAGTTTTCGTCTTAGCACTGCTTTCATTGTGTCCCATAAATTTGGGTATGTTCTGCCTTCATTTTCATTAAATTCTAAAAGGGTTTTAATTTATTTCCTTATTTCTTCCTTGACCAATGTATCATTGAGTAGAATATTGTTCAGCTTCCATGTGTATGTGGGCTTTCTGTTGTTTTTGTTGCTTTTGACCACCCTTACTCCTTAGTAATATGATAGGAGGCATGGGATTAGTTCAATCTTATTATATCTGTTGATATCTGTTTTCTGACCAATTATATGGTCAATTTTGGAGAAGGTACCATGAGGTACTGAGAAGAAGGTATATTCTTTTGACTTAGGATGAAATGTTCTATAGATATCCATTGAACCCATTTGATCCAAAACTTCTGTTAGTTTCACTGTGTCTCTGTTTAGTTTCTGTTTCCCTGATCTGTCCACTGAGGAGAGTGGGGTGTTGAAGTCACCCACAATTATTGTGTGGAGTGCAATATGTGCTTTAAGCTTTAGTAAAGTTTCTTTTCCGAATGAGGGTGCCTTGTATTTGGAGCATAGATGTTCAGAACTGAGAGTTCTTCTTGGTAGATTTTTCCTTTGATGAGTATAAAGTGTCCTTCTGTGCCTTTTTTGATGACTTTTGGTTGAAAGTCTGTTTTATTAGATATTAGAATGGCTACTCCAGCTTGCTTCCTGGGACCATATGCTTGAAATTCTGTTTTCCAGCCTTTTACTCTGAGGTAATGTTTTTCTTTGACACTGAGATGTGTTTCCTGTATGCAGTAAAATGTTGGGTTCTGTTTACATATCCAGCCTGTTAGTCTATGTCTTTTTATTGGGTAATTGAGTTCATTGATGTTAAAAGGCATTAAGGAATAGTGATTGTTGCTTCCGGCTTTTTTTTTTTTGAAGTAATTTTTATGTTTGTGTGGGTATCTTCTTTTGGGTTTGTTGAAAGATTAATTTCTTGTTTTTTTTTTCCGTGTGTAATTTCCCTCCTTTTGTTGGTGTTTTCCATTTATTATCCTTTGAAGGGCTGGATATGTGGAAAGATACTGTGTAAATTTGTTTTTGTCATGGAATACCTTGGTTTCTCCATCTATGGTAATTGAGAGATTTGTTGGATATATCCAATTTGGGTTGGCATTTGTGTTCCTTTAGGGTCTTATGACATCTGCCCAGGCTCTTCTGGCTTTTATAGTCTCTAGTGAGAAGTCCAGTGTAATTCTGATAGGTCTAAATTTATGTTATTTGACCTTTTTCCCTTACTGCTTTTAATATTCTTTCTTTGTTTAGTATATTTGGTGTTTTAATTACTATGTGATGGGAGGAATTTCTTTCTGGTCAAATCTATTTGGAGTTCTGAAGGCTTCTTGTATGTTCATGTGTATCTCTTTCTTTAGGTTAGGGAAGTTTTCTTCTTTAACTTTGTTGAAGACATTTACTGGCCCTTTAAGTTGGAAATCTTCACTATCTTCTATACCTATAATCCTTAGGTTTGGTCTTCTCATTTTTTCCTGAAGCTCCTGAATGTTTTGGGTCAGGAACTTTTTGCATTTTGCTTTTTCTTTGACTGTTGTATCAATGCTTACTATGGTATCTTCTGTGTCTGAGATTCTACTATCTCTTGTATCTGTTGTTGATGCTTGGATCCATGACTCCTGACTTCTTTCCTAGGTTTTCTATGTCCGGAATTGTTTCCCTTTGTGATTTCTTTATTGTTTCTGCCTCCATTTTTAGATCCTCGATTGTTTTGTTCAGTTCCTTCACCTCTTTTGTTGTGTTTTCCTTTAGTTCTTCAAGGGCTTCTCCCTGTTTACTTGTTTTCTCCTGTATTTCTTTAAGGGAGTTATTTATGTCCTTGAAGCCCTTCATCAGTATCATGAGCTGTGTTTTTAAATCCAAATCTTGCTTTTCTGGTGTGTTGGGGTATCCAGGACTTGCTGTTGTGGGAGAATTGGGTTCGGATGGTGCCATATTAACTTGATTTCTATTAGTAACACTCCTAGGTTTGCCTTTTGCCATCTGGTTATCTCTGGTGTTAGTTGGTCCTGCTGTCACTGGCTGGTGCTTGTCTCTTCTGTGTACCTGCAAGCCTATCTCAGCACCCCTGGGTGACTGTCTTTACCCCTGGCACAGATACCAACTGATCTTATACTCAGTTGATCTCTGCGTAGTTGGCTGGACCTGTCTGCTCAGTCACGGGAGCAAAGGGCTGGATTTGTGGACTCACCTCTAAACACCGGTCTCCCTACAGGGCAGATGTCCCCTGGCAGGGTAGGTGCAGAAACAGCTGTGGCACTGCCCAGCTCCTGGGTGCAGGTGGAGCCCTGGTGGGCCGTGTCCCAAGTGATTTTATACTCAGGTGATCTTTGCGTAGCTGGCTGGACCTGTCTGCTCAATCACAGGAGCAAAGATGGTGGTCTGCTGACTATTTTTCAAAGTGGGACTTCTGAAATGTTGTGACAACTCAAAGAGAAAATAGCTTGGAGATAATGTCAACTCATCTCTCCCAATATAGCTCTTAGTGGTCAAACTACATCTTCAACAGTATTCTACTATTCACTGTGACTACTATTACTTTATGAATTGGGGCACATTCAGCAATTAATAATGGAATAATGCCTATAATAAAGTATGTTTAAGTTGTATTTTAGACCAGTGCTTTTTGAAGAAGTAGAGAGGATCTATTTTAGCAGTGTTAATTAATAAGAAGCTTTCAATTATTCAGAAAAACAATTTCCTTTTGCCTGAATTCAAACTCAAAGGTTCTCAGGTTAAGAAGATACCTCTGCATGGGTTCATGCTTTGAGATTTCCCTATTCCCACCCCAGCACCTAAGGGCAGGATTTCTTAGTGGCATTTGAGACACAGAAGAATTTATTTTTCACTTTGGTTCTCCCCCACCTCCACCCCTCTTTTGTCATTTTTTTCTTTTCAAATATGTAAGAACATCACCAGACATATTTATATTTCAAGATTCTCAATAACAGTATTCTACCATGTTTACTTTTTTTGTTATTGTTTTTTGTTTTTTGAGACAGGGTTTCTTTGTGTAGCCCTAGCTATCCTGGAACTCACTCTGTAGACCAGTCTGGCCTCAAACTCAGAAATCTGCCTGCCTCTGCCTCCCAAGTGCTGGGATTAAAGGCATGCACCACCATTGCCTGCCCCCACCATGTTTTCTAATTGGAAGCACTAAGTGGCCACTGGGAGCAACATCTGGGAGTTTCTGAAGTATCTCAAGGGCCATGATTTTCATATATTAGGTGCTTTAAAAACCACTTGCTTAAGGTCACTTTTTAGAGGCAGACAGATTACAAAGCGTTGATCTCTTCTGGCACTAGGGTTCTTCTAAAACTAGAGCTTTAGTTGGTCAGTAAAGAACAACTGGATTTCAGTCCTCTTCTGTTCCTGGAAGGGTATTTTAGCATGTACAAATGAGACTACTCTGTAGACCCTAGAGCAGGTCCCCTTTAGTGGCCCTTTGCTATCCATGTCTGCAGCAACAAAAATGACACCTGAAATGACATCTGCTCAGAATCTCTCCAGCTCCTGTCGTCTGGAGCTGTTACTCTCTTTTGGTCTTCGCAGTTCTTTTCGTGTTACTGAAATTAATCAGGTTTCACTTTTTTTTTTTTGGACTAAGGTTCACCTAGCAGGGATGAAGGCTCCAAGATTCACCTCCCCTAGCCCCTTCTGCTTCTTGAAGACTTGCCGGACAGCAATACACTGTACACAAAGCATTTTGTGAGCATCACGAACATCTGCCTCAGTACTGTTGGTGTGGGTGCCTCCTATGTACGCTACAATCTCAACTTGTTTGACAGTATTGCCTTAGAAAACTTATAAGCCATAAAGTATGTCAGTTTATAATGTTATGGGCACCACTTTCCTACCATACGGTTAACCAAATAGTGTATTTCAAACCAAAAATAGATGGTGGTGCCAGTAACTTCTGATGAGCTATCAGGAATAAAAGTTACTGGCAAGTGCAACCAACTCAGAACACAGGTACCAAGAACACAGCAAACGTTTCCAAAACCAAGGCAGCCATATAGTTTATAATAGAAGCTTTAACATCACCACCAACTGTTGCCTATCAGGCAGACAAATTTTCAGTTAGTTTTTTTGTTGAACGCTAGTTATTTGTTAAAATTTCATTTGTGAACACCACATACTACTTATTCTTAGCAATTAGTAAGTGACTTTTAATGACAAAGCATGTACACACACACACACACACACACACACACACACAAATCCAGGACATCATGAGCCACTTGCTACTAATATTGGAAGAAAAGACATTTCATGGTATCTTGGAAGGATGTTCATGGCCTACCTGTTAGCTGTGGTTGAAATCACTGCTTGGATAGCTGGCTTGTCTTTTTGATATAGTTTCTTAAGTTGCTGGTCAATGGTCCCATTTTATCCTTTGTCACTATGGGCATAGTGACTCTATGCACTGGCCAGCAATCCAGAGCAGCCCTGGCCTGACCTTCTGAAGCCCCAGTCTCTCATTGGAGTCCCTCTCTGGAAGGGAGAGTTAGATGTTACCCTCTAACTGGACAGATGGCTGGTGGCCACCCTGTAGCATCTGTGATGCCATAATGGGAGACCTTGGGGGAGTCACCCCAAGGGAGTCAGAAGACCTAATCAGAGGCCATCTCTGCCTCTCAACTTGTCAACAAGGAGCAAGTTCTTTCTGTCTTGGCTCAGATTTCTCTTTAGTAAAACAGAAATAACAAAACACAAAGCCTTTCTTGGGCCTCTCATGAAGATCAAATTCAAGATCATGTAAGTAGAAAAGCACTGAAAGTAGGGGAATACCAGAACAGGGAAGTGGGAAGGGGTACATGGGGGAACAGGGGGAGGGAAGAAGGCTTATGGGACTTTTGGGGAGGGGGAATCCAGGAAAGGGGAAATTATTTGAAATGCAAATAAAGAATATATCAAATAAAAAAAAGCACTGAAATATAAATTCCAATGAAGGGAGCACATTTGTGCTGTGCTTGCTAAGAGACAATGTTCATGCAGATATCCACACTGTTCTTTCTGTTCACGGAGCAGAACTGATACTTGCACTACGATGATGTATGGATGATGTATGTGGATAACACTGGGTCTGTACAGTGAACAAGCAAGGTCACATGCAAACCAGCACAGGCCTGAGTGTCAGTGATGAGTCTGTGATTCCTCAAGCTCATTTCTCGATCCTTTTTTTTTTTTTTCCCTTTTCATGCCCTGGAGAGTAGAACTCATTATAGATTGATTCCAGACACAGAAATGAAGGAGCTTTTCTTGTTGTTTTCTTTTGTTTTTCTTTTTCATCCCACTGGATGTAGGATTCTTGGAAGACAGTGGCTGAAGAATGCTAGGAATTCTTCCTCCACCCAGTTGGGAATGTGTCCTGCTGAGGGTTCTTGGCAGGAATGCTAGGGCTGCCAGATAAGGCCCAGCTTGCAGAGCAGCAAAACTTGGGGTTGCACCCTGCTGCACAGACCTGGGTGTAGGTGTGGGTGGCAGCCTCCCCTGCAATCAGAGACCCTTCTCAACAGCCCTCAGAAGCTGCTTTTACCAGACTAATCTAAGTCAGTGAATGGAGACAGCTCAGCCAAATGTTTCAAACAAAACACATCTGGATGTTGGAAGTCTTTGGGAAAAAGCAGGCCTAAAACTGAGGCAGATTGAAGTCTTAAGCAATAATCAAGTTTATTCGGTGCATCAGACAATTTATACTCTGAGGGTTAAGCAGGTGACTACCCGAGTAAAGGGTCCAACCGCAAGGACAAGCTGCACCTGGAAAAAAAAAAACGTGTTTTTCCATAGAGGCACATGAATAACAACTGCTGAAGCAAACTCAGTCCTATCCACTACACCAGAGAGGAGCACAAATCCCAAGAACAATTCTGTGTTTTGAAGAAACTGAGGTCTTGGAGTTTTCTCAAAAGTGTTCAGAATTCTCACACAATTATTGGAGTGTGGTCCTACAGTCAGGGTACTTGAGCCACCACGGGTACTAATTAGGACCCAAATATCCCCACAAGTCCTCAAGTATGTTAAGAACTGTGTCCCCATCTCATAACTACTGAAATGTGATGGAAGATAGAGACCCTCTTAAGAGGTCTTGAGGTACTAGGAGGTGTTCCCTTAAAAAGGGTGTTGGGAGTTGTTTCAACTCTTACTTTCTGGCTGCCTCAAGTTGGGTAGCTTCTTCCATACATTTCTGTACAGCTTTACCATAGACTCAAAAGCCACATGGCTGACTAAAAACTCAAAAACCATGAGCCAGAATAAATTTTTCCTCTTTTTAAGTTGATCGTCTCAGGTGTTTTTGTTGCAGTAACAGAACTGGCATTTGAAATCAACACAGATGTGAGCTTGAGCATATGCTCTGCCAGTTACTAGTTAGCTGCCTGAGTCTGGCTAGATCATCTGTGGTTTATGATTTCTCATCTGTGAAACAGAAATAATAGTAACCACGTCTAATGCTTGTGGGATGAGTAAATAAAACAATGTATATAAGACACTTAACAACTTAACAGTTGTGGGATGATTGAATAAAATAGTGTATATACAACACTTTACATAGTACCTCTCCCTAAATTTGAGTTGCAAAGCCTACTTTTATATGACTAGTTTTAAATAGCCTCCATACCCTATCCTATACATATTCCAAGTATTACAGTATGCAAACACTTTTCATATTTTTACTTCTTTTTAACAGGGAATCAGTATTCAATATGAGCCTATGGGGGCCGGTTTCATTTAAACCACCACAGAGGCAACGAGATAAGCTCAAAGGCTCCGGGTATTTTGTTGCCCTTGAGAGCTCGAGCTTCCAGTCTGATCAATGCCTGTGTCTCAGAAGTTACCTGACTTAGGAGTCCAGATCCCTGGCAGGTTTCTCTTTGACACTGTGCTTTGATTCTAATAGTTCTTCTGCGGGGAAGGCTGGAGAAGCTGGTATTCTGAAGTTGTTCAGATCAGAAACGCCAACTCTTTGATCTTTACCTGGGGTTGTCACCTGGCATTCCTGAAACATAGGCCTTGTGCTCGTTTTTTTTGTTTGTTTGTTTTTGTTTTTTGTTTGTTTGTTTGTTTTTTAACAATTCCATTGGCTTACTTTTGTATTTTTAGCATCCTCCTAGTACAGTGGGGTAGAAGATAAGACTCTGACCTATTTCCTCAGTATTCAGAATAACACCCATGGATTCTAGACATGGAGATTTATATCTTGTTAGAAAATATTTCTTTTAAACAATTACCTTAGTGTACCCAGTCATGTAATAATTTTTATTAGTCATCTACTTCATACTTCTGTCCTTTACTGTTAGTAAGGATGCATTATTTTATTGGGGATTAAAAAATGTACAATTGTATTGTTGACCTGTTTCTAAAGACATGTGTAAGGTCCTAGCTTGAGGCAAGCTGGGATCATAAACATTTGAGCCATCAGACAGAACAGTAAGGGAGACTAGGAAAAAGGTCTGTGTGAGGGGCCTAAGGATGTGGCAAGGAGGAACTTTCTTGCAAGAAACTGAACTTGGGGCAAAAGGCTAAGGCAGAGTTTAAAGATCATTAGTTATTTCATTGGTATAGCCTATGCCACAACCAGGCAGGGCATGCTGCAAGGCATGATTAGATAAGGTGATTGGTTGGTCAGGTTCTGAGAGAATAGATGTTTATTGGAGTAGAATCTCAGCCAAGGACAGAGGGATGGCTAAGGGGAGCTAGAATTCCAGGACCCCATCTCTAGTACTGCTATGGGCAGTGTCAGACTCACTGAAAGTAGAGCATCAAGCACATGTCTACCTGACAATGTAGGTGCCTTTGAGCACCTGCCTTCATCACTTTTCTCTGAAATCTTCTGCTCCTTCAGCTTTCTTTGTCTTGGTTCCTGGTACCCCAGTGGATTAGCCTAGCCTTCTTTTCCCTCTCCATCTGCCTTGTGCACATATCATTGTAGTAGTTATCCCATACTTGTTCTACCATGACTTTGGTCTACAGTAGACACTACTGTTAACTAGTACCCAACTCTTCTTAATGACCATTTGTGATGATTTAAATAATAGTCAGGGAGTGACTCTATTTGGAGGTGTGGCCTTGTTGGAGTAGATGTACCACTGTGGGCTTGGGCTTTAAACCCTCATCCTGGCTGCCTGTAAGCCAATCTTCTTCTGTTTGCCTTCAGAACAAGTTGTAGAACTCTCAGCTCTTCCTGCACCATGCCTGCCTGGACATTGCCATGTTCTTGCTTTGATGGTAATGGACTGAACCTTTGAACCTGTAAGCCAGCCCCAATTAAATGTCGTCCTTACAGGAGTTGCCTTGGTCACGGTATCTCTTCACAGCAGTGAAACCCTAAGACACTGTTATTCTTGCTTTGCTTCCCATTAAGCAGAGCTTTAGGACTTATTTGGACCAAGGAAAAATGAATGGAAAAATCATGACATTCCTTTACAGAGACAGTGAAAAGCTCTTTTTCTATTTTCTCTACATAAAATAATTCTTTTCTTTTCTATTGTGTAGGATATAGTGACCACCTACTCAAGGGTAACATTGAGGTGGTAGAGTCCTCAGATAAAGATAGGTTGAGTAACCAAATAGAAGACTATATTCTAATACCAACTTTTCTGGGAAGGTTTCTCACAGATTTATCATTCCTCTTACATATTCCCAGCTTCATCCAAACATTACTGACCATAATATACTATGCATAAAGTGACCATGCATCTACTATGAGTCTCTTCCTGTGAGAGTATAAAGTTAGCTGGGACGGTACCTATTAGATACACACTGGTTGCTCACTTATAGGAAATGCTGAGATGACATGTCTTAGAGGTGATGAAGACATTCAGTGCTCATCCTTGGACACAAGATGATCATGGGCTGTGTGTGATACAGACTGGAGAATTCAGCTCCCAAGCTTCTTCACTTTGACAGACCTCCACATGTCATGAGGTTGGGGTTCTCACAACTAACTTCATATCAGGTTTAACAAATGGTGGGCTGTAGGCAGGAATTAGCTTTATGTACTAGTCAAGATCATTTCAGAATCGGATTGAGACCATTAAGAGATAATGCTTTGAGATTCTAGTAAAGTAAAAGCAGGAGGGAGATAGACACCGGTATAACCTCATAGTCATTGATACCATAGTCATTGATAGCATAGCCATTGATATCATTGATCATAGCAGTTGATTAGATAGTAAAATACTAGATAGAACTTTAGTAGCACACTTAGGGACCATTGTAAACACCATAATCCAATACCTTTACCACTACATGAACCATGCCACTAAAGAGGCCACAAAATGACACTTCTTCACAGCATGAGAACTGAAACCAGAAGGCTGTTGAGCTTAGCTAGGAATATGCATGCCACGTGACTCTCAGTGTTCACTCTCGGCACAAGCTGACTGTGGACTTGGGGACACTTTAATGACTAAGCAGATTTGTAGATATGGAATTCACAGATGATAAGATTCAACTCTAGTCATGAGTTATTGAACACCTATCAGATGGCATTGAACTATGTGATAGATATATCATATATATTATATATGTGATATATATCATATATGTGTATAATATTTCATATATATATATATATATATATATATCACATAGTTCAGTGCTGTCTGGTAGCTGTCCAATTACTCACAACTGGGGTTAGATCTTATTATCTGTGAATCACACACACAGACATAGACATATATATGTACATATGTAAATGCATAGATATGTGAAAATATGATATATATATATCATATGTATATACATCAATGTATTCACATAGATATATGTGATATATGCGCATAGGTGATATATATATACATATATACATATATATGTATATATATATATATACAAATTAGTTAGGTTTTCATGGTTTAAATGAAATAACTAAAAATTGATACTATAGGCATATCCTTGGAGTCATAGGATGTATAAAATGGTTAATGTCATAATCTGTATGTCAAGCTTCTAGAAACACAACTGAGATTGGAAACTTATAAGGGGCTCAGTGTCTTTTCTTAGAAACTTCACACTTAGTAGTCTCTATTCTTGTAGGGAGCCAAGGCTCTATTGCACACGCTGCAACAGGATACTGATTAACTATGCTTATCAACACACCAGATTGTGTGCCGAGTTCTAGAGAATATTTCCCTAAGAAAGCAAGCCTGGAAATGAACAGTACATCATCCAGTTCGTGACTCTGCCTAAGTAGCAACCCACAAAGCAAGACACAGTCAAGTAAACAAAGTAGGAGACAAATATGTCTTTCCGGGAACTGAATGGGAAGACAAGAAGAGGGCAAGCTCTAGACTTACTGTAGTATTCCTCCTATATTTCTATGCTAAACCCTAAGACTCTGCATGATAGACAGTACAGGGATATGTGATATCACTATGTGGTAGTGAAGGTGATGCTTTTTGTGTATACTATAAATTATACACAATGATGTGTTTCTTACTGTCTATATTTTTATAATATTCACCTCCAATACTCCCTATCGCTCCCCCCCACTCTCACCAATCCCTGATCTCCTATTAACCACCCATCAGTCCCCTTCCTACCTCCTCTTGTGTGACCTATTATTTTTTATTAGGGTTTCTCATAGGATCCTGGGTGAGAGGGGCTATTGCATAGGTTCCTTACAAGCAGTTACATCACTGAAGAAAACGGCTGTCTCTACTGAGAGAGTTGTACTATTGACCTTGCACCAGTGGGATTACTAACAGGAGACCTGCACAGTACCGGGCCTGTCAATCATGCCACAGGTTAGGGAAAACTTGAGGCCCCAGCCCGCCATGAGGAGTTATCAGCAAATAATGGAAGCTAACGGGAAAGGGGGAGGGCTCAGGAGACCCCGGCCGTTCTTGAGTATCTGGAGAAGGGGGTCTTTGATTAGATCTATCAATCAGGAGCTATCGTGACTGAGACTGAATCCCTTACTAAGCACATTGTGCTCTGTTATGGGAGACTGCAGCAAGAAGGTCCTATCTATGAAGGAGGAACCTAAATTTGTTGGCACCTTGACCTTGGATTTCTCAGCTTCCAGAACTGAAGCAATAAAATCTCTATTGTTTGGTATTCTGTTAAGTATCCTGCCTAGAACACCCATAAAGTGCTTCTAGTAGAGTACCCTGTCCAGTCAGCTGGGTGCAGAGTCACCCTATCAGCAGCTTGCTTTCCGACCAGGACAGTTCTGGATTCCGTTCCAAACTGTGTGGACCATCTTCCCTGTCAGCCTCTCTTCCCATCCCAGCGCTGTTCTCTTCATACCCAGCTCTCCTCCCTGCCTCACACCAACCATTTCAGCCCCACATCAACCCACCACTTCCATTTCTCACCCCATTTAACTCCGTGTGAACAGAAACTTCATACGGACAGAATCCCGTCTAGAACTTAAGTTTTCACCACGAAGCACTAGGACATTCATTTCTTTCAAGAGAGCCTAAAGAAGAGGGCACAAAGGGTCTGAGGTGGTTGTGAAGCAAAGCACAGTAAGCCTCTCACACAGCCGAGCCTGGTTACACTAGTGAGCTCCTCATCTGTCTCTCCCCAGGACTCAAAGGAAACTGCTGGATGCTGTGAGATGTGTGCTTGCTTTCAAAGTGCTATAGAAAACGTTAGCACTGCTTGGTGCTTATAGCACTTAGCCAGCAACAAAAGGACACGTGCTCTTCTTATTTGAAATCCTGAATAAACTAAAGTCAGAGTGACAGCTGAGCTTCATTCTCTTATGATCTAGGGAGAAATCTGAGGAGGCTCCCCAGAGAGAATAAGGCTCTGGGATGAGCTGAGTTCTTAGATTAATAAAAAGTCACAATTAAAGGGACATAACATCGAATACAAATGATCAGAACTTTCCACAAAACTTTATGTGGATTTTTTAAAATAATAATCCTCAATGTTCTGATCTAAAATTTGTGAAAAGTAACAAGATACAGTCTACACCCCAGGGGACCCTTTTCAGGACTCTAATATGTATTGAGAAGATATATAAAAAACTTACAGTGTAGAGCTGGAGAAATAGCTCTGCGGTTAAAAGCACTTACTGCACGTGCAGAGGCCCTGGGTTGAGTTCCTAGTGCCCACATGGCATGGGATGCCCACAAACCACCTGTAGCTCCAGTTCCAGAGTCTTCCATGGGCAACTGCCCCCCACATGTTAGACATATATTCATGCAGGCAACACACACACACACACACACACACACACACACCATATACACGCAAAATAAGAATCTCTCTAAACAAAAACATGACAGCATTTTATAAGCCTCAGTTTCAAGAGTTTCTTCTAGCATTAGACTACAGAGGAAGAAGAGAGAGAGAGTCATTTGAATGGCAGCTTTTGGAATTCAACCCAAAATGATGAGGAAATTGTAAGCAGAAGATTCTCCTTGTTTTAGCACTTGCGATAAGAAATAAAAAAGATTTATTGAAATTAGCCACAGTACCAAGCCCTTAAAGCAGAAAGCTTTGGAGTAAAGCAAAAGCCCAAATACAGATTTGGACAATGTTCTCGGCTCCCTGCTGTGTACCGCATAGCAAGCGAATTAATTATTCCCAGATGCTGGGGACGAAGAGTGCTGCCTGGTTGCTTTGCTTCTCAGACTCTTCAGTGTAAACACACACTTACAGAACCGTGCTCTCCCTTTTGGCTCCCGGTATGCAAGTAATTATACACTGTGCAGGGTAATGCTGGATGGGTCCTTCATTGAATACCAAGCAAGTTCTGGATTCTGTCAGCCTTATTGGATAGCATGCCTGCAAACATTTCTCTCTGACAGTCCTTACTAACAACTGGCAAGTAAACCAATAGCACTTCAAGGCTTATTTCTAAATTATTCTGATTGTTTTCAAAGCTAAATGGGCAGATTGTAGCTCGTGTAGAGTAGAACCCCCATGCTGTCTCAAGAACAGCTTTTCTGCCATCTCTGTGGGGAAAAGGTCAGAGTTCTTAGTGGTTTTTATCCCCTTCCCGTTCCTCATACTTAGACTATATGTAAACTAAGAGGTGCAGGCATGAGGGGTATAAGTTAGAATGTGTTTAGCATTGAGCACAGACCCCATGACTAGGGTCAAAATCACGTGATTAAAGGGTGGTGTTTTTCATTCCAGTCCTGGAGTTTTACACAGCAGATGGAATGTGTTTTTCACTGAGGAGCCACGGTACATTTGGGGGCACTACCTAGATCTTCTTGGACTGAATCAACTCAGTAAATTTGCCCTGTGCCTTCACACAATGAAGCACGTGGGTGGTGTGAGTGTGTGTGTGTGTGTGTGTGTGTGTGTGTGTGTGAAGGCCAAGGAATTGTTCACACACACACACACACACACACACACACACACACTTTTGCAAAAAGAAAAGAAGGAAAGTTCTGTGGTCTGACCAATCTCAGCACAGAGAGGAAAAGTTCAAGGAAAGTTGATATCTCAAAATAAATAATAAAAGGAAATTCAATGGCAAAACAACATTCGGGTCAGGATGAAGCCCAGGGTGTGTTTGTGTGTGTGTGGGGGGGTGCTCATTCAGAACTGGGCTGCCATCCCGCTCTCTCTGAAGTGAGCAGCTGCTGGCTATTGAAAGCAGCCCATGTGGAGGGTCCCTGGCACCATGGTAACAGCAGCTGACAGTGCTGGATCGGCCCAGGCACAATGAAGCAGGTCCACAGGCAGAAGAGCTCTGGCTGCAGATGAGGGAGGCTGTGTGGGCTTTGTTTCTGGTACCTTTGAAATGTGCACTGGAGGCTTTTGATTCCCCTGTCTGAGGTTAGGTATTGGAAACCTGTCTACCTACATTACCCAGACCAAAGCTGCAGCTCTCCCCCCAAGAAGCCGCACAGAAGGGAAGCATTTGTCCACCAGACAAATAATTTATTTCCAATTTCTTTTAACTAATCTTTGACAAGTCCCTTGAAGGCTCCGAGGATTTGTGCCTGGCCTCTTGTATTGCAGTCTTATGATGTGTTGGAAATCATGTTTAGCTTGCTTGTTGTTGTAGTTTTAGTTTGTAACCCACCGTCCCCAAAGGAAAATCTTCCCTGGGTCTTGTGAAGTGAAAATGCTAGCTGATAACTGACTAACATCAAATTAAAGATCCGGGCTAGTTTAAATGCCATGTATGCAGAGCCTCAATAGTCAGCACATGTCTAGATTGAACTCAACATTATCATTAATAATGAAAGCAGAAAATGTATTTATTAGTTAACTATACAAAAACCCCAACATAATAATTTCATGATGTAATATAACCAAACTGCCAGGGTTCCGGTTCTGCCCAATTAAAGATAAATCATCTCTAGAAAGTTACTGAAACTTTCAATGACTCTGCTTTCCCATATTTAAAATAGAGATAAGAATAGAAGCTACCTTCTAAAGATTGTTGTAGGAATCGAGTTCATACTTTAAAGTGGTTTGAGCAGTCTTTGGTTCTCGCTAAGTAACCGAGTAAACGAAGATTAAAGGATCTTTGTGTATGTGATTCATGTGTGTGTTGTGTGCATGTGTGTGCTGGTGCATTCATGGATGTGTGTGTAAGTCAGAGGTCAATGCCAGGTGTCTTCTGCTGTTTCTCTGAACTTTTTAAATAATATTTCTATTTTCTGAGATTATAATTACATCATCCCCCCTTCTCCTTCCTTCTTACAGCTCCTTCCATGTAATCCCCCAGCCCACCCCTGCTGCTCTCATTAAAATACATTCATGCTATCTTTATTGGTGTGTGTGTGTGTGTGTGTGTGTGTGTGTCCCTAAATATATAAATGCAACATGCTCAGTGTTGTTTATTTTAAAAAGAAAAAAATCCAAACATTTGATTTATCAATGAAGACTTAGGAGCCAGATTCTAAGGTGAAATCCTGCTAGCTCAAAGAGGCAGAGAAAACACCCAGCTGTGCTTCCTCCTCCACCAATGCCCCAGAGTAAAAAGCCCTTTCATCTTCTCCATACTGTGTTAAACACCCTTCAACTCAATGTCCCTCCTTTTACTTCCTTCACCCTGTCAGCTGGTTGCTTGCCCTGCCTCTTGATCTAGGGTTGACTTTATTTAACCCTATTACAGAAAACTCTTTGGGTTAAAGGGGTGTGCTAGGGCTGAGCCACACCACCACAAGAAACAGGTTTTTCCAGTTCACAATCTTGGGGTTCACAATGTGATCAAATATCCTGCAATAGTTCAGTCTATCTACTGTAACTCAGTCTATATATTGTATCATATGATAATATGTAATGCATTAATATGTAACAAGATCACATATATATGTTTAGGACTGTATATTTGGTATTTGATAGTCAATTAATATGCTCTTCCTTGGGGAAGATTATTTCTCCCACTCTCAGTATTCCTTAGTTACCTGTAGTTCTACATCTTGGTTTAAGGCCTTATTAGCCTCTTCTATGTTAGCATGTCTTTTTAGTGTCATTCTTGGTTAGCTCATAGTTAGGCAGGCATGTTGATGAGACTTCATGAGTGTAGTTTTCTACACTTCTAGTGAGAGACCAGGTCTTTTGGGTTCAGACTCCATCTTAGAGAATCTGACCTAAGTTTGAATTCAAGCTAACTAACAGGCCATAACCCAGCACTAGTTTCCAGGTTACTCCCCAACAAGACCTGTGTCCAACACCAGTTTCTAGGTTATTCCCCAACAAATCTACACACCCAGGTTATGAACCTGCCCCTGACACTTCATTTCCTAACAACCACCAATCAGGAGGAAAACAGAAGTTAAGTTTATGGTTTGGCTCCCAGCACTAGCCAATTACATTAAAAGCCATAATGCCCCCCCCTCCAGTCAGATAACTAGCTAGATAACCCCCCATCTTGCCTCTATAAATGCTTGCCTGAAACTGGGCTTGATGCCTCCCTCCTGTTCTCCTGCATCAGAGGTGGTGGTGTGGCCCAAGCTTGAGCTTGAATGAAGAGACCCTAATGCGATTGCATCAGAATCAGCTCCTTGGTGGTCATTTTTGGGGTCCACGAATGTTTCCTGGCACACTAGGAGACACAATCTCACAGCAAACTGCCTGTTCATCTAGCTCTTATTATCTTGCCTCCATTTCTCATGTCTGAAATGATCTCTAAGCCTTAGTTACAGGAGTTGTACTGTAGATGAATCAGGTGGGACTGAACACTGTAACTCGGAATTTTGATAAGTTGTGGCTTCCATTCTCTGCAAAGAGAAGTTTCCTTGATGAGAGGTTAGAAATACACTTATCTGTGGCTATAGGGATGATTATTTAGTTTGTAGTTAGGGATTATGCTGGTTTTCATTGGCAGAGAAGGAAGGTCAGCTGGTGCTTTCTCTTCCTCTCTGAGCTAGCAGGCTTTCATCTCAGCATCTGGTTCCTGAGTCTTCATTGGTAAATGGAATGTTTGGGAGTTTGTTTGTTTGTTTATTTAAAAAAAACCACTGGGCATGTTGTATTTAAGTACTAGTTTAAGTGGCAGTTGTAGGTACTTCTCCAAGATCCCTGAGTTCACTTCTAGTATCAGGCATTATTTCCTTCTTGTTGAGCAGGCCTTAAGTGTAATTAGAGAGCTGTTGGTTATTGCTAAGGTATGTGTGCCACTATTGTATTCTTCGGATTATCGCGCCATTCTGGTTGTTGTGGTGGTTTATAGGAATTACAGCTGTGTAGCATTATTTGTTGCTTCTCTTCCTTGGCAGCTTGCATGGTGCCTTTTAATACCATGAAAATCAGTCTTCAGGCAGGAGGCCTTCAAGTAAGAAAGTCCAGATCTGGGTCCTGATTCTGAAGTTCATGGTGTCTTCGAAATAGGAACTGACTTTCCACCTCTGGTACACAACAGTAAAAGCCCATACTGCACACCTTATTTTTTGAGGCAAAGTTTCTCATTGTACCCAGAGCTCCCTGATTTAGCTAGACTAGATTGCCAGTGAGCTCCAGGGGTCCTCCTGTCTCTGCTTTCCCAGTGCTAGGATTATAGGCATGTGGCTTCTGAATGGCTGATGATGATCCAAACTCAGGTCTTCATTCTTGTGCAGCAAACACTTAGTGACTGATTCATCTCCCCTGTCCTTGGAAAGAAGATCTCTTTTTTGACTGTAGTAAACACTTTTGGAATCTAGGACAACATAATGTCTACAGTCAGGAAATGTTAGACTTCTCCTTAAAGCTTCTAACTCTTCTGGTATCATCTTTAAGACCTCTGAGCCTGATAATGTCACCTGCTTGCAAAATTATCCAACTTGTACTGATTTGTGTATGGGGTAAGCACTTTCAAAACCAGTTAGAAGCTCTACAAAGTCATTTGGAGTTGTACTGATGCTTTTGATAGAAGCACAGGCATGGTGTTTGCTAAATCCTAAGATGCAACCGAAGGTTGAGAAACCCTCCGGTGTACCCACTCATTCTCATTAAAACCACTACGTTCCAGTCTACTGGAGAGAGAAGACCTGGCATTTCTCTGCCTCTGTAATAGGGTGGGGTGTATCTTTTCAATCAGGGTTTGTTCAAAGTTCTTTCCTTTTACCCCAGGATTTCACCATTGGTACTGAGGAACTTGCTTAGGTTCAGGAAGGTAATTCTCATGGCTCTCTACCTTATTACATACAAAATCAAGGATTAAAGAAAAAAAAAGCCTGGAATTTCATTGCTGTCTGTAGTGGGGTCAGTCTGAAATCGATCCTACTGTATAATCATGTTCTTCTCTACTTAAATATGGGAAGAAGCTTCGCCATTAGCTATCAGAGATAGAAACGTCTCAAACAAATGTGATTGAGACAGTTGAACACTTTCTACACAGGCATAGTAGCTGAACACAGAGGCCCAACACAATAGATTATCAAAACTGAGTGCATTGGCTTTACTCTTCTAAGAAATTTAAATGGTAACCCTTAAAAAAGAAGTCTTTCATTTTTTGCACTCTACTCCAAGGACTGAGAAGGCCTCAGATAAGAATGTTTCCTCTAGCATTTAGAGGAGGAGGAAACTAGAATCTAGTCTGCCTGAGTCCAAAAGGTTAGCATTTTAGCCAATGTTTCAAATTAAGACATTATTTCAAGCCAGAAAGACTGGCACATGTCTTTAATCCCAGCACTCTGGAGACTGAGGCAGGGGAACTGCAGTGAGTTTGAGACCAACCTGGTCTACTTAGTGAGTTCTAGGACAGCCAGCCAGATATATGTAATAAGAAATATCTTGGGGACAGGGGAGGTGGAGAAAAAACAGGCACACATTCAACTCTAAGAACAAAAATTCTAAGTCACTCTGGGACCTCAAAGAAAGAAATTAGTTTTTATTCGGTTGTATAAAAGGGCAAAAATCCCATACTTTAACAAAAAAATAAATAAAATAAGGGGCTGTTTTACAATTCCAAGTGGAGTCATGTCCGTGGGGCCATTTCAGCACCAAGACTGAAATACACAAGTATTCACTTTTAAACATCCAAGGTCACGCCAGAGTTTAACACATATCCTGTTTTCTAAGAAAGCAAATGTAATATCATGTCCAGTAAAACTTTCTGTGGAAAATTTTTTGGATGCCAGAAGCAAAATTAGGGCAAGGCTGCATTCTCAGCTTAAGGAGATGGAATCTACCCTCAGACGGACACAATAGATTCTCAAAACTGAGTGCATTGACTTTACTATTGTAAAAATCTAAATGGCAATCCTTGAAGAGGAGTCTTTTATTTCTGCACCCCTGTTTCCTCTAGCATTTAAAGGAGGAGGAAACCATGGCATGCAGGGAGAGCCTCGCTGGAGTAACGGCCAAGAGGTTCCACTCCAGTTTCACTGGGATCCCTCGTGGGTGCATGGAAATTAGTGATGGTGGTGGTCATGTCAGCAGGTAGACGCTCAGGCCACAGACGTAGCATCCGTGTTTCAGTGAGGCCATGTTGCTGTTTCACAGGAGGGGTTATAACCCCTTCAACTAGAAACTAAAGACCAGAGAGACCAAGCCATATGATTTCTGTTAAGAGTTAGAAAATGCAACCACTCTGGAAATCAGTATGGTGGTTCATTAGAAAACTGGACGTGATACTTCCGGAGGACCCAGCCATACCACTCCTGGGAATATACCCAGAAGATTCCCCAGCATGCAATAAGGATACATGCTCCACTATGTTCATAGCAGCCTTATATATAATAGCCAGAAGCTGGAAAGAACCCAGATGTCCCTCAACAGAGGAATGGATACAAAAAATGTTGTATATATACACAATGGAGTACTATTCAGCCATTAGAAACAATGAATTCATGAAATTCTTAGAGAAATGGATGGAGCTGGAGAACGTCATACTAAGTGAGGTGACCCAGTCTCAAAAGAATACCCATGGTACACAGTCACTGATAAGTGGATATTAGCCTAGAAGCTTGGAACACCAAAGACATAAATCATATATCAAGTGATGTCTCACAAGAAGAAAGGAGTGGACACTGGTGCTAGAATGGACCAAAACATCATTGTGGAGGAGTACAAGTACAGTAAAGTGGGAGGGGGTGGATGAGGGAGCAGGGGGAGGGAAAAGGGCATGTGGGACCTTTGGGGGTGGGGAACCAGAAAAAGGGAAATGAATTGTAAATATAGAATATATCCAATTTAAAAAAAAAATAAAGAAGCATTTTGGTTCCTCAAAAAAAAAAAAAAAAAAAAGAGTTAGAAAATCTAAATTCTGAATCTGCATCCAACTGGTCCCACGATAGCTGCAAACAGTAGTCTGGAACAGGGTGTTCCGGGTGTTAGCAGAGTCACTGGGGATTGGACGCATGTGAAGTGAAGACTCTGACGCACATGGACTACTGTGCTACCCAGGACCCCGCACTTTTCACAGGCTCTTAGGTGATGCTCTTGTCCCAGAAAGCACATTTCCGACTAGCACAGCAAAGGAAAGACAGAATACTTCCTGTCTCAGAATGTGTGGTCTCAGTTTACCCATCTGCAGCACAAGGAGGTTTAGAAAACTGCTTTGAAGATGCACTGCAGTTCTAAATCCTTAGTGTCTAGGGCCTGCTATGGTATTAAGAAACCAGATCACATGTGAGTGACTACCGGCCACGTGGATTTCTAACCCAGTCTCAGATGAGATGCTGGCTGATTTATGTATCTTCCCACAGCATCTCTGACAGGTTGGGATCAGCCACCTCACAAATTACATTATTGTTAAGCTTTAGGCTGAGCTAAAGTCATACCAAAAGAGTTCAAAGTACTTCTTTACATAAGCGTCTTTAAAGATTATGAATAAAAATAGCTTCTTGTGAGACGCTTAGATGGCAGGCTTTCTGTTTAATAACAGAAATGAGAAGACTCCCGTACTGTAATGTTGCACAAAACATTAAAAATACGCTAATGCTTCATTTTTCAAAGTCTTATAGAAATTGAGGTTTTCCGAGTTAACAAAATATACTCCATCACAGATGGTCTGAATGATGAAAAGAAGCAGAGCACAGTGCAGCGGACTAAAAGCAGCACTCTTAGCCGAGCGAGCTGGAAGCCTTTAAGGAAATCTTTCCACATATAGCTTTTGCTAAGTGTTGATCGGTAAGAGCATGCCATAAGCTCCAAAAAGCTTAGCCCTATATGACGTGCAACTGCCCTCGAGGAGGCTATTTTTAACTAAAATGGGTGTCCTGGTTGAGACGTACTTTCTTATAGCTTTGTGTCTACACAGGAGACTGGTCCCAAGGAAAATGGGCTTTACTCTTGCCAGTCTGCAGTCTGAGTCACGAGCAATGTTTCTAAACTAGAGGTAGGATAAAAGGAGGGCACATCTGGTCTCCTAAGTTTACATGTGGAAAAACAATTTCCTGGTGGTGAGGAGTAAGAAACTGCGAGTGGATCCTCTGATGGATGAATTAGAAAGAAGACACAGAAACATATGCACCTGGAAGGTCCTAATTATATTTTTGTCCAAAAATACAGACAAAAATAGATACACCTTTCTAGCTGGAGAGGCTGTGTGGTTCGTGCTTATTTAACCAATGCCTACTTACCTCTGGCAGTAGCAATCAAATCTTTATAATGGTTAAGGCTACCTTTTTCCTTAATAATTTCTTCTGCAAATAGAATATAAAATATGTTAAAGCTGAGTTTCTCCATCTGAAGTTTGGGGCGATCTCAGACTTGCTTTTAGTTAACATAGGCTGTGTTCTACATCAAATGCTGTTTAATCCACTGTCCTAAGGCCAGTATGGTGGCTCACTCTTGTAATTGCAGCATGCAGGAAGCAGAGGAGGTAGGAGTGCTGTGAATTCAATGCCAGCCTGGATTACAAAGCAAGTTCTAGAGTAGCTTAAATCACAAAGTTATCAAAAGAAGAAGAAGAAGAAGAAGAAGAAGAAGAAGGAGAAGGAGAAGGAGAAGGAGAAGGAGAAGGAGAAGGAGAAGGAGAAGGAGAAGGAGAAGGAGAAGGAGAAGGAGAAGGAGAAGGAGAAGGAGAAGGAGAAGGAGAAGGAGAAGGAGAAGGAGAAGGAGAAGGAGAAGGAGAAGGAGAAGGAGAAGGAGAAGGAGAAGGAGAAGGAGAAGGAGAAGGAGAAGGAGAAGGAGAAGGAGAAGGAGAAGGAGAAGGAGAAGGAGAAGGAGAAGGAGAAGGAGAAGGAGAAGGAGAAGGAGAAGGAGAAGGAGAAGGAGAAGGAGAAGAAGACACAACCCACCCCAGATCTAAGTTGCTAAAACTGCAACCTATTGTTTCCCTTGGTCTCATGGCTTGAATAGATTCTGCCATGGCATCCTTGTGAGGTCCTTGCAGTTGTGGTCATCAAAGCCTCTGAAGGTTTGTTTCCCCAGCCTAGACATACAGAGGCCTCTTTTGCTCCTGAGCCCCACACATTGGTGCTCCTGGAGTTGCTATGTGGCATCTTATCACCCACTGCTTCTCAGGGCAGTTTAGAATGCTAGTAGCAGTCACACTTCTTCTACAGCAGCTAAGTTCTACCAGGCAGGAATTGAAACTGCCAGGGCAGAAAACAAAGACCATGACAAGAGCACCTCCACTGTATTCTGTTGTTGAAGAAATCATATGGCTTTCTGAATCAGATGGTAGAAAAATAGTTATCTTTTATTGGGTAGGTAGCACAATGTCATTTTGTGGAGGAGTTCATTATGGGCCAGGAGATTTTGTTGCAGCCGCCTTTGGGAAATGGCATTTGCCACAGTTGGAAAGCACTATTCTGGCTCTTATATGATTTTTTCCTGAGGGGAGACTTAAAAAAAGGATCAGTTTACTACGAAGAAATAATTCTACCCAAGTCTAGGTGTTTGTTTGTTTTATGTGTGTGGATACCTTGCCTATATGTATGACTGTGCACCATATGCTTACCTGGTTCTCACAGAGGTCAAGAGGAGGACATCCAAATACCCTGGAACTGGAGTTACTAATGGTTGTGAGCTGCCATTGAGTACTCTGGAGGAATAGCTGGTGTCCTTAGTCATACAGCCATCCCTCCAGCACTGAACTAATTAGCTTATTGGAATTGTTTGTAGAGGTTTCAGTAAGGGTTACTTATAGGAACATCAGAAAATCAGATGGTTGCATCCCTAATAAGCTCTTTCTAACATGAGTGGTAGCCCAGGAAAACTAAACAACTGGAGCCACTTAACCTTCAGGCGGAGCAGTGTGAATCCTACACATTTTGTGAACTTCCTGTGCCTTGCCAAGTCTTCTCTCTTCCTCCAGAAAGGAATGTTTCAGTCCAAAGGAAACAGCTACTCTATCCTGCAGATCTTATTATGTTCTTTCTGCTATTCTGCAATGTTCCCTGAACCGGATAGTGGGTGATGTAGAGGTCTGATCATTTTAATCCATTTACAGTTGAGTATTGGGTTACTATGCCACAGCAACGGTCACTTTTTCTCAGCAACTTTAATGGTTATGAATATTTGGAGTAGCCACAACCCACTGCAAAATAAGTCTTCCTCCATGACTGAGGTTTGTTCTAGTAAACATTATTTGGGGATTTCTACTCTGCCTTAGATCATTTAGTTCCCAAATAAAAGACAGAAAACCTTCATACTTATAATAAATAAACCTTAAAGAGCTAGAACTGGGCAGATATCATCCCTCTATGTTATTTTGTCTACTTCCCTGTCAATAATCCTGAGCTATCACTTGCCGTGTTCTGCCTGACCAGCTCTTACTCCAACTGGCCAGCTCTTGTGGAGATGCATTCATGATCTCCTATCCCCATGGTGATTTTTCCCTTCTTTTTCTCTCTCCCTCAGATCTCTGCCTCAGATCTCAAGCCCAGAAACTGAAGCCCCACCTACCTCTCTTCTGCCATACAGGCTATAGGCATCTTTATTAAGCAATCAGAGATAACTTGGGGAGCAGGGTTTATACAACAAAAGTTGGTATATGTGATGATGATCTTGTGTTGGAGCAACAAAGAAATTTGAATGCAAACAGCACCAGATCAACCCACTACAGAGGTTGGTTAAATATAAAACCCATATTTAGAAAGCAATTTGACAGTCTTCCCACCACCATTTGCACCAGGGAGCCAGGCGGCTCCACAGCCTTCTGTACACAGACCCTGACAGAAGAGAGTTGGTCTCCCAGAAGTATGGACACAGGTTTACAGGCCCACAGGATAAACAAGCTCCAGTCAGAGAAAGCAAGACCAACTAACACCAGAGATAACCAAATGGCAAAAGGCAAGCATAAGAACCCTACCAACAGAAACCAAGGCCACATGGCAACATCAGAACCCAGTTCTCCCACCACAGCAAGTCCTGGATACCCCAACACACTGGAAAAAGCAAGAGTTGGATTTAAAATCGTATCTCATGATGCTGATAGAAAGACTTAGATGCTTCAAAAAAAGACTTAAATAACTCCTGTAAAGAAATACAGGAGAACATGAGTCAACAGGTAAAAGTCCTTAAAGAGGAAACACAAAAATCTCTTAAAGAAATACACGAGATCATGGGTCAACAGGCAGAAGCCCTTAAAGAGAAAACACAAAATTCCCTTAAAGAATTACAGCAAAACACAAACAAACACGTGAAGGAAATGAACAAAACTGTCCAGGATCTAAAAGTGGAAGTAGAAACAATAAAGAAATCACACAGTGAGCCATCTCTGGAGATAGAAAACCTTGTAAAGAATTGAGGAGTCGCAGGGCGTGTTGGCTCATGCCTGTAATCCCAGCACTTGGGAGGCAGAGGCAGGCGGATTTCTGAGTTCGAGGTCAGCCTGTTCTACAGAGTGAGTTCCAGGACAGCCAGGACTACACAGAGAAACCCTGTCTCGAAAAACCAAAAAAAAAAAAAAAACCAAAAAAAAAAAAAAAAAAAGAATTGAGGAGTCATAGATGCAAGCATCAACAACAGAATATGAGAGATAGAAGGAAGAACCTCAGGTGCTGAAGATACCATAGAAAGCATTGACTAAGCAGCCAAAGAAAAGGCAAGATGCATTAGCTTGTAACCCAAAACATCCAGGAACTCCAGGACAAAATGAGAAGACCAAACATAAGGATTATAGGTATAGAAGAGAGCAAAGATTTCCAACTTAAAGGGCCAGTAAATATCTTCAACAAAATTATAGAAGAAAACTTCCCTAACCTAAAGAAAGAGATGCCCATGAACATATAAGAAGCCTACCGAACTCCAAACAGACTGGACCAGAACAGAGACTCCTCCCAACACATAATAATCAAAACACCAAATGCACTAAACAAAGAAAGAATATTAAAAGCAGTAAGGGAAAAAGGGCAAGTAACATATAAAGGCAGACCTATCAGAATTACACCAGACTTCTCACCAGAGACGATGAAAGCTAGAAGATCCTGGGCAGATGTCATACAGAACCTGAATGTCAGTCCAGACTACTATACCCAGCAAAACTCTCAATTACTATAGATGGAGAAAACAAGATATTCTCTGACAAAACCAAATTTACACAGTATCTTTCCACAAACCCAGCTCTTCAAAGGATAATGGGAGGAAAATACAAGGCTGGAAACTACACCCTAGAAAAAGCAATAAAGTAATCTTTCAACAAACCCAAAAGAAGATAGCCACACAAACAGAATTCCACCTTTAACAAGGAAAATAACAGGAAGCAACAATCACCTTTCCTTAATATCTCTAAACATCAATGGTCTCAATTCCCCAATAAAAAGACAAACAGAAATATTTCCATGTAAATCTTCAATTTTATCAGAAAATGTTAGTAATTCCTTTTTCAATTAATTTAGTAATGTTTTCATGTGTACCATTTTATCTGCTTTATTTTTCATTATCTTCAATTTTAAAATGTTTTTCTATATATTTCTTTTATTTTATCAGAAATGTTTTCAATGTAATTCTGATTTTATCACAAAATGTTTTTAGTTCCACCTTCAATTAACTTAGAAAGGTGTTTTTATATCTACCATTTTATCTGTAAAATTTTCCATGAAATATTCAATTTTAATATGTTTGTCTATATATTTCTTGAATTTTATCAGAAATATCTTTCATTTCAATCTTCAATTTTACCTGAAAATTTTATAATTCCACTTTCAATCAACTCAGAATTATTTTTATGGCTATCATTTTATCTAAATAATTTCCATGATAATCTTTAATTTTAACATGTTTTTTTATATATTTCTTCAATTTTATCAGAAATATTTTCCATATAAATCTTGAAGTTTATCAGAAAATGCTTATAATTTCACTTTCAATCAACTCAGGAATACTCTTATGCCTACCATTATTATATCTATATAAAATTTTCCATGATAATCTTCAATTTTAACATGTTTTTCTACATTTTTCAACAATTTTATCAGAAATAATTTCCATGTAAATTTTCAATTCTATCATAAAATGTTTCTATTTCATTTTTCAATTAATTTAGCAATGTTTTATGTCTACCACTTTACTTTTTAATTTTCCATGAAAATTTTCAATTTTGATGTGTTTTTCTATATACTCTTCTATTTTATCAGAAATAGTTTCCATGTAAATCTTCAATTTTATCATAAAATGTTTTTTACTTCTTTTTTCAATTAAGCAAAAAAGAAAGAAAGCAATTTGACAGGCTCATCATATCCATTTAACAAAAAAACATGAGTAGCCTCCCGGCTGTGGCGTAAGACTTCCTCAACCACAGATTTTTGTGCTGTTTTACAGTAATAAACATGAGTTTCCTCCTGTGGAGTGGTTCTTAAACCCAACAGTTGTAGTTATACATTCTTAATGGGTTCTTAAACCCATTGTAGTTACGCAATTTTTGCTCCAGTAGGTACTTTTCCTTGGCATATTGACAGTTTGTAAACAAATAGGATTCTTGACAAAAATTTTCTCCAAACATGCATTAACTCCTTTAGAACTTTAAAAGTCAGTCAATGAGCAATTTATAGGCAAGTTACCCACTCCCGGTGCTTCATTGAATACCCTTTATTAAAAAGCCTCATAGCTTCCAGCAGGACCTTTTATTCACCTATGCGCATGACTTCACTTAAACTCTTTAACTGTCATCTCTATTCTTCCAGATACTTTAAAAAGCCATGATATAATCAAGGGTTATCATTATGTAATTGTGATGGATAATAGTTTCTATCAATGTGACTGGATTTATAGTCACCTAGGAGATAAACTTCTGGGCATTTTTCTGAGGGCATTTCCAGAGAGATTTTACCAAGGAGGAAAGCCCTACCCTGAGGCTGTACCACTATCTCATAGGCTAGGGTCCTAGACTGAGAAAGAAGGAGAAAACGAGTGGAGCAGCATCAGGCATCTCTTGCTTCATGACAGTCGATACTAATTGCCTCATGATTCTGTTGCCATAGGGAAATATACTCTTCCCCCCCAACACACACACACACACACACACACACACACACACCTTGTTATCTTTAACTTGCTTTTGTCAAACAACTTACCGCAGCAATAAGAAAGGCAACTAATACAGAAAATCAGTACCAAAGAGTGGGGCTTTTGCTGTAATAAAACTGATAGTGTGGTCTGTAGGCCTTTGGAATTGGTTTGTATAGTATGGTTTATAAGCTGTTGGAACTAGTTTGGGGAGAACACTGATAAATTTGGAGCTATAGGCTAAAGAAGCCCTGAAATACCATCAGCAAGGGGAATTGAGGGAAGAAATCAGAATACCAAGAGGAATACAGACAATAAAAGTTGTGCTCATGAGGTTTCAGGGAGGATCAGGAACTCTGTCGGGAACTTGGGAAGAGGCCATTCGCTGTGTGTTCTGGCAAAAGATCTAGCCCACATTCTGAAAACTTGAATGACTTGAAAACTTCAAATGTAATGAACTAATTTGTTTAGTGGAGATTTCAAGACAGAATAGGATTCAGACTGTTGTTAGTCCTCACTGCTAGGTTTACAGTGGGAAAAACAATAAGCACTGAAGACAGGGCTACAAAATGTGCAGTCTAGCACGGAAAGGAGCATTGGCAAGCTTAAAGCTGCCGACGGGGAGGATGCAGATAGAGCAGATAAAGCTTGTAGTGAGAGTTTTGGTTTCTTTAGAGTTCTTGTTTTAATCTCAGGTATAGTGTAAGAGGCTGCTTCACACCAGGGTGATTAAGATTTGCCCTGTGCTCTATCGGAGGTGTTGTTTTGTCAGCTGCAAAGAATTTATGCGAATGTATGAAGTTTCGAATTCTGGGAACTTTTCAGAAGGTATATTAATATACATTTATGTGTGTTTATATACATTTGTCAGAGCCCCCCGTGGTGTGGGGCACTATCAGGAGCTCTGAGGAGGCTGCTCCTCCCATTGCTGCTGGTTTCTGCTGCTGCTCTTTGTCAAATGGCAGTGAGCAAAGAGATGAGAAGAAGAAATTGGAGATATTCTGACGATGAAGATTGGAACTCAACACCCCTAGCCAGTAGGAAGTAGTCTAAAGAGGTTTCATAAACAAACCCTGTTCCCCTCTACTTCTCTTCTACTTAGTGTTGGGAGGTTTGAAGGGGTTAGGGTGAAATAAGGGTGGAAAAGGGTGGTAGATATAGGAACCCAATAAAGTAGCCCCAAAAGTATGCCTATAAGAACTTTTTAAAAGCTAGCACAATTAAGGAGATAATAGGAAAGGTGTTTTGAACCAAGACACTACCTAGTTTGTTTAAAAAAAAGAAAAAGAAACTCCATCTGAAAAGAAGAAAGGCTGAGATGAGAATGCAGCTGACTGAGTTCATATGAAAATATCTACTTGGGGCATCTTCTCAGACTGAGCCATCAAGGTACAAAGGAACCTGTGGTAGAAAGAGCCTGGTTGCACCTTAAACTGTGGTAGAAAGATGCCAAGTATGACTTGGCATCATCATCACCAGACCTCCTTTTTGCAAGAATGCAATGTTTCCATGGAAACCCCAGCATGTTGGAGATATCTGAACAGTTGGATGCTTTGTGAGGAAAGCTGAAGGCATAGAGTGGAACTGGCTCCCCCAAAGGTCACAGGCACTGCAGATGGAAGTGTTACAGGGTCAGAATTACCGAAGGCTATTGCCACCGAGAACTTTAGATTCTGGACTTGGAGCTGTAGGGTTTGATACTCGCCTTGAGTTTGGGTCTTCTTTAGTCTGAGCTTCCCTTGTCCTCATTCCTTTTGAAGTGAAAATGTTTATTCTGTACCATTGAATATTGAAAGCATGTAATATTTTTATTTTTGTAGTTTTACACATTTAAGGATTTGTTTTGAGTCTCAGAAAAGACTTTGAATTTTGAATAGTATTAGGACTGTTAAGATTTAAGATTCTTTTAGGGATGAATTAGATGCATTTTTGCATTGACATATCTGTGAAACTTTGAAGGCCAAAAGTGGAGTTTTATTATTTTTAAGTTATGTTTGAGAGATGGCTTAGTAGCTAAAAGCACTTTCTGTTCTTGCAGAGGACATGGTTCAGCACTTAGCACTCAAATAGAGGTTCACAACTATCTATAACTCCAGTTCCAAAGGATCCAACGCCCTCTTCTGACCTCCACAGGCACTAGATACCTATGTGACACACACACAAACATACATACATACATACATACATATATACATACATGCAGAAAAATACTCATACACATAAAATTAGACAAACATTTAAAAATTTAGATTCACAGCTCATTTTTTAACTGGGTTGTTTGTTTTCTTGACAATTTTTTGAGTTCTTTGTATACTCTGGATGTTACTGGTTTAGTATATGTGCAGCTGCCAAAGATATTCCCATATTATGGGTCTTTCTCTTTCCTTGATTATTTCCTTTGCTTTTCAGAAGCAATGTTTAATGAGTTCCCGTTTGTCAGTTGTTGGCATTAATTCCTGAGCAAACAGAATCCTAGTCAGAAAGTCCTGAATCTTGTAAGAGGGTCCCTTGTTTTCTTCTAGCGATTCCAACATTTCAAGTTTCACATTAAGATCTTCATCCTCTTGGAGATATTTTTCTATGCAGGGTGTCAGACACAGGTTTAATTTCATCCTGCTTCATGTTGGCTCAACACTACTTGTTAAAGGCCAATCTTTGTCTAGTGTGTAATTCTTGCGTCTTTGTCATACATAAGATGGCTATAATTATGTGCTCTTGTTTTGGGGTCTTTTGATTAAAGAGAAATAAAAATGGTTTTAAAAAAAACTTTAAACATGGCCAGCATCCTTAGAAATTAAGAAAATGCAAATTAAAATTACTTTGGGATTTTGTTTTACCCCAATCTGCACTGCTAAAATCAAATAAAAACAATAATTGTTGGCATGAATGGGGGGGGGCATTCATTGTTAGTGGAATTGTAAACTAGTCCAGCCACTCTGGAACTAGTGTGCAAAATCCTCAAAACATTGAAAGTTGGTCTACCATATGACCCACACAAACCACTTCTTGCCAAGGACTTTCCATCCTATTTCACAGATTCTTGCTCAGCCATGCTCAGGGCTGCTCTGTTCACAATAGGAAATGGAAATGGCCTAAATGCTCTTCGGTTGACGAGAGGATGATGACAATGGAGTACAGATGCACAATGAAACCCTAGTCCTCTGTCGAGGAGAAGGACATTATGGATGGATGGAACTGAAGGACATTATTCTGTCTGAGGTAACCCAGACCCAGGTAGATGAGCACCCTGTTCTCTTTCTTATTTGTGGATCCTAGTCCTGGTTCTGAATCTTTAGATGTGAGTATATAATGTTGAGTAACTGCAGAAACCAGGAACGCAGAAAGGGATGGTAGAGTGGATAGAGGGAGCTCTGGTGAGAAGGATACAGATGTTATGAAGGGAAAATGGGAAGACATTATCCAGGGATGAGAAAGAGAGAGGAGGGATAGAGAATACTAAGGATGATTTAAAAAGTCAAGGGAAACCTATTAATTTATATTTACTTGAAATATCATATAAAAGTGTATGTGTATGAATATACAAATAATTTAAATGAAGTTACACTACTTAGGGTGGTAATGCTCCCTCCATCAAGAGCCATAGACTATCTAAGTAAAAACTCTGTACTAGACGGAAACCTTCTTCTAGGTTGTTGGTCAGGGAAGTCCAATATCCCCAAAACAATATAGACTGTTGTCATTGTGCTGTAATTCCAGCACTTAGGTGGGAGAGGAAGAAGGATCCTTATAAGTTTGAGGCCAGATTGATCTACATACAAAATTCCCAGGCCAGTCAGGGATATATGATGGCATATATGCTTAAACAAAGACAAAAATACAATGTAGTTACATATAACAAAAAATCATATGTGTTATTATTTATTATATAAAAACAAAGAATATAGGCACCAAAGTGTAAACTTCTGATGATTAATCTTCATGGTCAAAACCTGACTGGATTTAGAATCACCAGGAAACACACCTCTGGACCTGTGTGTGAGGGTGTTTCAAAGGGGAGTGACTGAGGAGAAAGACCCATCCTGAATGTGGGTGGTCTGATCCTATGAGCTGAGGTACTAGTCTGACTGAACCAGAGAAAGTGAGTTGGAAGCCAGTATTCATTGCTCTCTGTGTCCTCACGGTGTGAGCAGTGCCTCAGACCCCTGCTGCTCTCTCTCTCATGTTCCCTACTGTGATGGACTAGACCCTTGACTGTGAGCCAAAATGAACTCTTTCACCCTTTGGCTGTGATTGTCAGGTATTTTTCATAGAAATGAGAAAAGAGACTAATTTTCTTTAAAAAATGAACCAATTTTACAGAGTAAATAAGAAGAAGGCCTACTACAGACTAAGTGCTAATTGGTATTAGAATCCAGTGGTTGTGTGTGTGTGTGTGTGTGTGTGTGTGTGTGAGAGAGAGAGAGAGAGAGAGAGAGAGAGAGAGAGAGAGAAATGGAACACAAAGAGAGTCTTTTTTTTTTTTTTTATCAATTGTTTCCATAGAAAAACAAGGTTGGGTACAGAAGCATGGGTAGGTGTGGTGGTTTGAATGAAAATGGTCCTAGAGGCCCGTACATTTGAATACTTGTTGTGGAAGTGTTTGGGAAGGATTAGGAGATATAGCCTTGCTGGAGGAAGTGTGTGATCAGGTTCGGGGGAACTTAAGTTTTCAAGAACTCTGCCTCTTTAGTGTACCTTTCTCTGCCTCTTATTTGTGGATCAAGATGTAATCTCTCAGTCGCTGCTCCAGCTCATGCCACTGTGCCTTCAGTCTGCCACTGTCGACTCCAGGGCTCTGGATCCATAAACCCAATTAAAGCCTGTCTTTCACAAGTTGCCTTGGTTGTGGTGTTATATCAGAACAACAGGAAACTAATATACTGAGGGGCGGGACCTGTTTAACTGAGTGCTCTCCCATACTGAGGGCGTGATGTAATTTGAGTGCTGTCCAATCTACATTTGTTTTTCATGAGCCATCCAGCCTTGTCTTAAAGTGTTGTTATGCAGCTGCTGTACCGCTCCCTACCCCTGAGGGCTCCTTAGGGCTAACTCACACTGCCTCGCCTGACTGGGGCCCTGGAGGAGCCAGGACTATAAGCTACTTGAGTTGACTCCCAGGGTCTGGTCGGTTCCAGGCTGATATGATGGTCATTGCCTCTCCACTGGTCGCATGTGGTAACGGAACTGTCTCCAGGACTGATGATCTCTATTCATAGTACACTTTCTTTTGGGGAGGAAAATACAAAGTATACTCCGGAGGACAACTACTAACCCTAGGACAAGCTTTAACGTTTTCACTACACTACCCTGTTCTTTATTCCTGCTTTCCTCTCTAGTGAACTGCTGTTGAAGCTTTAAACCTCCCCTAGCAGTTAATCCAGCTTCTTTGTTAATTTTTGACCCAAGAACTCCAGCTCAACACAAATCTTGCCCCATTTTCTTTCAGGTGGTCCCATGTTCATGCCCCACTGCATGCTCTCACAGTTAAGAATGTTAACTAAGTGTTAGGCCAGAGCAGAGGCCTGATAACCCATCTTACTTCGGGAAGATCATGTCCCGGCACTGGCTCAGCCAAGCCATTGAAACCCCATGAAAATTTCAAGGTCTTCAAGAGTTAATCCCTTTCTTAACTCTCCAGTAAGCGTAACCCTGTCATCTCAGTGAACTAGACATCAAACACTGACTCTCTGGTAAGCAAATCCCTCAATAACACTTGTACATTTTTCAAGTCCCTAGTTCTAAGGGAGACCTCAGCTGGTGAAAACGAACTGTACCTGCCAATCTGTCAGACTGATTTTCCTTGCATCGCCTCTGATTTTTCTATATTATTTGTGTTCTCCTTTTCTATTTGTGGAGTGTTGCAGGATATTTCCTGTCCAATCACATTGGGACAGTGGAAGGCCTGTGATTGGACAGGAAAGGGGAGGCGGAGCTAGTAGTTAAGGAGACAGAAGTCGCAGGAGGAAGAGAAGGAATAGAGAATGGAGATGGCTTCAGACTTGGACCTGTGTGGTATTTACTGGCCACAAATAGCTAAGTTCTTATAAGGTTAGAAATATTGGGATAAAGTTTTTTCATTATCAATTGGCTCTTAAATTATTGTATTGGCATCTTGTAAATTATATGTTATCTATATATATATCTGATTGGTTAATTAAGCTTTACTCGGTTACTGGAGTGTGGGTTCTCTGATGGCAGAGAGGGAACACAGCTGAGATCCTGTGGGAGCTAGTTGGGAGAGAATAACTCATGGTGGCTTTCTTACCACTGAGTGGGACCCCTCCGGGACATGGTGTTGCAGCCTGGCAGGGTGGGAGAGGTGGAGGGGTCCATTTTTTAATATTTCCCACAATAGTGGAGAACGTTTGGGCCCGCTTGGCAGGAATCTGACTGACACTGGCCAAGGACCAGAAAATGGGCTTCAGGCAGGAATCTGACTTTAGGCCATGACTGGGAGGTAAGCTCAGGCAGGAATCTAATTTTAGGTCAGAACTAAGAAGTAGGCCTCAGGCATGAATATGACTTTGGACTAGGACGGGGAAGTAAGCTCAGATAACTTGGCCATCCTGATAAGCCCTTGGAAACAGTGATCTCGGGACTCTGTTTATTGCCTTGCTTGTTCCTTGACTGTGTTTATAGTCTTGTTTGTTCCTTAACCTAGAACTGACCTTATTACATGCATGGAATTAAAATGGTATAAAAGCCGATTGGGAAAAAATAAACCCCATCAGAACTGTCTGGGGCCATGCTGCAGTGTTGTCTAACCGTCTCTTTCTTTTCAGTCCTCCCTCCTGTGCTGGAGAACCTGTTGACTGAGCAGGCTTGGCCACCTGTAGTACTAACAGTGCTTCCATCCACCCAGACCTGCCCAGCTTCACCAGCTAGGCCATTTCTTTCTTGTTTAAAAGTCTTTCCTATCTCAAGCTCTCCCAGAGGCAGTCTGTTTCCTGATTATCATAGTTTCCTGCACTGAGCTATTATGAAAGCCCATGCCTGGGTGCTGAATCATCGATCTGTCCTTCCTCTGTAGTAAAGGCAAGGTCTGGGGATCCATCTCAAAGCATCTACTTTACTCTCTCTTTTCTCACCGCCTGATTCTTCCCATGAGGTCCAAGTTTTTGGATCCCAAATAAAGCTCTTTAACAGAGATCTAGATCGAGCTCTCTTTCCCTTGCATGCTGCCAGTTATAATAAATGCCAAGCCAACACCTCCATTTCATCTTCTCCCTTTTCCCACTTCCCCTGCCAAATCAGAAACCACTGCCAAGGATATCATCTGCATGCCCTTTAAACACTGGAATCCCTCCTCACAGAGGCCAGTTCTTTCCAAACAGTTTGGTTTAGTTGCTTGTCTTATTGCTCAGGGCAGGAGCCAGACACCTGTTACCAAAGCCTTCTTATGCAGGTGACTTTTAAAGTTTGTAATATATTCTCTAGTTCATCAGTATTTGGGGGGATAGCCATGTGGCAGACCCTATTTATCAAGGAGGCATGCTATCCTACACCATGTAGAGGAAAACATGCACCTCGGATTCATCACAGAGACTCTCCACCCTCAGAGGTTATGTTTTCCCACAGCAGGGGCCACACAACTACCACTGGATCAAGGAGGCACACCCTACCTCTTGGGAAAAGGTAGAAGTATTGGGGTTGCTCTTGTGGATTTTCCACCCCCAGACTTTGTTGTCTGTCTTAGCATCTGTATCAGAGGACAGGCAGCCACTCCTCCCAGATGTATCATTTGGTTCTGCTGTCCCTGCTGTTGTGACGTGTGACTTTTTCTGAGGACACATGAACCAATACCAATTCACCCAAACAGTACTGATGACAAGCTGAATTAATAAGTTTATTGCTGTATCTTACAAAAGCACAAACATCTCAACAGCTATCACTGAAAAGTCCTCCCCATTGTGAGCCACATAATACAATAATGAGTAATATAAAACACACCAAAGCTTTATCACTGGAGTGCCTGCACAAGTTGTAGGCAGAAGCTCCACAGAAGTCTTTTATCCCCTTGTATGATTTGGAGGAGGAGTCTCATCAGTCATATAAGTTTCATAAGCTTCTGCTGTCTCCTAGGTTTTATGAATTTCCTGAGTCTTATGAGTTTTCCCTCCAGAAAGGAATAGTTCAATTCAAAGACAATAGCTAGCTACATAATGGTAGTGAGAATTTGAAATGGAATGGAAAACTGAAATGCATAAGTAATCTTAGAGTTCCCCTAAAAATACATTTCTTATTAGAGACTTTAAATTGTGATTTTGTACAAAATTGAAAACAGCACATTTCATCTTCTTTGTATCTTCTGGGTGACATGATACTGGACAAATTACTATGAGCTACTATTACATTTGTGGGTAGGAAGTGTAAAAGAGGGGAGGTAGGGAGGTTGACAGTGCCCA
Organism: Apodemus agrarius; assembly: GCA_964023405.1. Lineage (NCBI taxonomy): Eukaryota > Metazoa > Chordata > Mammalia > Rodentia > Muridae > Apodemus > Apodemus agrarius. The sequence continues at coordinate 94,661,514 of OZ030016.1, forward strand.
TTTAGTAAGTCCTCTCTCTGTATACTCTATTGCAGACCATGGAATAACACAGATGCGATGGTGCCCAGAAACACTCAGGTTGTCTTAGAGCAGGGATTCTCAACCTTCCTAATGCTGCAGCTACTTAATACAGTTCCTCCTGTTGTGATGACCCCCAACCATAAAATTATTTTCTTTGCTACTTTATAACTGTAATTTTAATTCTCTTATGATCATAATGTAAAATTTTGTGTTTTCCAAGGGCCTTAGGCAACATCTGGAAACTCACTTTTAAGAGTCAGTTTGGCTATCTCCTTGATCAATATTCCCACCCTTGCAAGGACAACTGGCCATTGTAATTCCTATTCTGAACATATTTCTGTAGAAATGCTGCCATACCTCACATGGATTTTTTATTATTTATTTTTATTTTATGTGTATGAGTGTTTGTCTGAATGTATGTCTGGGTACCACATGTGTGTCTGATACCCACAGAGGTTAGAAGACTGCATCAGATCTCCTAGCACTGGAATTACAGGTGTTTGTGGGCTACCATGTGGATGCTGGGAACTGAACCTGGGTCCTTTGGAAGAGCAGCCAGTGTACTTGACTTCCGAGTCATCTCTCCGGTGCTGGTGTTTCTTCTTTAATGTAAATGTCTGTCTCTTTCCTACTGCCAAGTAGCCTTCAGGCAGCTGAATGAATCCTTTAAACACCAGAGACTTTAGGTTTTCATTTACTTTTTCTGGTAGTTCTCATCTCCTTCCAATAAATTACACTTTTGTATTTGAGTTAGCTGAAGTAATTACCTATTATATAGAACCACAGAATCATAATTAATGCATCAGAGTATTGAAACTGAACCGTCTGAACAGAAGGGACTGACTGAAGTCAGAGCTCTTTGAGGCAGACCAAAGAATTCAAAATCCACAACATTTTGTCCAGCACTATTCACAGCAGGCTACATCGCTCCTGGGAACTTGCCTGGTCTGGTGACTACAAAGATATTCTATATTGTGGGCCAAGGACAATTCTTCAGGCTTCACTGTGGCCTGAAAGTTTTCTTAAAAAAAAAAAAAAAAAAAAAAAAAGACACATAAAAGCATTAAATTATTATGCATATTGATGGGATGTTATGTAATGCCTGACACATGTACACACTGTATAACGCTTAGTTCAGGTAAAATATACCTATTTCCTGAAGTATTTGCCTTTTTTTTTTCTGATGAAAACTTCCAAATTCCTACTAGTTTTTATCTAGTATAATATCACCTAAATAGAAGATATTCCTGAGATCATGGTCCACTTTTCTCTGATTCCACATTTACTAGGCAACTTTATAGTTAAAATTTTAATTTGGGGGAATTAGGAAATCAAGAAGGGAGTAGCCTTGAGATGAACAGCAGCTGTGTAGCTGAGGTGGGCAGCAGCTGTGTGGCTGAGGTAGGCAGCAGCTGTGTGGCTGAGGTGGGCAGCAGCTGTGTTGATCAGGTGGGCAGCAGCTGTGTTGATCAGGTGGGCAGCAGCTGTGTGGCTGAGGTGGGCAGCAGCTGTGTTGATCAGGTGGGCAGCAGCTGTGTGGCTGAGGTGGGCAGCAGCTGTGTGGCTGAGGTGGACAGCAGCTGTGTGGCTGAGGTGGGCAGCAGCTGTGTTGATCAGGTGGGCAGCAGCTGTGTGGCTGAGGTGGGCAGCGGCTGTGTGGCTGAGGTGGACAGCAGCTGTAGCTGAGGTGGACAGCAGCTGTGTGGCTGAGGTGGACAGCAGCTGTGTTGATCAGGTGGGCAGCAGCTGTGTGGCTGAGGTGGGCAGCAGCTGTGTTGATCAGGTGGGCAGCAGCTGTGTGGCTGAGGTGGACAGCAGCTGTGGCTGAGGTGGACAGCAGCTGTGTGGCTGAGGTGGGCAGCAGCTATGTGGCTGAGGTGGACAGCAGCTGTGTTGATCAGGTGGGCAGCAGCTGTGTTGATCAGGTGGGCAGCAGCTGTGTGGCTGAGGTGGGCAGCAGCTGTGTGGCTGAGGTGGGCAGCAGCTGTGTTGATCAGGTGGGCAGCAGCTGTGTGGCTGAGGTGGGCAGCAGCTGTGTGGCTGAGGTGGGCAGCAGCTGTGTTGATCAGGTGGGCAGCAGCTGTGTTGATCAGGTGGGCAGCAGCTGTGTTGATCAGGTGGACAGCAGCTGTGTTGATCAGGTGAACAGCACCTGTGTGGCTGAGGTAACAGCAGCTGTGTGGCTGAGGTGGGCAGCAGCTGTGTTGATCAGGTGGGCAGCAGCTGTGTTGATCAGGTGGGCAGCAGCTGTGTGGCTGAGGTGGGCAGCAGCTGTGTGGCTGAGGTGGGCAGCAGCTGAGTGGCTGAGGTGGGCTGCAGCCGTGTGACGGAGGTATATGGCAACTGTAGCAGTCTGGACAGCTCACATCTATGGTCTCAGTATGGCAAGTGTTACAGTGTTCCCTGACAGGGAAGGCTTGTCCTTTTTTAAGACTGTTCTAGGTGACCTCCTCAAGGTGCCATCACCTTTTAATTTACCAGTGTTTCTCTAGATCTCTCCTCTCTGCTGGGCTCTTTTTGTAACAATATGGAGTCACCCCCTCTGGTGCTATGGCCAAGACCTGCATTTTTTGCAGTTATGCAGGTTTAGACAATCACCAAAACCTAATTAATTGCAATTAAAGAGTTGTGGCAGCATGTACTTTGTAGGATAAAAGTGTTTGCTAAGCAAGCACATGCATTAAACAGGAACTCGCCCTGTTGGGTGATGAGGCAAGGGATGGGCTGACTGAAGTAACAGGACACACAGAGTTGCTGGCCCTCTGCCCTGGCTGGCCCTGGCCTCTGTCACTGCCCACACTGTCTAAAATTTCTCTAAAGAAAAAGACATGGGAATGTAGTATTGTAGTCCTACTGCAATAACCTTAAATTTTCTCTGATCTATTTTTTTAAGTAAATCATTTGCAAACATTGATTATTCTACTGTGATTGGTATTAGATTGGTTGCAAAATATCACTGTGTCCCTATTAAGATATAAATCCTGGAAGGAGAATGTTTGTGCTAATTATTAACTAAATTTAGAAGAGTTTTCTAGTGGTTTTATAATTACTATTATCAATTTATCATTTTCTTGTCAGTTTGAAGAAGAGGTACAGACCCCTAATTTTGTAGTTCCGAGAGTGAACTGCAGTAACCAGCTGAAAACTGATAAATTATTTCCATAATCTAGAAGTTTCTGTTTATTTTTAATTTTTAATATTTTGAGACAGGGTTTCTCTGTGTAGCCCTGGCTGTCCTTGAACCTGGCTATGTAGTCCTGGCTGGTCCCAAACTCACAGAGATCTGCCTGCCTCTGTCTCCCAAGTGCTGGGGTTATGGGCGTGAGCCACCTCCTGCCTCCACTGTCTAGAAGTTTTTGTCTTACATCCGCTTTGCAGGTTTAAACCAGTTTCTCCAGTGGGATAAATAAAGTATAACTAAGTACTAAAAGTTCTGAGAAGCCAGAATCAACTGACGGAAAATTTGGTTGTTCTCAGATGTTTCCAGTTCTACGAGGCGTTATCTTTCAGCTATGGCTCTGACGCTGACGATGCTGCAGGCAAAACTCAGACTTGTCTTTTAATACTTGACCTGTGATTTTTGCCTCTAGAGTTACAGACCTATTTCTGAAAAAGTATTTTTCCTGCCAATGTCATACAGAATACACACAAATGAGGCCCTAAAGTTTGGAGCAACGTGCTATTCTGATTATGCCTGCAGTGAGGGTTTGCTCACTGTGGAGTCTTTGAAAATGCCTCTGTGGGCTTTCATCCTACACGCAAGGCATAGCCCAGGAACAGAGCAATGAATTAAAGACTGCACAACTCCCTTGCTTAACATTTCCTATTTTTTGGAGGTTTGTTTTGCAACTTTAATGTTATTAATCTACACAAGCTTTTTACTTTTCATTCAGAATTTATATCAGAATCAAGCTAATAAATTAAAGATGAGTTAGTTCATTGTTGGGTGGTTTAACATAGACCTAGTATGTTAATCCTGATGTGCTTGCTACTAGGGTTTTTAAATTTTTATTATTATTATTTTTTCTGCCTTGTAGCTGTGGTTTAGGCAGCAGCAATAAATCAGAACAAAGGAATAAAGATATTGGGGCTTTAGGGAAAACATGTATTAGGAAGAAATTGGCTTGGCACTAAGGGCTGTATTGCATTAAGATGAATTTTAGAGATACGGGGGTAAGAAAATGCAGACAAATAAATTGTATAAGTAATCTGAGAAATTGCAAGTCTGTACAGACCCCAAGTAACCCTGTAAGCTACCATCAACCAGGCTTTCTAATTCCTGTCTAAACAGACCAAACAGGTACACCAGACTTAAATAAATAGCCAGGAGAAATGGGCACATGGCTAATGCTAAGAAAGTGGGAGGAGCAGATAAAGCTCTTTAAAACAGCCCCAAGGATCGGCATAATAGAAGCCAGTGTGGGGCCTGACAGAGCATCAGCTGTGAATAGGGCTTTATTGCCACTTCAGGCACTGATAGCGCAAACACATGCTAAGACAACCAAAACCTGGGAGCCTCAGAGCGCAAGTCCTGCCTGAAAAGGCACATCTCTGACCCAAAGAATTCACGTTGGCAGCCTGAATGCAGGGGGCACAGGAAGAGGAGTTCAACTGAAGCAGAGGGTATAAATAGAGGCACACCTAGAAGAGTGATCGAAACAAGATGGGACAGCAGGATGCAGGGGAGTTCAGAAGAATAGGAGGAGAAAAGGGCCTCTGCTTAGACTCCTACATGGTACCCAAGCTCAGAGAACCCTGTGCACTGGGAGAGATTTCACTGTCAATGAAAGCTTCTAAGCCTTTGTCGATGGCAACTGCTTTTGTGAGCCCTGAGCTTGCTTTTGTGGTTCACACATGCCTTTCTTGCCTCTAGTACTTTAACGTGATCTGATCCAAGCACACCTCCATGCAGAGGACAGACACTGTGCCTATTCTTGTCTTCGATGTTTCCTGAGCCCTCTTCTTTTCTGCTCACATGACTAGCTATCCCCAGATTCTGCATCCTGTCTCCTTCAGGCCCTGATCCTCACTGGCCCTCTACCTCAATGACGTTTCCCTGTGCACAGGGTTGAGCCCAAGTCTTGTGCATGCCTGCCAACCTTTGCAAATCCCCCTCCTGAGTCACTCCAGCAAGGTGTGCTGACAGGACATCTGGGATAAAACACTTGTCCCTGGGTAGTAGTAACCTTAATGTTGGCCACATTATCCCAGTCAGCCTAGCTGAGCTCTTGTATCATCTTTAAAAATGATACCTGAAATGGTGGCACACACCTTTAATTCCAGAACTTGGTAGGATGAGGCAGGGGGATTGGAAGTTTAAGGCAGCCTAGAATATGTCTCAATAAATAGATAAGAAAAAAGAAAAGAAGCAGGGGAAGAGTGGGCTATTTCATTGGTATTCTGGGCTTGCAATAGTTAAGGGCAGGCAAAGATAACCACTAGTATGATCACTTTCTTTTACTTCTTTAATTTAAAAAAAAAATCTCTTTATGATAGTGGTGTGTACATGCCCCCGTGGAAGTCAAAAGGAAACTTGCAAAAGGCAGTTCTCTTCAACTGTGACCTCCAGGGACTGAACTCGGAGCCCCAGGCTTGGCAGCAAGCACTCATAGACTGAACAGTCTCGCCTGCCCTGCCTTTACCTCTTAATCAATGAAGAACAATGCGTAGACTTTGACTTCAAAATTCATGACGATCCGTGTGGTTAAATGTAAAGTTAGATAACAGGGGAAAGATACAATTAATTAGTAACAGAGAATTTGCACATCAGCCCAGGGTTTCTTGAAAAACAAAAGAATATTGATTGGTGCAAAAATTCAAAAGTAGATGAGAAAAAAAAACCACCTCTATCCAAGGAAGTCTGAGGCTCCTGTAGGCCTTATTTGTCAGTCAAAGCTGAAGATTTAGACTTAAGCTCTTGTGGGGTCTCTAAGATTCTGCCTTAGACAAAGGAAAAGGTGAAATATTTGCAGCTCAGATACTAGCGAGCAGCTGCCCAGCACCTGGAAAGGTAGCCCCCACCCTTCACACCTGCCTAGCTTTTACTGTGGCTTTTTGTGTTTCTTCCTGTGGAATGATGTGTATCTCCACTATCTTGAACAACGTTCCGAGTGGATCTAAACTCTAACAATGCATTGCTTGGCTGGAGAATGGACAGTGAGATCCCATCTGCAGGTCTGCATGAGCAGCTGAAACCTGCCGTCTCCGACCAGACTGCTGCTAACACCAGGCTGCTTCCAGCCTCTGGTCAAATGCTAGCTTCATTTTAATACTGCACCGTCAGTACTTTATGATTTGTCCTCCCGCCACGTTCCCTCTCCCAAATCTCTCTTGCATAAATGATTTACTATTTGTCCCTAAAGCCGAAGATTTTATGCCTTGTCTCTTTCGATAAGAGGATACTGCAGCTGCTTTCCTTTTGTGCTGTGGATGGTTTTTATTTTGTTAATTCAAAGTTCAGCAGAGTAGCTAGTTCAGTGAAGAGCAGAAAACGTAAAGGTTCAGCCACTGCAGTGGCTAAGACAGTCAATCTCGGCTGGCCCATTATTAATAGTACCCTGTTGAATTTGCTCTCCTAGCGTAAGTTAGCAAAGTGTGTTTCTGAATATAGGTTTTTACATGTTCTTAGCTCTCCAAACTAAATGCATTAACGACAGGGCACTTAAGGTACTTAAGATTAAGTTAAGAATGGAAACTTTTAAGTCTTAAAGGATGGAGTTTTTTTTTTTTTTCATTTAAAAAAATGGAAGCAATTCTTTCTGGATGTACCCTCATGTAGGAATGCAGCGTTCTATATTTAAGATGGGATTATGAGATTTAAATTTCTCTCCAGTTTCTTTTAAGGTGACATTTGGGATATTAATGGATCACACAAAAGGTATATGCTATAGTTCTTTGTTGCAGGAGTCAGTAGAGTAACCCAAAAGATACAAAACTAGAACAAAATAATCAACAAACTTACTAAGTTTATTTACCTAGATAGTATCTAAGTGTTGTCCAAACTTCAAAGGAATCTCTGCACTCTCTTCCACACTTACTGTTGCAGAAGAGGTCTGACCCCTTGAAGTCTTTGTCTCTCACACCCCGAGTTCTCAAAGAGCAGCCAGTGCTCTTAACCACTGAGCCATCTTTCCAGCCAATAACTCCATTTTTGGGCTGTGTTCCAACAGTGATGCTTGGATTTAAAGGGGGTGGGGGGTTGGCATTTGGAAATGAATGAAGTATTAGCTACTTTTCTTATTGCTGTGGCCAAATACCTGACAACCCCCACCCTCAAACAAAACACAACACCAACTCAACTCAGGACACAAAAGGTTTATTTTGGCTGAGTGTTTGAGGGGTATAGTCTGTCACGGTGGGAAAGGGAAAAAAATCAGCCCTCAGCTACTTCAACAAAATCTAATAATAGATACAAGAACACCTTGGAGAAACCCTGAGCAAGCCCCTCTGTGTGACTCACATGAAAGATGTAAAAGGTCCTGGAGAATTTTGCCCCAGTAGAAACATTGTTGACCTAGGCCAAAACAAATGGTATGAAAAGAAAAAGCCATCAGTTCTCAAGATCCACAGATAGGAAACAGGCTAAAGTTGTATAGTCACAAACCTTCTTCTCTTTTCAATAAAACAGGTAAGAAGATACTGATTTTTAAGAAGGCTGTGCTGCTGAGGGTAGTTCCCAGGCCTTAAATCTAACGGTGTTTCCTCACTGCATTTCAGACCTGCTCAGGACTTAGGCCTCTTTTTTTTTTTTTTTTTTTTTTTTTTTCTCTCTGTCTATCATCTTCATTTTTGAAACTGTGATGCCTGTAGTTCTATCTTATCCCACCAATGTATTTTCAGAGCAAATAACTTGTTTTCTAGTTTTCCAGGTCCACAGACAGAGAAAACATGTACTTTAATATGGATTACAGCCAGAACCTAACTTAAATCTGGTTTAGATGACCTAGATTAAAAAGGGAAATTAATGTAACAGGTAAGAGAGAAGTAATAAAATCTACAATTAAAATGTAAGTGTTTCTAATTCATGCTTATAACCCCAGCCCTTAGGAGGCAGAGACAGGAAAATGCCCCAAGTTCAAGGTCCACCTAGAATAAACAGAGTTCCAGACCAGCCAGGGACACATAAAGAGACCCTGTCTCAGGAAGTCTTCTACTCTGATTAGAGAAAGGTCTTTTTGCAGTGGTTAGTGGTTAGGGAAGGGCACATAACTAGTCAATGTACGGAGAATAAAGAACTCAGTGTCGGGCGATGGTGGCGCATACCTTTAATCCCAGCACTTGGAAAGCAGAGGTAGGCGGATTTCTGAGTTCAAGGCCAGCCTGGTCTACAGAGGGAGTTCCAGGACAGCCAGGGCTATACAGAGAAACCCTGTCTCAGAAAAAAAAAAAAAAAAAGAACTCAGTGCTCAGTCTCTGCTCTACACTTTACCTCCATAGTTGCTCCCGTGAGTATTTTGTTCTCCCTTCTCATAAGAATTGAAGCACCCACACTTTGGTCTTCCTTCTTCTTGAGCTTTATGTGGTCTGTGAGTTGTACCTTGGGTATTCCGAGTTTCTGGGCTAATATCCACTATCAGTGATAAATGTTACCATGTGTGTTCTTTTGTGATTGGGTTACCTCACTCAGGATTATATTTTCTAGTTCCATCCATTTGCCTAAGAATTTCATGAATTCATTGTTTTTAATAGCTGAGTAGTACTCCGTTGTGTAAATGTACCACATTTTCTGTATCAATTCCTCTGTTGAAGGACATCTGGGTTCTTTCTAGCTTCTGGCTATTATAAATAAGGCTGCTATAAACATAGTGGAGCATGTATCCTTATTACATATTGGAACATCTCCTGGGTATATGCCCAGGAGTGGTATAGCTGGGTCCTCAGGTAGTACTATGTATAATTTTCTGAGGAACTGCCAAACTGATTTCCAGAGTGGTTGTACCAGCTTGCAATCCCACCAGCAATGAAGGAGTGTTCCTCTTTCTTTACATCCTCACCAGCATCTGCTGTCCCCTGAGTTTTTTATCTTAGACATTCTGACTGTTTTGACTTGCATTTCCCTGATGACTAAGGATGTTGAACATTTCTTTAGGTGCTTCTCTGCCATTTGAGTTTCCTCAGTTGATAATTCTTTGTTCAGCTCTGTATCACATTTTAGGGTTATTTGGTTCTCTGGAATTTAACTTCTTATGCTCTTTGTATATATTGAATATTAGCCCTCTATCTACATAGGATTGGTAAAGATCTTTTCCCAATCTGTTGGGTTGCCATTTTGTCCTATTGACAGTGTCCTTTTCCTTACAGAAGCCTGGGGATTCATCCCATATACAGTCACCAAACTCTGACACTATTGTGGATACCAAGAAATGCTTGCTGAAAGGAGCCTGATATGACTGTCTCCTGAGAGGCTCTGACAGAGCCTTAAAAATACAGAGGTGGATGCTTACAGCCAACCATTGGACTGAGTGCAGGGTCCCCAATAGAGGAGTTAGAGAATGGACTGAAGGAGCTGAAGTGGTTTGCAACATCATAGGAAGAACAATATCAACCAAACAGACACCGCCCCCCGGGCTTTCCACCCCCCTCCGCCCCCAGAGCTCCCAGGGACTAAGCCATCAGCCAAGGAGTACACATGGCTCCAGCTGTATATGTAGCAGAGGATGGCCTTGTCAGGCATCAATGAGAGGAGGGGTCCTTGGTCCTATGAAGGCTTGATAGATGCCCCAGTGTATGGGGAATTGAGGGCAGGGAGGTGAGAGTAGGGTGGGTGGAGGAACACCCTCATAGAAGCAGGGGGAGGGAGGATGGGGTAGGGGGCTTCCAGGAGGGGGGAAACTGGGAAGGGAGATAACATTTGAAATGTAAATAAAGAAAATATCCAATACATAAACATAAAAAATATTTAGAAACATAAAAAAAAAAAACTCAGTGCTTAGCTCTGGGTGGGACATCTACATCAACCCCTCTCCATCCATCTGTTGAAGAAGGAATACAAGAGTTGTGGAGGAGGGCTGTGGAGTGCGGTCATCTGGACATACGTGACTGTTCCGCACTGATATTCACAGTGCACAGCACTTGTGGTTACCTGGACCAGATAACTCCGCCCCCTAAGATCTGTCGTTGGTTGGCCCGTGGCTGCTGAGAGCGAGAGCGGGAGAGCTCTGGTAGGTTGCTTGGTTGTTCACAAACCTTGGATGTTGTTAATTGGACTCAGAGGTTCATTACTAAACAAAAGTAAAGATGAAAAGGAGAAGAGGACATGAATCTGGAGGTGGGTGTGGTGCGGGCACTGGGAGGAGTGAGAGTTAAGTATTAGTGGAGAGATGTGAACAGTAAAGCTTTCATAAACACATGGATCTTTCAAAGAACGAGAAACACTGTTAAACTAATCACCTTTATACTCAATGAATCTTTGCACTTATTCAAAGCACTATAAGAAAATATAGTTATTTTATTTATATGTGGGTAGTAGTTACTGTTAAATATTAGCATATATGCAAATCTAAAATTACCATCTTTTCAAAGTTTTCTTTTCAGAATACAAGTGAAGATCTCGGTAATCTTTTCCTATAAAAAGTCTTGCTATAAGCCTGCATTTTACTAACAGTATTCTGATCATTAATTAACATAAAGTAGCTTATATACAACTTTAGTCTAATTTAGACCGAAGGAGGCAAAATGAATCTAACAATATTATCCCACCTTATAGAAGAGAAAATAAATAGCAATAGGAGGAATATGAAGGCTTCTCAATAGGAGAATCAACAGTTAGTGATTGGTCTGGAAGAAAGCACAGGTTCCTTGATCTGAGCTCCTGCCTAGTAGCTATTGCTATATATGCTTTTCATGATTTCAAAATTACAAATGCTCCCTTTTTTACAAATTTTTAGGGAATTAGTACTGATACACTGAACATCTTTAATTGTATATAACATTTCCATTGACTACTAAAGCACTAAATTTCAAATGGTAAAAACTGAAAACTTTCCCTAAAATAATCAGGAACAAGGTAAGAGTGCCTACTCTCTGACTGCTGGAAGTCCTAGCCAAAGGTACCAGATGAGGATTGTCAAGATTATATTTTTAAAAATAAAGTACAATAGAATGAAAACACAACATACTGGAAATTGGGATACAAAGTAGATTTACGAGGAAAATTTGTAGTTATAAATTCATACTTTAAAACAATCAGAAAGTCAGGCACATTGGCACAAGCTTTTAATTTCCTCACTCAGGAAGCAGAGACAGGCAGATCTGTCTGAGTTCCAGATCAGCCTGGTCTACATGATGAGTTCCAAGACAGGCAGAGATAGTAAGAATGTCTCAAACAAACAAACAAACAAACAAACAAAACACCCTGAGAGGCTAGAAGATGGTTCAGCAGATAAAAGCATGAACATGGACCAGTGTTCAGTTCCCAGCATCCTCATTACGTCTTACAACCACCTATTACTCCAATTATAGGGGAAGCTGGTGTCTGTGGCCTCTACAGGAACCTTCACTCAAATATGCACAGCTCTCTCTCTCTCTCTCTCTCTCTCTCTCTCTCTCTCTCTCTCTCTCTCTCTCTCCCTCTTGCTCTCTCGCTCTCTCTTCTCTCTTTTTCTTTCATGCACATTCACATAATTAAAATAAAACAAATATTTTTGAAAATCAGAGAAATTTAAAACACATAGCTTAATGATTCACCCCAAAGTCTTAGAAAAAACAGAAAAGTGAATCTCAAATCAGTAAACAGAAACAAATAATAAAGAATAAAGAAGAAAATAATGACAAAAATGAAAGACTCATACAAAGAACTAATGAAACAGAGCTTGTTTTTGAAAAGATAAACAAAAATATTTGAGTGAAGGTGGCTGTGGAGCCCAGAGGCACCGGCTTCCCCTAGTCGTTGGAGTCATATGTGGTTGTAAGACATGATGCGGTGCCAGGAACTGACTGATGTCAGCTTCAAACCCTGCAGGAGCACTGGCCAGCCAGCCATGCTGAAGTTCACTGCTGAGCTGCTCCCATTGGTGGCTGCTTCATCCCTGAGACCTTCACTAATCAGGTCCGAGCAGCCTTCAGGGAGTCTTCTAGTGGTGCCCGATTCCAGGGCTGACCACCAGCCGCTCTCAGTGGCATCTCACTATTCTACATTTTGTTATAGGCCATAGGCTTTTTATTTTAATGATTCAGAAGGTGCCTTAGGCAGTCGAGGAAGGAGAGAGTCAAATCTTCACACGTTGTACAGAAACATCACTCTGATAGCAGACTGCGGGAGGCTGTCATCAACAGTCTTACTGAGCTGTGACTCTGTGAACTACGGTAAGTGGCCAACACGGCAAGGCGTGCTCCTGGATGCAATCGTGGCAAGTGTTATGGGAGAGCCAATAGCATGCTGATTGGATTCAAGGACTGCTCCATGCAAGGAAATGCATGCCTCAACTGTAGATCTACCCAAGAATCCTGGGGTTCGTGGGCCGGGGGTGCACCTACTGATATTGTGTTGTTAAATGAACATAATATCAAACCGCCCTTTGAATTCATATCTCTACAAACAGATTCATGCAACTCTCAAACTTGATCAAAGAAATGTTTTTTGATGCTTCTGATAGCAGTTACTATAAAATCCACAAAGACTAAATGTCTGTCAAGTACTTGACCACAAAGTGTGTGTGTGTGTGTGTGTGTGTGTGTGTGTGTGTGTTTGTAATATGTCCCTCCTCTCAAAGTTCAGGAGCCAATGCAGAAGAGGAAGAAAGATATTAAGAGCCAGAGGTCATCTGTCCACAAATCCAACCCTACAAAGGATAATAGATGAAAAATGCCAACACAAGGAGGGAAACTACACCCTAGAAAAAGCAAGAAAGTAATCTTCCAACAAACCCAAAAGAATATACCCACACAAACATAAAAATAACATCAAAAATAACAGGGAGCAACAATCTGTATTTCTTAATATCTCTTAACAACAATGGACTCAACTCCCCAATAAAAAGACATAGACTAACGAAATATTTATCATGTAAATCTTCAATTTCATCAGAAAATGTCTGTAATTCCCCTTTTAATTAATTTAGTAATTTCTTTTATGTCTACCATTTTATCTGCATTATTTTTCATGATAATCTTCAATTTTGATATGTCTTTCTATATACTTCCTCTATTTTATCAGAAATGTTTTCAATGTAAATTTTTGATTTTATCACAAATGTTTCTAATTCTACCTTCAGTTAATTTAGAAAGAGTTTTTATATCTACCATTTTATATGTAAATTTTTCCATGAAATAGTCAATTTTAACGTGTTTGTTTATATATTTCTTGAATTTTACCAGAAATATTTTCCATGTAAATCTTCAGTGTTATCTGAAAATGTTTATAATTCTACCTTCCATCAACTTAGAATTATCGTTATGCCTATCATTTTATCTATATAATTTCCATGATAATCTTTAATTTTAACATGTTTTTCTATATATTTCTTCAATTTTATCAAATATTTTCCATGAAAATCTTCAAGTTTATCAGAAAATGTTTATAATTCCATTTTCAATCAATTTAGGAATACTTTTATGCCTACCATTACTATATCTATATAAAATTTTCCATGAAAATCTTCAATTCTAACATGTTTTTCTACAATTTTATCAGAAATATTTTCCACGTGAATCTTCAATTCTATCATAAAATGCGTCTATCCCATATTTCAACTAATTTAGCAATGTTTTACACGTCTACCACTATACTCTTTAATTTTCCATGAAAATTGTCAATTTTAGCTAGCGTGTTTATCTGAAATATTTTCCATGTAAATCTTTAATTTTATCATAAAGTGTTTTTAACCTCCCTTTTCAATAAATAAAAAAATTAAAAAAAAAAAAAAAAGAGCCAGAGGTCAAGGAGGAGCAACGTGCAACAGTGGCTTCTGGACATGACAGGACAGCTATACTCAGGAACCCACCGCAGCTGTTGTTTCCTGCATGATATCTGCACATCAGCCCCGTCAACATTCAAGTTCGGGCCAGGGAAGGGCTCAGGACCCTTCAGCCTAGCTGAGGAGCTCCTGGTGGTTGCTGGCTACTGGCTGCAGGGTAATTTTCTTTAAGGTTATGGTTCTTGATAGGTCGACCGTGGTCCTGTGGATGGCTCCATAGGTTTCCAGTATTTAGACAGCACAAATGAGACTTGGTGGGTTATTTAAGGGGGCTGGAGAGATGGCTCAGCGGTTAAGAGCACTAACTGCTCTTCCAAAGGTCCTGAGTTCAATTCCCAGCAACCACATGGTGGCTCACAACCATCCGTAATGAGATCTGATGCCCTCTTGGGGTGTGTCTGAAGACAGCTACAGTGTACTTATATAGAATAATAAATAAATCTTAAAAAAATGAAATTAATAAAATTCAGAGAATGTTGGATGCAGGAGGAGAAGGGGGTAAATATTATCAAAATATATTGTATACACATATGGAATTTTCAAAGAGTTAAAGAAACATATTTTAAAATACTTGCAACCAAATTTAACAGCATATTGAAAATACCATTTATCATGACCAAATGGCTTAATTCCAGAGATGCAAGGATGATTAAGCACACATAAATCAACAAACTTAATGTAGCATATAAGTGGATTCTAGGACAGAAATCATATTATCACCTTAGTTAAGTACAGTGACGTCCTTAGATGAAGTCTAATATCCTTTCGTAGTAAATACCCTAAAGAAACTGGGCACAGAAGAAATACATCTCAACACAATAAAGGCTGGACAGGCTGGGTGGTGGTGGCGCACGCCTTTAATTCCAGCACTTGGGAGGCAGAGGAAGGCGGATTTCTGAGTTCAAGGCCAGCCTGGACTACAGAGTGAGTTCCAGGACAGCCGGGACTACACAGAGAAACCCTGTCTCGACAAACAAAAACAAAAAAAACCAAAAAACAAACAAAACAAAACAAAGCAAACAAACAAACAAAAAGGCTGTACAGGGCAAACCTGTAAGCCCACATTCTACTAAATGGAGAAAAGATTTAAGGATTTCCTCACAAATCAGGAATGAAGAAGCTACGGTGTCTGTTCTCTCTGGTTTTATTCAACAAATTGCTCAAAGTTTTTAAGCTACAGCTATAAGACAAGAGCAAGAAACAAAGGGATACAAATAGGAGAGAAATTATTCCTATTTGCAAACTGGGGCACAGGTAATAAGAAGCGCAGGGGGTTGCTCTGTAGGTAAAGGCACTTGCTGCCCAGCTCTCCTATGGAGGGCCGAGAGGCAGAGTCAGGAGGGTACCAAGAAGCTAGCCTGCCATCCACGGTGGGGAAGAAAATCAACAAAAGCCGGCTTATAATATGCATAAAATGCTTTTTCTGGCTAATTAAATCCAATGCATTTTAAAGCAGTTAACAATATGCGGTTATCACTATGCACTCTGGGCTATGTGGCATTAATTATGATGAACTCAGCTGGCTTTGCCTAAGATCAGGAAGGGTGTTGGCTGGAAGTACAGCACTTACGATGGTTTATTCTGCGTTAGACTTAAAGTTATAAACTTGGGAGCTTTACATGAAAAAACACGAATTTTCTAAATAAATTTAATGTTGAGTCAAAAACTCCCTTGGGAAATAATCTCTGTAGATTTGCCATCTTTATACTGTAGAGCTTACATTAAAAGTATATTTGAAGAATCATCTTTATGTAAATCACTTGGCATCATGAGAAATAAAAGTGAATTGCTCCAGTCTCTGGACTCAGGGAGCTTGTACCAAGGTAATAGGGAAAATTACTGGTTGTTAAATTATGTTCCACTGAATTTTTTACGTTTGCAATGCTCTGATTTATTTTTCATCTGGCACTTGAAAGTCTTATTAAGGTGGTTCTTCAGCCTGGCCAAGGTGAGGTCACTGCGGCTCTTAGGACACGTCATCCCCTGGCATGCATGTGTACATACCAGTGCATGGGGTCTGCAGGAGAACTGGGGCATTTTTGTTGTTGTTGCTGCTGCTGCTGTTGTTGCTGTTTCTTAATGACCAAGTCACCGAAGGATGCAGATAATTACAAAGGCAGGACATTTTCTCTCTTGAATGCTTTAAAGGCTGATTGGAATTGTGGCTCTTTAGCTTGCAGAGTGTACTAGAAATTATTACATTCTGTACTGAGGATAAGAGAATTGAAGGCATGAAAATTATTCCTTAACGACATAAATAAGGAAAAGGCTATAACTATGACCAACGCGTTACTCAGAAGATGTTATTTGTCTTTCAGCTGGAACGCCGAAGATGGAAAGGATGTGAGCAGAGCCTGCAGGAGAAAAGCTCTGTGCCTCTGGTGCCAATCAAACCGAGATAAAAATTATTAGTGACAACTGTCCACTGTGCTGGTGTGGCCACAACTACTAAATCATACTATTTTAAACTCACGCACTTACAGTCATGCTGTATATACTTACACAAAGAGCAGTATTTTAAAATAATTATCCAAGTATATTATCTAAAACATACTAGACATAGTACGACCTGACACAGTCATAACAACAGATGAACTGACGCAGAAGCAGTCCTGTAGTGGAAACACTCGTAGCCATTCAATAGTTAGAGGTAGGTTTGCAATAATGAAAGGATATGGAGGCTGTGATTTCCTTTGCATGAAAATACCTGTGCTGAAAATTTTCTATATAGTCTAAAAAGATTCTAACCACTGACAGAGTCTGCTTCCAGGGTGTGGGTGTGGAGACTGAGTATGGGATAATACGCGTGAGTGGTTAGACACTTCACTTTCTAATTATATTTATGTATAGTCTACAAATAATACAATATCAAGTTACTTTTCTAATAAAGTTGATTATGATAAAATGAACACAAATCCTCTTTATCTGACTGTGCACATTGGCCCATGTAGAGTTCTTCCCTTAAACATGGAACTCCAGAGGGGAAAGCAGCGAGTAAGATGGAAGATGAGGAGGTCGCTGAGAGCTGGGAGGAGGTGGCAGACAGCGGGCAGGAAATCCAAATCTCCTCCCAAAGTGCCCATTGTGATTCAAGATGATAGCCTTCCCACGGGGGCCCCCTCCACAGATCCGCATCTTCAAGAGGCCCACCAGCAACGGTGTGGTCAGCAGCCCCAACTCTACCAGCAAGCCAGCCCTTCCGGTCAAGTCCCTAGCACAGCGGGAGGCGGAGTATGCAGAGGCCCGGAGACGGATCCTAGGCAGTGCCAGCCCTGAGGAGCAGCAGGAGAAACCCATCCTCGACAGGCCAACCAGGATCTCCCAACCCGAAGACAGCAGGCAGCCCAGAAATGTGATCAGACAACCATTGGGTCCTGACGGGTCACAAGGCTTCAAACAGCACAGATAAATGCAGGCAAGAAAGGATGCTGCAGCTGCCACCACTGCCTCCTGGATCGTCTGCCATGGGTCGCACTGCTGTGGCAGACATCTGGACTTGAGAGAGGGAATACCCTGACTTACTTGCACTGTGATCCCCCTTGCTCCGCCCACTGTGACCTTGAACCCCATGCACTGTGACCTCTGCCTCCCCCTTCCCACTGTGATTGGCATGTTGACAAGGGCTGTCCCAAGTCAATAGAAAGGGAAAGGGTGGGGATTAGGGGAGCCTACCAAGGACTCAGAGTAGAGAGTCAGACAGTGCCACTTGGCCACTTGGGGTCAAGCCAGTGCCAGCAATAACAGTTTATCATGCTCATTAATTTGGGATTTCAAAACACAAGTGAGAACTCCACCCACCCACCCCAAGTGCATGTCGTCATCACTTAAAAGTTCCATTGAAAATAAAACAAAACAAAAACAAAAAACATGGAACTCCAAAGAGATCATGGTTTTAAGTTTTAAGTCCCTGACAACTCCAGCCTTGAACTATTAATAACTATAATCCATGCATCAGCCTCAGTTGAGGTGTTGGGGAGATAATTTAAATTTCAAATATTGTAACTCATGTCCTGTATTTGTATATGACTCTGGATATGAACACTCCTTTTCAAGACCTGGAACTGAAAAACAGCAGCTAAAACTAAAAGGTCTGAATGTGATCACCGTAGGCTTAGCTGCAAGCTAGCCTGTGGAGGGTGAGCGTGGTTGGTATAGAAGAGAGTGAGTGTACAGTGAGAGGATGATGTGCTTCTCGAGGGGAAGGATGACTTGCTAATGCCCTGATAGCTTTGTGACTCTTGGTCTACTTCCCGTTCATTCATTCATATACATATATGAAGGCATTGTTTTTAAATAACTTAAATAGATTGTTTACAGCCAAAATATTTTACTTATGACACAAACCTGGTGGTCTTATCTTTTGTTTGTTTAATTTGGAAGTCTTAATTAATAACTACAGCAAATTTTGACCTATAAGATATCATGAGTAAGAATATCATTCTTCCAAAAAGTTTGAATTGGCATTAATTCTCCCCAAAGAGAGACAGGCACACCTTATATGATTGGATGAAACATACTGGTTGGACCCTTCTGAAGGGCAAAAGAATTAAATAGATATCAAAATGTATAAAGAACAAGCGTCCTGAGATTCTCCTTTAAATAATAGCAAAAGTCCAGCAAGATGGCTCAGTTAGTAATGTGCTTTCTGCCCAAGCCTTGTGATCCCCGGAACCTACATAAAGTTGGAAATAGAGACCCGACTCCATGAAGTTCTCTTGTTGTGCACACTGCTGCATGAGTGTCCCCCAACACAAGAAATAATACATCTTAAATTTCTAAATATGTGGTGGTTTGAATAGGAAGGCCCCCATAGGCTCATATATTCGAATGCTTGGTCATTAGGAGGTGTGACCTTGTTGAGGTAGGTGGCCTTGTTGGAGCAATTGTAGTACTGGGGGAGGGCCCGGGGATTTCAAATGCTCAGACTGGCCACACCCTTCTGCTTGCTGCCTGCAGATCTTCATGTAAAGCTCTCAGTTAATCTCAAGCACTTGTCTCCCTGTGTGCCTTCATGAATCCTACCAAGCTGATAATAGACTAAACCTCTGAAAATAAGCAAACTCCAACTAGATGCTTTCTTTTATAAGAGTTGTCATGAGTTGCTGTGGTCAGGGTGTCTCTTTAAAATGACAGAACATTAACTAAGACAACATATAATCAGAAAAATTATATTAAATAGTGTCTTAGTCAGGGTTTCTATTCCTGCACAAACATCATGACCAAGAACCAAGTTGGGGAGGAAAGGGTTTATTCAGCTTTCACTTCCACACAGCTGTTCATTACCAAAGGAAGTCAGGACTGGAACTCAAGCAGGTCAGGAAGCAGGAGCTGATGCAGAGGCCATGGAGGGATGTTACTTACTGGCTTGCTTAGCCTGCTCTCTTATAGAACCCAAGAATACCAGCCCAAAGATGGCACCACCCACAAGGGGCCCTCCTTCACTTGATCACTAATTGAGAAAATGCCCCAAAGCTGGATCTCGTAGAGGCACTTCCCCAAGTGAAGCTCCTTTTCCTATGATAACTCCAGCCTGTGTCAAGTTGACACACCAAACTAGCCAGTACAAATAGTAATATATATTTCTAGGTAAGGTTATGAATGATGTTAAATGCAATGCTTTTCTGTAATGATTATTTCTTACAAAATTTCAGGAACAGAAGGTTACAATATGAAAACCAGCATTACATAGTGGTGCACATCTGTAGAAGCAGCATGTGTGATCCTGGGTCATAAAGATTGTGAGTTTCAGGTTAGCCTGGCATTTATAGCAAAATACCATCTCAAACCACAAAGACAAACCAGGAAACACAGCTACAGCATTGAATCTCACAAGTGCTAGGTACTTCCAGGCTTCAGAACAAGGTGGAGGCCATTACCCTGCTTTATAAGTTAAGCACTGAGGTCCGTGGATGTTTAACAGGCCCTCCTCACGTGGTGATCAATGAGAGATACTTAAATGTGAGTTACATGAGAGCAGGGTGCAGTCTATTTTGTGTGCAGTTGTATACTCGTATCAATAGATAGTTTTAAAGGAATGAAGAGAGAAATCAAGTATGCCTTATTAAGAACTCTGGCCCAAACCTTTGCTTTAAACTAGAGTTTAACACACTTTTCTACCTATGGCCTCTTTTTACCCCATTTTTTTTTACATGATTCTAGACATATAGCTACAGAAAATAGATACACAAACCAAGCATATACTGATATAAATCATAATTTTTTAAAACAAGTCTTTAAAATGCCTGTGATTTTACCATTTATTAAACATGAAAACAAATTTAAATACTAATGAGATGAATTTGCTTACTTTACATAAAAGATGACAGTGTGGCTGACTATTCGATGCAGTGGGACATGAGCATCAACATCTTTCCAGTGTTGATCGATATTTTGATTTCATAATTATCGGTTCTGAGAATGTTGTTTCACACTAATATGTGTAGAACAAATGGCAGAATATGTTTTGGGTTGCTTCAGAGATTGTTGGAAATTCTTACTGATTTTTTTTTAGTGGAACTTATGACTGCAACTCAAGCATCAACTTTAACATCAAATATATATATATCAAACATAAGACAATATACCCCAAAGGTCGGCTACTTCCCTGTTATAGAATAAGACAGAATAACCAGTTTTCGTTTTTTGGACTTGAGCCATTATGTGTCTACAACAGTGGAAAACCTTGCATATAGTAAAAACACTGCAACTCATAACATACAATAGTCTCAAATCTGAGTCTAGGTGTTGGAGGCAGCTCCCGTGGGCACTGCATGGTGTGACAATACACACAATGGAAAGTGTGCATGTCGTGTCCTCAGAACCAAGTCTACAGGGAAACCAAAACTTCCACAAATACCCCAGGTTCATTGGGTTTTATTCTGAATTTGTTTTTGGTTATTGTAAGTCCAGAGAGTGCTTACTGCTGTCAAAGTTTTTCAGGTCCACATCAGGTTGCAGGATCCCATACAGGGTTGTGATTCACAATTTAATAAGTTAGGCCTGAAACTAATTTGCAATTTATGATAAATGTGTTCCTTTGTCTTTTATTTCATTCAAAATGAACGAAATAAAAATTAAAACAAGAAATGCTTATAGAATGTAATAATGTCAGAGAAATTATAAAGTCAAATGATAGAATTAATAGAGTAATTAGAGAAATATAAGCTTAATAAAACTTTATGTTACATATTTATATTTTAATTAATATATTTGCAGTCATTGCTAGGGCAATTTGGGGATTTGGTGCTCAGTTATAAACTCAGACCTGAATTTATTATGTAGTTATTTTATATGGAGAAAATTTACCTTCTCATAAATAGATAGATATTTGACACCAAGTAGCTTTCTTAGCAGCTAGTACACCAAAACAAAGAACATTCTTTATATTATTGCCCCCCCAAAATCATAAGTTTTTCTTTTGTAGTTGTCCTGCCTTTTAAACCAAGATGAAGTATTACTTTGGGAGAAAATCTGACAAACAGTAATTTTGTGATAATTGTATCAGTGTCCATCCCAGCTCTATTTCAATTTCAACAATAACACTCTAATATGGTAATGACCAGATTCTGGCCAAAAGACTAAGTCATAGCAAGTAATTTACAAAATGCCTACACTTCCATGAGTCCAAGTGTGGTCCTAAACTCTCACCGAGTTGCTGATTAGCTGGAGGCAGAAGGGGAAGGGTTAAGATAATGATGCTACTAAGAACATGTCTTCTGTTCTCATCCCGACTTACTACTGCTGAGGGACCGATGTAAGAAAAGAGAAGATGCACACCGAGACAGATGAAAGCATCACTGCTCAAAAACAACTAATTGTATGTCTGGCAAAATGAGTCACCTACATTTGTTAATAGACTAGTAAATAGTCTGATTGTCTTAGTGCTCTATCGCTGTGAAGAGACACTTATAAAAGAAAGTATTTAATTGGGACTTGCTTACAGTTTTAGACGTTTTGTCCACTGTCATCATTGCAGGAAGCATGGCAGCACACAGGCAGACATAATGCTGGAGAGAAAGCTGAGAGTCCTACATCCAGATCCACAGGCAGCAGGAAAAGAGAAGAGGAACCGGGGCCTGGCTCAACCCTGACCCCACCCCAGTGACACATTTCTTCCAACAAGATCACACTTTCTCCAACAAGGAAACACCTCTTAATCCTTCTCAAGTAGTGCCACTCCCCAAAGACCAAGCAATCAAATACATGAACCTATTGGGACCATTCTTATTCAAACTACCATATTATTCTCCCTGCTTCCCATAGGCTTATAGCCATATTATAATGCAAAATGCATTCAGTTCAACTTCAAAGGTCCCCATGGTCTATCACAGTTTCAACATTGTTTAAAAGTCTCCTTTGAGACTCAAGGCAATCTCTTTACTGTAATCTCTTGTAAAAATCAAAATAAAAAGGCAGACTGTCTACTTCCAACATACAGTGGCACAGGATATATATTGCCATTCCAAAATGGAGGAACAGAAGCACAGTGAGGAAATACTGGACCAAAGCAAGACTGAAAACCAGCAGGACAAACTCCAAACTCTGCATTTCCATGTCTGATGTCAAAGCGCTCTTCATATCTCCAACTCTTTTTAGTTCTGTTGACTGAAACATATTTCTTTCTCTTAGGCTGGCTCCAAAGCCTGTTAGCAGCTCTCCATGTCAGATATCCCATGACTCTGGCATCTCCGATATCTTGGGGTCTCCAATGGAATCGAAGCTTCACCTTCATAGCTTCATAAAATGGCCTCTCTGGGCCTCCATATAGGGATAGATACCCCTGACACATGCCTGTCCTCAGCATCTTTTCTTAGCCAAAGAGGGAGATTCTATGACACCTTTCTTATATTCTTGACTCTAAAACCAGAACCATGTGGCCAAAATTACTAATTTCTGCTGCTGGCTCAGGCTAGAACTTGGCCCCCAAGTTCTATTACATCTTTACCAGGTTTTGATTGTTGGTGGTTCATTCACACCTTAAGTTTTCCTTTAGTTGCTTTCCATAAGTTGGATGCTAGAAAGTGTCTTAACCTGAAGTTACCACTCCCTTTACATCATTTAACATCACAATTTTCTTTAAACATTTTATCTCCTTGAGCATTGGTCCTAGCTCCATTACACTTCCTGGTGTTTCTTTTCTCCTCAAACTATACACTGTGGATTCTTCCTTACTTGGCTTGCTCCTCTTCACTATATATCTGCAGAAGAGGGACCACTAATAATCACAAGACAGGGTCAGGTGGTGGTGGCGCACGCCTTTAATCCAGCACTTGGGAGGCAGAGGCAGGCAGATTTCTGAGTTCAAGGCCAGCCTGGTCTACAGAATGAGTTCCAGAACAGCCAGGGCTATACAGAGAAACTGGTCTCGAAAAAAAAACAAAAAACAAAAACAAAAAAACAAAACAAAACAAAACAAAAATCACAAGACAGAGTCAATACTAGACAGTCTTGAAATCACCTTTGCAAATACCATCAATCCAAAACTTTTTAATTTAGCCTCAGGCTTTTTTCTTTTTTTTTCTTTTTCTTTTTCTTTTCTCTTTTTCCTTCCTTCCTTCCTTCCTTCCTTCTTTCCTTCCTTCCTTCCTTCCTTCCCTTTTTTTTGACAAGGGCAAAGGAGAATTGCCAAAATATCACAAGAACAGTCACTTACTAATATTCTTTTCCTCTGAAAAGTCTTGAACCAGACAGTCATAATCTACACTGTTCTCAAATTGTTGACTTTCATGCTCCTACTAGTATGGCCCATTAAACTCCACTTAAAGTATTCAACTGCTTTCCTAATCCAAAGTCCTAGAGTCCACATTCCTTCAACAAGCAGCATAATCAGGCATACACCAGAGCAATACACCATTCCTGGTATCAACTTCTGTTTTAGTCACTGTTCTATTTCTGTGGAGGGACACCACAATCAAGGCAACTCTTATAAAAGAAAGCATTTAATTAATTAGGGGTTTGCTTACAGTTTCAGAGACTTAGTCTATCATCATCAAGAGGAGCACAGTGGCTGGGCGGTGGTGGTGCACGCCTGTAATCCCAGCACTTGGGAGGCAGAGGCAGGCGGGATTTCTGAGTTAGAGGCTAGCCTGGTCTACAGAGTGAGTTCCAGGACAGCCAGGGCTACACAGAGAAACCCTGTCTCAAAAAAAAACCAAAAAACAAAACAAAACAAAAACAAAAACAAAAAAAAGAGGAGCACAGTGGTACACAAACAGAAATGGTGCTGAAGTAGTTGAGAGTTCTACATCTGGATCTGTAGGCAGCAGGAGGTGAAAAAGAGCCACTGGGCTTGACCTGGGCTTTTGAAACCTCAAAGCCCACCCTCTGTGACACACTTCCTCTAACAAAGACACACCTTCTAATCCTTCTCAAGTAGTGTCCCTCCTGGATGACCAAACAATCAAATGTATGAGCCTACATGAGGAAAGTCTTACTCAAAGCAACACATAGATATTGAATAAAACACAAAGAATTAAGATTCTTGAATATGCTGGGCATGGTAGTGCCTGCATTTAATCCCAGCTTAGGAAGGCAGAAGCAGGCTTTGATCTCTGTGAGTTCAAGGCCAACCTGGGCAGCCAGGTGTATGTAGAGAGACTCAAAATAAGCAAACAACAACAAAAAAAGATTCTTGAATATTAACAATAATAATCTAGAAAAACTAAATTTAAAAAGAGATGTAATTTACAATGACAATAATGTCTTTAAAGAGGAATAGACTTGGTAAGTATTTGACTGTCTAAACAAAATAATGAAGTATATTGAACAATAATTAATCAGGTCTCATACATATTCTTTATTTGTTTGCTTTTTGAGATGGGGTTTCTCTGTGTACCCCTGGCTGTCCTAGAACTCATTTCACAAACCAGGCTGGCCTCAAACTCAGGAGACCCACCTGCCTCTGCCTCCTTAGTGTTGGGATTAAAGGTATATGCCACCATCCTGGCTAACTGTCATATCATAATGTTATTTTAAAAATCTAATTTAATTACAAACAAAACCACAATGATATTTTCTCTTAAAATTTAGAACAAAAATAAAATATTTGTTTAGAAAAATAAAAAGCCACAGAGTGGTGGTGGTGCATGCCTTTAATCCCAGCACTTGGGAGGCAGAGGCAGGCAGATTTCTGAGTTTGAGGCCAGCCTGGTCTACAGAGCTAGTTCCAGGACAGCCAGGGCTATACAGAGAAACCCTGTCTCGAAAAAAAAAAAAACAAAAACAAAACAAAAAAGAAAAAGAAAAAGAAAAAGCCATAAATAATAAAACAAAACTTGAAAAAAATGTGAAATCAGTAAAAGAGAAATCCTAGAATTAAACTCAATTATATGTAAGGATTAAATAAATGCTCAAATGAAATATGATTATTTTTAATATATCTGTGACTCATACCTTTAAATATACCCTAGATGTTCTAGATAATAAATATATGTGTGTCTATATTTATTTTTCAGACAGAGCTCATTTTGAGTTTGAAGACAGTCAAGGTTATGTAGAGAGACCCTCCAGCCTCTACCTTACAAGTGCTGGGATTACAGGCATGAGACACCATGCTTTGCTACTAAATATTCTAAACCTAGAGCATAAACAATAGTGAGTGAGTTTTCATTAGACTTCTAGAAGAGATCATCATTTATGTTTAAGGAACTGAAAATACTAAACAGGGGCCTATCTCTTCAAATATGTTTTTTGTGCTGCTTAAAAATTACAAAACTGTAGAGAAATTATGCATATTTTTTTTGTCTTCTGGAATCTGCTGTATTTTGCATATAGCTGGGCATGTAGCAAGTGCCCAGTAGCTGTCTTTCATTTAATAGTGTAATCATTAAGGAGTTTTGATGAATTCTACAGTATTATGGTTGGAATACGGAACATCTTTCAGAGGCTCAGTTTTTGAGATCTTGGCCCATGGCCTGCAGTGCTGTTTTGAAGGTTGCAGAGCCTTTAGAATGTGGGGCCTTGGAAGGTTAGTTCCACCCTTGGCCCCAGGTTGCTTTCTCTGCCGGCTGGTAAGCCACAACATGAGCGTTTGCTCTATCTCACTCTCCTACCGCAAAAACGAAGTCAACCCTTCTGTGCCACAAAGGACTGAAATCTCTCTGTGGCCATGAGCCAAACCCTCTATCCCTCGGCTTGCTTCTGCCTGGAGTTTAGTCACAGGAACACAAACAGAGTTGATGTATATGGTGACACAAAGCAATGGGAACCTAGAGTCCAACAAGAAGAACAAGGACAATAATGACAGCAACAACAACAAATGGATGAGCACAAGCTAATTTCTTTGACCCTGATGCATGTGAATCCATGAACACAACGCAGTCTAATTCTGCTACACTGACTTGATAAGACTCTACAATTTGGAAAGGCTGAAGACCAGATAGAAGACAAGGATTTTTGCTTAGCAATCTAAGTGATGGAAGGGTATGGTTGTGTGTGCTTGTTGTTTTCACAAAGAATTTATAGGAAGTGATTTGCAAGTGTTGCCATCAACCTGAAGTCATTGCTGGCACGGAGGATCAGTGTGTCATCCAGAGAGGACTGCAAAACTCTCACCAGTATTTTTCCAGGTTAATGGCGATATGCTTGAGCACTTAGACTTGATGTAGCTGTGCCCTCTATTTAAGGCAAGCAAACGGAATCTACAGTCTGTATACGATTGGTCCCTGTGTATGTAATAAGGCGAACTCTCACTTAGAGCCATTTAGTAAGGTCTATGAGTAAGACGTCTCTGCCTGTATTTTCAGAGTCAGCTTTGTGAAGACTGTTCACCATCATTCTGCATGTCTTTTGAGAAATCAGTAAATGAGCTGAGCAGCATTCATTTTGTTAAGGCTAAGAACAATCATTGAATTTTGTCAAGACCTTGTTTTCCAACTTAGAAACTGGCTTTGGAAGCAGGAAATGGGCCTAATGCTTGCTAATGATGCGAATATAAGAATTTCCATCTTTTTAAGCCCTGTTTTTTTCAAGGATAAAGAAAAGAATACTCTGGGAGCTGTTGAAAATACAGAATTACCTATCATTACCCCATGCCTAGGTTCAATGTTTCTGATGTCCTCATGCCTCTATCTGGAATAATTCTCCTACCTGCTAGCTATGTTGAAAGATTGTCCAAGATGAGTACAATATTTTTGGCTATTATAATGTAAGTATCAGAAAAACTGCTGGATAGGATGAAAACCACTCTCTTCCTAGCTTGGTCTGCTGCAACTTTATGAATCAAAGAGAGACAGGCAGCTTTTTAAAATAGTGAAATAGTTGGTAATGACAGTACCAGAGTGAAGTACGTGTAAAACGGGTATTTAACATGATGGTGAGTAAGAGAAACTGATATGTCAAATGTTTCAAACTCTAGGATCAAACTGGAATAATATCAAATGTGATTATAATCTGAGGCAGCAGAATTCAATTTTCCTTGTGTGATGGGAATTTCTCAGAGCTGGTCCAGCCTCACTGCTTACTGCAAGGTTGATGACACACTGATTCCTAGTGCCAACAATGACTTCAAGCTGATAGCAACCTTTAAAATTGCTTCCTGTAAACTCTTTGTTAAAATAACAAGCAATCTATATTGCTTGAGAGTGACTTTTAGCTGAGGGGCCCCACCCAAGGATCTGGATTTAATAAAACAAAATACACGCCGGCATCACAAATATCTTCTTTTCGGATGCAAGTGTCTCACAAAAGTCATTGTAAAACAGAGTATTTTCAATTTCTTTTTAATGTTTTATTTATTTTCTGTAAATCATTAAATGAGTTGAGCAGCATTTATTTGGATATACATCTGGGCATATGTATCTCCCCTTCCTATGTGCAAGGGCCCTGACAGAGTCAGAAGAGAGCATCATTTTAATGAGAAAAGGAAGATGGACAATAAACTGAAAACCACCCAAAGGTAATTTCCTTAACAAAGATTGTACTTAATGAGCAAGGCAGAGGGACAACCTGATTTTAGAAGAGTACTGAGAGTATAGATGATTTTGTAACTGATTAAAACAAAACAAAAAAATCTTGTCAGTAGTTGGCTAACTTAGCATTGCTTGTACATTATATATATAATTCATGACCTTCTTACTAAGACTCAAAGAGCTTACAAATAAAATTTTCAAGTTATTTCTAAAAATCGTGCAAAGAGATAAGAAGGAACCATCAAAACAACCAGACATTTTTTTACTGTCTAAGTGAGAGCATTCTTGTCTTTAAGGTGACAATCAGTGTGAAGAAGGTTTGGGATCCTTAGGGCTTGAAGTTTATACTATTTTTTCCTATTTGGTAAATAACCATTGTAGTCACAAGTGTGGTTTTGGAATGTTCAATCTACTTTGTTCATTCCAAAAAAATTACTGTGATCAAAGTAATGGAAATAGAAAAGCTGGCTTCAAATCTGTTTTTCAAAATTAAACAGCCATGAAAAGAAGACCCTGTTGGGCTGAGATAGAGTAAGTACTTAGCCAAAGTATATGTAGCCTTAAATACCTAGCATGTGTGCACTTGAAAACACAGACACACACACACACTCACACACACACTCATACACACACACTCATACACACACTCACACACTCACACATACTCACATAACACATACTCACACACACACTCACATACACACACACATGCACACACAGGATTGGCAATACAAGAACTGGAGAGCTGGAAGTCAGCAGTGCAATTCACACCTACAGTGATGTACTTCCTTTAAGAAGGCCACACCTACTCCCACAAGGCCACACTTCCTAATAATGCCACTTCCCACGGGCCAAACATATTCAAACCACCACAATGTTTGTATGTAGATATGCATGTGAAAATGGGGGCATGTATGCCAGGGCATGTATGCAAAGGCCAGAGAATGGCTTCAGGTATCAATTCTTGTCTTCTACCTTGGAGGTAGGGTACCTTGCTTTTTCCTTTGAGAATACCAGGTTAGCTGGTCCAGGGACTTACACTCATCTTATTGAAACTATGGACTCCAGGGACTCTTCTGTTTCTACATCCCACTTCCCTGTAGGAACACTGGGATCATAAACACGAACAACGAGCTTTACACGAATACCATGGATTCAAACTCAGGTCTCCATGCTTGGGCAATGAGCACTTTACCCGCTTAGCCATTCCAAGCTCCTGAGACCATCCTTTTAAGGACTTAGACAGAAGGGCTGTTTCTAAGCCTTGGAAAACCAGATTGGAGAAATGGCTATTCGTGTGTGTGTCTGTGTGTGTGTGTGGGGGGGTGTTGTTGTTGTTGTTGTTGTTGTTGTTTCCCAAGGTAGTTTCATAAACCCAGGCTGGCCTTAAATTCTTCCTTCTGCTTTCACCTCCCAAAACCATATTTAGAATTAAGATTTTTGTGAGTATGAGCTTTATGTACCTTGAATTAATAATTATGATCATGGAATGGATAGTGAACCCATTACTACCAAAATATTCAGTGGCAAGATACTTCAGGTTCTTCATTTCCATAGTTTCAATAAGATGCTGGCAAATGTCTTGTGGGTCTGTTAAAAATTAACAGAGAAAGAGCTCTGTGTAGGGGTGCTTCTCAGAGTCGTTGAAGTCTCTCCTGTTTTATGACATGGTAGTATCCATCAGACTGACTTTTGTCCTGCTTCTACCCCTCATATGCCAAGGACTTCTTGTAAGATCCATGGCTCTCCCTAAGGACTTCTTCCAACTGTGTGGGCAGGCATCACTGAGGACAGGCTGGAACTGCTGGGGACTAACAACTTCCAGGAGCTAAAGAGAGTCAGGGGATAAATACCCTTATTCTTCAAGTGGGACAACTCACGGGTAGGCAGACTGAGTGCTGTTCTAAAAGTTTCTAGAGCAGTTGATCCCCACTTGATAGTAGTGGTAAGACAGTTTAGTTTCATTTTCAACCTTTACTTTTTTTTCTTTGATGGCTATCCATAGAGGGAGTGACAATTTATCCACATGAGGACTGAAGTTCTACAGTGATTTAAGAATTACGACTGAGACAGAGCTGGACAGATGACTCAGTAGCTAAGAATACTTGTCGCTCTTATAGAGGACCCAGGTTTGCTTCCCAGCACCCACACGATGCCTCACAACCATCTGTAACTCCAGTCCCAGGGGTTCCAGTACCCTCTTCTGATCTTGGAGAGCTCTGGGCATGTCCATGATAGACACACATGCAGGACAAACACCCACACATAAAATGAAACTAAAAGATGATAACCAAGAGAACATCGTGGTTTGGGGGTTTAGACTGACTGCTTGGTAAGAAAGTAGAAATAAGACCTGATATCTGGTAATCAGAGGCCCTCACAGGGCATGCTGGGTCCTGCCCAATCTTGTCTCCTGTTTCACAGAAAAGGGAGCTGACCCAGGAAGTAACCTGCTGGAACAGTCTCACAGCCTGGAGAGGTAAGCAGCTCTCCTTCATCCCTCAGCTCCCTCACGTTCTGCCAGAGGCTAGTCAACTCCCCTCTGGTGCAGGGCCAGCCCCACTACAGTGTTTTTCCTTTGTTAGCTTTGGAATTTGCCCTGACCGTTAGGCCTGGAAAATATGAGAACAAATAGAACATTCTACTAAGTACCCTCCATACAGCACAGTAGCAGCAATCCCAAGAATGTTTTGCATATGGGGTGAAAATATTGTTTGTTCTGTTTTAACTCTTAAGAAAAAAATCTAGTTGCATGATTTTTTTTCTTCAGAATTAACTATGAGTACCATATTCTTTAGTCTTCTACAGCAAAGCAGAAAACAAAGCAGCCTCTGTGGCCCCCCTTGTTTTGACCTCAGGATCAATGGCATTGCTCACCCCCTCCCACTGAAGGCCACAGATCCTGGTCTCCTGGAGAGTTCTGACTGCCCAGGGTGGCCAGAGGCTGCGGAGTAAGCTTATCCTCAGCCCTAATTCCAAAGGGACAATTGATCTGATTGTTCGTGAGTCTTGTCATATCAAATGTGCTCAACAAAGGCTTCCAATTTCTGTTTTTGGAATAAAAATAAAAAGACCAACACATTCCTTTTATGTTTGTGCAAATGACACAGAGGCAAGAAACTGGGGTAACACCAGAAAGAGTTTTTTTGATATGTAACTCAGCTGATTTCCGACCGAAGTCCTGAGACATGAATGAACATAATACACAGTTGTTCCTCTGTCTCCTAGGGAGGTTGGCTCTAGGCCAGACACTCAAGTCTCTTATATAAAAGGCATAGCATTCGCATATAACCTATGGTCATCCTCCTATGTAAACAATCTACAGATTGATTCTGATACCTAATACCATGTGAATACTAAACAACTAACAGCTATGCTGACATTTAGGGAGCAAAGACAAGAAAAACATCTGTCCATGTTCAGAAAAGATGCAGTCTTGCTAAACACTTTGACCTATGGGTGGTTGGATCTACAGATAAGGATACTGTGGATACAGAGAGCTTGTCACTAGATGGGGATTTTAGGGTTCCTGTGGTAGCCTTGATGCCTGGGCTTGTCCATCCTTCCTCACTGGGTCAATGAAACCGACAAACAGAAGTGAAAAGCAGGAAGCAGTTATCCAATGTGGTCAAGCTGAAAAGATACACAAAGAGATCAGTGGTTCCTCTGCACCTAAGGCTACCTTTGGAACCCAGACAGGGAGGGGGATTCGGTATGAATGGAAGGCAAGAGGCAATCATAAGTCTCATCATGGTGCCGCACTGACTTTGACCCATTGTTGTCTGGACTCCAGGCTCCCTTGCAAGGCAACCTGACAGGTGGTCAGAACTGTGAAATCTCTTCCTGAGAGACAAGTTCCTCCTCTGGCTGGCAACATTGCTGTAGCCTTTCCTTCTCCCCATGAGACTCCTGGGAAATTTGAATTCCTTGGAGTGTATTGTCTCAATAGTCTAATGCCTTACAGAGAGGGCATGAGGTGCTCTTAAGGAATCTTCATCCTGTAGGAGGTTACAAGCTCAATGGATTCAGTTGTGTCTGCATTTCAAGATCGTATTCTTGGTGCATTATGTGGGCTATGAGCTTGACAGTCTAAGAATGAGTGTGCCTTTATCAACTTCCAGTCATAGAGACTCAGGCATAGCTGAAGATCCATTAAAATACAATTCTCCACCCACATCATCCTTCCTTGTTAAAGTGGGGCATTCATAGCTCACTTAGTGTTCACTTCAGAACAAAGCAATTCGCCACAGTCATTTAATTAAAAGCTAATTTCCTGTAATGTAAAATTTCATGCAATTCAATATCAGCTGAGCAATACACTGACAGCAATGTTACGTGCTCTGCACCACTCTCATTTTCCGCACTGATTCATGTTTGACTGGAACCTAATTGGGCATGTCTCACTACAGCAAAACCCCTCCTCCGCAGAGCTGTTCAGCCACTGGGTGCCTGCTGCTGTTGGGTATGGATGCAGGAGAGCCAGCCTGAGAGTACCTAGTCCATCCACCACTCGCCCCACCCCCCAGCCCACTAAGTCCACCTCTATGCTGATTCTCCCGCATCTCCCACAGGAGAGTCACTAGATGAGAATTAAAGACTCTGGAAAAAAATCAGGGTTTCAAAGGGAAGACATTATAGTAACTAGGAATGGCTCCGACAAGCTGCTTCCAGGAGCAAAACAGCAGCCAGGGATGGGCTCTTCCTGGAAAACCATCCTCTTGAGAGCAAAAAAGTGACGCATGGACGCTGAAAGGGTCTCTAGGGAAATAAGGCAAGCATCTTTCCCATCTTAATACAGTCAGTCCAGCCAACTCTCCCATCATCACAGACCAGCTGCACCAAGATGATGGAACTTCGTTTGCTAGGAAAGGAAGGCAATTCAAGAGCATGGAGCAGCTCAGTAAGAGCGGACGACGGGGGATTGTGTGTGGGCAGAGGAGGACACGGGGTGACATGCTCTTAAGAGAGGAAGGGACGTGTTTGGATCAGGCTAGGCGTGGCGGTGCACACCTGTAATCTAGCACTCAGAGGCAGAGGGAGGGAGTCATTAGTTAGAGAGTTTTAGGCCAGTGTAGACTCTATACCCTGGAGAGAGAGAGGGGAGAGGAAGGGAAAGAGAAAGAGATGGAGGGAAGGAGGGCGGGAGGGAGGGAGGAAAGGAGGAAAGGAAGGGAAGGAGGAAAAGAGGGGAAGAAGAGGAAAGGAAGGGAAAAGAGAAAGAAGGAAGAAGGGAAGGGAAGAAGATGAGAAGAAAGGGGGAAGAAAGAAGGGAGAAAGAGAAGGAAGGGGAAGAAGGGACAGTGGAGAACATGGATATGCCCAAATAAACAGTACTGCTCTCTAAATGTGTCCTGAAAAAGATGTTAGTATTCTGTTCTTCATCCTCCTACGTCTTCAGAGCCTGGTGTACTTCAAGCCTCCATCCCATGCTCCTAGGGATAGGAACTGAAACCAGAATGATCAGCACGAGGATTTTAGCAAGGTGAAAACAGGCTTTTCTAGGACTACACTAGAAACTCCACCGCTACAATAATGAAAAGTTGCAATAATATTACTAATGGCCAATAATAGATATCATTGCTCCCATCCCTCATCTTCTGGCCATTAAAGCCTGTTTGGAGAATTGTGTAGCAAATTTGAAACTGTGCTATATTATGACTCCTAGGCTAGACCATAAGAGAATATAGAGAATCAGGCAGATGGACACAGGCAGACATGTTGGGACCTGTACCTCGGGGCCTGTCAAGAGGATGAGCAGATTAAATTCTGGTCTGCCTTCCAGACTGAACATCTGAGCTCTTGCCTGCATTAGTGAAGAAGACAGGACACATTTCCTCATGTTCTCACAAGCTGCACAGCAACCGGGTCCTGAGCCTAGGATAGGTATTTTTTCTTACTCCAGAGGTAGATTCCAAACATCAGGAATACTATGCACCAGCTGGTCCTAAGTCCTTTTGGAGCGTTCCCAAACGGTGATGTGCAAGCTCTTGCCAGCGGTGCCTCTCAGTCAGTCTTTACCTTGTGCTGTTACCACTGTCCCGAGGTTGACAGAAGCGAGGTGCGATTGGCTCCCAGCTCCTGCTGGTTTAAACAAATTCTTGGTTTTCCAGCTTATTTCCTTATGTCTCCTTAATTCTCTTATCCTGAAGAAGCAAGGTAAACTGTAGTGCTTTGATAAATATTCAGATTTACCTAATTCTTGATGTGACCTGAGAAGATCCTTAAAGTAAACTTGTTAGAAAGTGAGTTAAGTGTGGTTTGTTAGTTGGGAGCCTGAGAGAACTGCGCTGGCTATGAAGAACACAGAGCGAGAAGAACAGGCTCCTAACAATGAAACGGAGCCAAACCAGCATCTCATGATTTCCCTTGTATATCTAAGTTCTAGCCCCTGGGACAGAGGTAATGCAGACCACATCTAGGATCAGATGCTGGAAGCATTTCTCTCTCCCCCCTGCCTGTTTCTCCACTATTGTCTTCTTGGAGGCCACGTGTTCTAGACACATTATTATAGAAGACAGAAAAGGGCTGCAGAGCCTGTAGATGTTTCTGGCACGAATGAGGAAAAGTCTCAGGGCTGTGGATTCATTTCTCACGTCAGCATCACCCACATTCTCATGACTAATGTAAGGTTAGCACAGAAGTGTCTGTGTCCAACCCTCCGGGCTGGCACCTGTCACGAAGCCTGATGACCTGGGCTTGAATCCTGGAACTCGTATAAAGAAATGAGAGAACTGACCGCTGTAGGTTGTCCAACACACACACACACACACACACACACACACACACACACACACACACACACAAATACATGTAATTTCTGAAAGAAGAAAAAAGAAAACCTGCTTTTCAGAATTTTCAGAAAGCACAGAAAAATTAAATGCCTAGCATGCTACAAACCTGGGGCAGAGGCCCAGGCCTTTTTCCTTCTACTGATTCTTGGTTGCCACTGCATTTTAATGGTAAAGTATCCCCACCCCTTGGCTTCTATGACCCCACTTTTGTCTTTGTAGGGTAAAGCCTCGAGTTATCAATAACGCGTCACTTGTTCAAGAAGAATGCCTTGGGAATTGACTGGTGGCTCAGAACATGTGCCAACTTCCTTTCCTCAGGTAGGGTGACTTTCACAGAGGGGGAGCCATCATCTTAGGAAATACTCTGTGCTGTGAAAAAGCCCAATGTTATCTCAGAAACTGCAGACAAAAGAGCTTTTGATGGCAGACATTGCTGATGCCTGGTGCCTTCAAAGGCATTCCAAAGAAGGTGAAGGAATAATTATGAGCAACATGATTTGTTCCTCCTGGATATTACTCACTGAACCAGTGGCTCACTGGGGAATTATGGAGTGAGTCTGCACATAGCCAGTTTAGCAAAAACACCGCAGACCTTCATGCCTATCACATTGAACTGAGTGACCCCTAACAGGATCCATTCAAGAGGTGTGGGGAGTAAAAGCAAGAGGGCTTTGAGAGCAAAAGGTAAGCTCATCCTTTCAAACACCTTTTCTACTATCTTAACCATAAATTTAAGCAGAATTAAGAAAGCAAGATCAATGAGGAAAAATTTGAGTCCAGAATGAGGATGTATGCTTAGCAGTACTCAGGAAGTGGAGGCAGGAGGATCATGTACTTGAGGTTAGCCTGGGCTACATATCAAGGCCTTGTCTCAAAGAATGACATGAGGCAGCTCAGTCAGTAAAGTTCCTTCCTTCCAAGTACAAGGATCTGAACTGGGCCAGAGAGATGGCTCAGCAGTTAAGAGCACTGGCTGCTACAGTGTACTCATATAAATAAAAATAAATAGAAAAATAATATTAAAATAACAAGGATCTGAATTAATTACACAACTCACACAAGAAAGGATGGGTGACATGGTGACACACTTGTAATTCCAGGGCTGGGGAAGAGAGGCAGCAGAGCTGTGAGTCTCTGGGACTCGCTGAAAACCGTCCTAGCCTAAGTTCCATGCCAGTAAGAGATAGTATCTCAACAACAATAACAACAACAACAACAACAACAACAAAGTAGCACAGAAGAGTCACAACTAAGCTTGTCTTCTGCTGTGCACACACAAGTACATATACATGCATACTTAATAAACACACACACAAGTGCACACGCATGCATACACACACCATACACACAGACTACGATATTCATGTTCATACTCATGCACACTCACACACATATACATGATGTCTCTAAAACAACACCTACAGTTGTCCTCCAGCCTCCATATGCACACATGTGTACCTGCACACCTGTACAGACACTAACATGCACATACACATATACAAAGAAAAACTTGAGCTCACCTTTCAAAAACTGGCAGAAAGAAACAAAAAAAGGTCTGTCTCAAAGCATTACGAAGTAAGGAAATGAATCCAAAACTGTTGAGGTATGGATTTTAAAAAGTGAACTGGCACATTCCCACTTGTGCCTCTGCCCCAGTGGCCTGGCCAGCCATGTACTGTTTTTATCTTGTAGAGATTCTGACTCTGAACTCCACAATCTCTCCACCCAGCTCTCTAGGGTCCCACTGGCAAGTCACCACCACACCAATCCTGTGCTTAAAGCCCCCACGGCCTTTGTGGAGCACTTCAGGCAAACCCACGCTTGGCCGCTGTACCTTTCTGTCTTGAACCCAATGAGCTGCTGTGTGAAGGAAAACACAACACAAACTTAGTTCAGAAACACTGGTAACTCAATCTCTGGGTACAACTAAGACCTAATCTTATAAGCCTTATTAAAATCTGATCCCTCCAGTGGCAGATCCTTGTGGATCCACCATGATATTAGGAAAATCTAGTGGCTACATCTGACCCCTCTGCTGTCCCGGTCTCCTGCTTCCTCTCTCCTTCCATCCAATCCGGAAGTCCTGCCTACTCACCCAGTGATTGGCTCCTTTATTCATTAGGGGATTGGTTCACAAGAATAGCACCAGGCACATCCACAACACAAAATAACATAAACTTACAAATTTATATTAAAACTTATATCATAAAAAGAGATAAAATCTGATTAACATGCTTATAAATAAAAAGGAAGCTGGACTGGAAAATCCAACATTTCTTTATCCCAAATTCCATGGCAAAATGACTATCGAGACTCATGTGGGTGAAAAACTAACTATAGACACTGGCTAGATTGCCATTTATTTTATTGTATTTAGAGGGGCTTATGAAAATATAGGTATATTTTAAAGAATACCATGTATTTACTTCTTAGCCAAGTATAAGAATAAAATATTATGGTCAAAATACTTTATAATATTATTAAAATGTCATAATGAAGTCCATTATTATTTATAATTTATGCTATCACAAACATTTAAAAATAAAATATTAACTATCTTGCTTATGAGGGATTTTTAAAATTTATATGTATGCATCTTTCATATGTGCAGGTACCTATGAAGGCCAGCAGAAGACATTGGCTGTCTTAGAGCTAGAATTACAAGTAGTTATGAAACATGGGTACTGTGGAAAAAGCAGCAAGAACCCTTAACTATTGGGATACCTCAAGCTCCAAATATCAACTATCTTATAAGCCCCTCTCTCCTGCCCTCTATTTGGTTTTGCCTATGCTTTCTATGTGTAAACAATATTTTTTTTTTTTACATTTGAAATTGTAGTAGCTTCCTAAAGAAAGATCACACTTACACCACTAAGACCTCCAAGATGAACACAACAGAATCTTGTGTATATTTTTAAAAGGGCTTTTGGGAAATTCAGTGGGCCAGGTCATAAACCAGTTCTGGGGAACACAGGACTCTATAGTCAGGTCACGTGGTGATGTGCAGGGAGACTGGTGTGGAGGAGACAGTTACAGTGCCCAGATTACAGGGACCCTCGTTACCTTCCAGCTCATCTCCAGCTCTCAGGTGTAAACTTAGAGGAAAGTTTGGTGATGTGAAACGAGTGTTCTCAATGATCATGAAGCAAGGACTTGATCAGAAAATTATCATGTCCCAGATTCGACCTGCACATGCTCAGTCAAGCATCCATATTCAGGGTTGACGAGAAGGCTAAAGCCCGGCTTTATTGACTGAAGCCTGGCTTGAAGGCCAGCACATCTATTGTGGAGGCTCGTTCTCCTGTCCAACTCCAACTGCCTTCTATATCCACTGACAGTACTCTTCAAATCTGTTTATCATCACCATGGGAACTCCCTTTGTCTCTCTCCTGCGTTGGATCTTGTATCCATAATTTGCAAACTAAAAATTCAGGTTCCCTTTGCTTAAATTTTAAGCATTTTAAGACAGTGTCAGAAAGCATTAAACAAAGTATAGGACTTTCCTATGTGCAGGATCCTACGTGATGACATAGGTTGTTTTGAATTTGGGCCAGAGAGTTTCTCCCTGGTGGCAAAATCTCAGATGTAAATGCTTCTACTTGTACTGATCAAATTTTGTTACAAGGTCAAGCTTGAATGAATTGCTCTTTTCCTGTGGCATGGCTTCCTAAATGGTACCTCAAAAGGACCCCTTTGGGAGACACAATGAACCTCCTAATTAGTGGCAGATAATAGTAGTTCATGGGGTCCAAGAATACCCCTATTGATAGGTCTCAAAGCAGGGACAAATTGACTGAGGTGCTTATTGCACGTATCAAAGAGGACCTGGCTGCCAGGTTCTCCCAGCATCCCTCAGCCCCTACCTGTTACAGGGTTCGGCTGACATATCCTAACCCCTACCCTTAACTTCTCCAACCCAGAGACTGAGCCATCATTTCCCTAGATGTCATTCCCTTATAATGCAAGCATTTTGGATACCTGCCCTCTTTTGTTCTACCCTTTACCCTCTTGGCCAGTCTCTTGGCCGAAGCTACCTCTCTTTTTTGCTCCTCTTTCCTTTGCTCCCCACCCCATGACCCAGCTCTGTCTGGCCATGTTCAGTCTGGACTTTCCCAGGTGTTTCTATGTCCTCATTTTTATCTACAGTAAACCTTCTCCTCCATCATACCGGGGAGCAATCATGTTCTTCCTGTTTTATTTCTCTTTCATTCACCTGTGCTCTGAGCACTTAGTATCTGGGATTAGCACATCAGTCCTTTGTCAATCTCATTTGGCATTCACCCTTCTCCACAGCTCAGGAGTGAGATTAGTGGGATGCTGACTGAACACATGCTCCCACTTGCTGTACTGACAACTTTACTATTTGGTGGAAAAGACAGGAGAATGAGAGCTCTTATAATGTGGGGGCACATGGGGTCACAAAGAAGGAATCTCTAAATGAAACAGTACCAGGTTGATAATGACAATAATTTCATGGATTGGCTAGCTTTAAATTAGACATTTGGAAGCTTTAAAAAAAAAAGTGTTAACTCCTCACTTGGACCACAAGGCTAACAAGACAGAGACGTCATTGGCCTTAATCTATATTCACCTTGGATTCTAGAAAGAACAAAATTTCACAGGACAGACTTACCTCTTCTACCATGAGGGTAATTACCTACAAGGTGAGTCTGCTATCCGGGCACAGGAGTCATCTTGTAGCGAGCACCCCGGTCCCTTGAGGATGACGAGTTAAGAGATTTAACAATTCATGGACCACCTTCACTGGCAGTAGTATCTAGACTAGGACTGCTTGATTATGTACACCTCTCTCCCTCAGTTTAAATCTAGTGGATGTCAGCATCCCAAAGATGGACTCGGGCTTACTGGACCCCTTTATCTTTTCTTCCCAATGTAGACACAACAAATACATCTTTCACAGCTCCTGGACTGCAAAGTGGGGACAGGTACCTAGGCAAGCCTGTTGGGATGGCTAGAGGTAAGGAAAGCAGATTGTACTGTGGTGGTTTGAATATGTCTGGACCATGGGAAGTGCCACTATTAGGAGGTGTGGCCTTGTTGGAGTGGGTGTGGCCTTGTTGGAGGAAGTGTATCACTGTGGGGTGGGCTTTGAGGTCCTATGCTCAGACTCCACCCACTGTGTGAAGAGAATCTCCTGCTGCAGCCTGTGGATCAAGATCTAGAACTCTCGGCTCCTCCAGCACCATGCCTGCCTGGATGGTGCGATGCTTCCCACCATGATGACAATGGGTTGAACCTCTGAAACTGTAACCTAGCCCCAACTTTGGCAAACAATCAGGTGAAAAGAGGCCTTTGAGCAGAAGTCACTAATAGCCATGTGGAGAATGGAGGGGAAGGATGGGATGGACAGATGGCCCCACATAGCTGCCTCTGCCCCAGCTTTCCACTGTTTTCTAAGGAGGAAGTGTTTGATGATTGGCTTAAGAGAGGCAGGAAA
Source organism: Apodemus agrarius (assembly GCA_964023405.1). Classification (NCBI taxonomy): domain Eukaryota; kingdom Metazoa; phylum Chordata; class Mammalia; order Rodentia; family Muridae; genus Apodemus; species Apodemus agrarius. Next base: position 94,701,604 of record OZ030016.1, read on the forward strand.
ATCTGCAGCATGTGGCTGTATGAGAGAGAGTTCTTGGACTCTGAGCAAAGAGGGAAATGTTCCTTCCAGTCCTCTCTGGTTGACTCCGAGTAACCAGGGTCTTAACAGAGAAGTCACGGGTATGTGACCCTGTGACAAGCAGAAGTCTCTTAAGGAACCCCATAAGATGTGTTCCTGATTTGCTCATAATGAATTTATATAATCTGTTCACATGAATGTCTTATTCCACGCCTGAACTACTGTCTTCGTTTCCTTTCTAGTTGCTGTGATAAAAACCCTGAAAAGGCAGCTGAGCAAGAAAGGGTTCGTCTCAGTTCTCAGTTCCACGCGATACAGCCCATCACTACAGGGAAATCACCGCAGTGGGAACCTAAAACAGTTGATTATGCCGTATCCACAACCAAGAGCAGAGAGAAACGGATGCTGTGTACACTCTCTGCTTATCTTCTCCTTATTTGTACAACCCAAAGCCCAAACCCAGGAAATAGTGCCACCCACACACCATTTAGGCTGGGCCGTCACACATCACCCCCCCCCCAATCTGATGGATAAACAATCCTTCATTAAGACTCCCTTCCCAGGCGATTCTCCATTGTATCTGGCTGGTATTTAACCATCACGGGGACACCACATACCTGTAGATGTGACTCCCTAAGGCATAAGAACTATCTGCCATTGGTAAGACTCTAAGAAGGAATCTGACCCACATTTTCCTCTAGCATTGGCCCCTGTTTCAGCCACCAAGTTAAGTCTCTAACCAAATGAGTCTGAAGACATTAGGGGCCAACCAAGGCAACGTTATCCAGACTTTGAAGAAACCGAGTAACAAACCTGTAACTGTTCCGTTTTTTACATTTTTTTTTAAAAAGACCTATCTTTTTACATCACTATTTTTGAAATGTCTAATTTGAGATGTGTGAGTGTGAACATTTGGGGCTTGAAGTTTTGTCTATAACGGCTACTTCCCACTTGCTTTTCTCTTTTGTTTTTTTTTTTTTTTTTTTTTTTTGTTTCCTCTTTAGCTGCTGACTTTTTTAACTTATTTTTTTAATTTTTATTTTATTTTTTTATTTATTGCACATGCTCACATGTGTGCGCACACTCGAATGCACGAGTGTCAGTACCAGCTGCCTTTCCTTGGTCAATCTTCACCACTGCTTTTGGAAATGGGATCTCTCTCTCTGAACCTGTAGCTCTCCCATTCGCCCAGCCTGGCTGGCCAATGAGCTTCAGAACTCCACCTGCCCCACCCAAACCCCAAGGCTGGGGTTACAGGCACTCAGTACCGTGCTGTAGTAGTCTGTTTCATTTGTCTTAAGTATAATTTAGATTCAGCTGTCTATCGTGATACGTTTGGTACTGTTAACAAATGTGTTTTCATAGGTGGATAATGAACAAAGAAACAATTAAGAGTTTCTTCCTGTGTCTCTGCTAAGAATAAAGTGATTAAGCGTTTAAATCCCCACTGACACCGGCAGTTCTATATTCGGTCACATGAATTTGTTCTTTGTTTGATGAGGGAAACTACAGGAAAAGCTTGGAGTACTCTGTTCCTGCGGTTCCTCGTGGTGCTTGCACAACCCCAGAGCCAGAGGCAGCAGGGGTGAGTCAGAGAGCGGTCGCCTATCACGTGCTGGGCATGCGGGGTGCAGCCTGATGGAGGCAAGGTATCTGGGACTCCACTCCACCGCCTGCTGGACAGAGCAGAGGCAACAGCAAAGAAAGAACCCAGTCACCACCACCGCCACTGCCGGTTGCCAGCAAAGAACGATTTTCACTCACCCAAGACAGTTTTCACCTTCATTGTGAGAAGTATCCTTCTACACGTGTAATCTAGGGGATGCGGAGGCTGGGCTGGGCTTCAGCTACCGCCAGAGGCTGGAAACCTCCCAGATTTTTCAAGCATGAGAGAGGAAAGGTTAGAATGGACTTTAACCAGTAGGTCCCTGGTGTCTGCCAGTGCTCAGCAAATATAACCCACGCACACTGCCAATATTAATTCAGCCACAGTTTTTTGAGTGGCTGATCCCTGAGGCAGCTGTGAAGTGGGGAGGCTGCCAAGCGTACCGGAATTACCCGAGAGACATCCCAGCAGCCCAGGGGACAGGGCGAGGGTGAGGCCGGCAAGCCCATCGTTTAAAGGCTCAGCCGCTAAGTTGAGAGGTCTGTGACCCCCAGCCTTAGATTTAAAGGGAGAACACAGGCTAGCTGGGGATTCTGCCTGCTATTCAAAGGCATAAAAAGCCCCAGGCTACTCGTGGGAATGTAACAATGTCATCTTTTGAACCTCTTTCTGCCTGGGATGGGTGGGGCATACAAAGTAGAATCATAAAAATTAAAAAGACACTCTAATTCCTTAGAATTCATAGTTTTCCCTTGTTCTGCTCTCTTGTGCCTGGAAACGAGTCTTTAATCTTCTTCACTAATGAAGGCACTGGCTCGGGTTGCCAAGGCTATCCAGTTAATAAGTGACAGAAATCGCTGGGCTAGGTCTGACCCTAGGCCTAACCTTTCTTGGTGCTTCTTTCCTTCTCTGAGGTGAGGTGAGTGTGCCTCCCACACCCTTAGCAAAGAGGCCCCTGTCTTATACGTGAAGTCGTCACCTGCTGTACCCGCAAGCCACTGCTTTCACTTCTGTTCCGCCACAAGACCCCATTCACCTGTCCGCCCCGCTGCCCTTGTGGACTCGTTTTACTGTTTTGTTTTTGATGTTCTTTTTTTCTTTCTGTTTGGGATCTCACTGGCCAGCTGGGTCATGTTCAGACCAAGCCATCCAACCGTGCTTGACTGACAGGCTGTAGTCCACACTCAACAAACACTCAGAGGTTACTGTGTGCCCTTAAGCCAAGGTTATCCAGTCAGTCTTTGGGTGTTTAATGAGCCTCACTACCTCCTTCCGGGCCAGCCTCTTCTCTCCTCCACACACATGTGTGAGTTTTTTCCAAGCGTGATTCAGACATAGTCATCCCTTGGCCCTACAGAGTGAGGATAAGACTTGTCACACAAGTGACATGTGGCTCTGGTCTAGAAGTAAATTAAGACTCTGAAGCTGGTTCACTTGGTCGACAGAGCTTCGAGAGTGCGAATTCCTGCCTGCCTTGTGTGTGCAGACAGCTGAAGCGAGGGTCTGAATAGCCAACGCTGCCTCCTCACCTCACGAGAAACGAAGACCTAAAGGGCCCTGTCACCACCAGGTTTCATGTGTTAAAGTTGGCTATGAGTTTCCTGGTGGCCAAGGGGAAAAGGAAAACAGGCATATAATCTGCATTTTGTTACTAGAAAAGATAAAACTTACAAAGCCTCTTACTTATGAGACATCTCAATATTTTATGGTACAATTTTATCTTCACTTCTCTAATTGTAAAATTATTACATATTTTTGTTACTAAAGTCAAATAGCACAGATATCTACGGACCAAAATGTATATATCTCTCTTACCTAAATCTATTTCCCCTTCTCCAGGAGACAAAATCCCTACACAAATCATTTGTTTCTAAATTATTATCTTTTTACCAATTAGAACTATCACACTGCTGAGACAGTCTAGCTTTACCTGTTTGATAAAAATACCAAACCATGTTCCTCTGTGACCTCCATTTTCACCGGACAGGGTACCAAGGAAGACTTTCTCTATCAATATAAACACAATCTCTAGATTTCATTTTATTGTCTTTTTGGTATTTTGTTTCCCTCTTAAAGCTGTTTCTGCTCTCACAATCTTATAGTGAGCAAGCTGTGAGGACATTTTGAAGTGAAACTTAAGGGTTCTTTGGAAAGTTGCAAAGTTGGTTGGGATGGTGTTTCGCTGGGGCAAACAAGTAAAGAAGTGTTTTCCTGGAGTGGACACAGGTGAAAGGCTAAGGCAGACTTGTGAAGGGATGTTTAGCTGAAGCAGACACAGGAGAAAGGATGTTCTGCTAAAGCGAGCATGTGAAAGCACACGTGATGGATTCTTCCATAACAATGTGCGTGTATTGGCTCACCTTGCATTGTGTAGTTGAGCTGCGTTTGTTGGGACTCCATAGAGAGAAATGAACCAAGAGAAAACTTCTGGTAGTGCCCAGCAGTTTTGCTGCTTCCACAGACTAGGGCTGATTGGCAGATTGACAGACGCATGTGCTAAGGCAAGACACGTGGAGGACACGTGGTGCTTGGAGAGGGTATACATAGGACTCTCAGGTAGCCATGGGGCTGAGCCCGGCTTAGGCTAGCTTTGAAACGCTCGTGGCTCTCAAGACTTTGCTGAGAGAGGCACAGCTGAGAACTCCTGGCATTCCTCCTGGTCCTTCCTGCTGACTTGTGCCAAGGCTGAGGCCTGGCTGGCTCTGCTAGGTCATGTCACCACTGCTGCTGATCCAACTCTACCGAACTGGACTGCTGATGTATTCGTGAAGTGTTTGTGAGTGCATCGAGCTGCCGACCTGTGAAATGAACTGCTGATTTCCAGACAAAACAGACATGAGTTGCTCCAAAGAACCAAGTCTAACTGTGTCTGATCCCCTGTATCCTTTCTTTTCCACTCCCTTTGGTAGGCTGTAGGCTAGAGGGGAGGTTAAAACATTTTAGAGCCATCATTAAAAATAGGTTTTGAAAAAATTGAAGTTACAACATTCATTGATTTTTTTTTTTTTTTTAGACTGGGAACTATAAGAACACATGGCTCGTACAGTTAAGGGTGATGAATTAACTTCCAAAGAGTATGTGGATTCACCATTTCATCACTGGGGTCTGGACATTTTCCCACTCCTTTGCCAGCTCTAGATATTAGCAGCCTTTTTCATTGTCTGGTGCAAACCTTAAATTAAATGTCTCCCAGCAAGCTTGGCATGCCTTATTCAAGAACACAGACCAACGGGGCACCCTGGGCTTTAGGTTGGGAGTTTTCGGTTGTGTGCTGTGGAATCCTAAGAATTCTGAGGATGGGTCTGAGGAACAGAGGGCAAGACCATCCCACACTTGACCAGGCCAACTGAGGTTTTAAAATCTATTTTTTAATCTTTAATCAAATGAGAGGCTCCTGTTCAAAACTGGCATGGGGACTTGTTTCTTATCAAACCATTAGAGAGACTTGAAGAAAATTGTCTAGGCAAAGAAAAGGGGTCCTCAAAAGAGTAGATCTCTAACTGTAGGCTATAAAAGGAAATCCAAAGACCAGCTAGGCTGTGTGAAAGGCACACAGCCCGGGTGTTTCATTTACAAGCTGTAAGCCTAGCTGGGCAGGTTTGGAGCTGTCCTAGCTTACATCCCAGACGCCTGTCCCTTGTCACTTGCTGTTCCTCCTGGCCATGTGCTCAGGGTCCATCTCCTTTCATGGTGGCTTCTTTTTCTTCCACGTCCTTTCTTCTCTCTCCCCTCTCTTCCTGCAACCCCCAGCCAAGTAACGGAAAGCTCACTGACCTCTGTCTACTGTCCCAGCTTTAGCATTTTATTGACCAGTTAACTTCGGGAACAAGGTTCACACAACAAAAGCTGGTATGTGTGAGGATCTCCTTGCCCTTGGTGATCTCCATGTGGGGGAAACCAGATTTTGGGGTACAGAATTTAGCATTTGAATATAAGCAGCATCAAACCAACCTCCTATATTTCCCCCTTCCTGTCTAAATAAATTCTCATCTGCATGCAGGGCGTGCGGCTAAGTGTGGGTATGCATACTTCTTTCGGCTCTTGTTCAGCCTAGGACTTTCTCTACTACCCCCCAATTACCTTGTAATCAAACTTAGAGGTCATTTCCTCCATGATTTTGATTACCCCTCCTCCCGATTCTCTTTCCTCTTGGAAACACTCCCACTCTGTGTGTGGTGCTATAATTGAGAATGGCCCCATAGGCTCAGGTATTTGAATACTTAGCTCCAGTTGGTGCAAGTGTCTGGGAAGAAAAGAGGTGTGGTCTTTTTGGGGGAGAGTGGGCTTCGAGGTTTTAAAAGGTTGGCGCTATTCCCAGTGTGTTCAGCTTCCGGTCTGTGAACCAGTATGTGAGCTCTCGGGGGATGCCCCATCATTGTGCCTGCCTGCCTGGGGTCGTGCTCCCTGATAATGATGTGGTGTCTTCACTTTGATCTGCATGAAACCTAGAATGTCTCATTACTTTCTTCCAGTAGGGTTGTCCCTCAATTCTTCCACCTGAAGGTAAGCATGCTTTCTCTTAATCACTTCTTATGCCCGGAATCTTTAACATATGAATAATGAATAATTGCTAATTACACAACTTTTAACTATATCATTCAAACAAATATACGACCCTTGGCAATGCTTTGTAAAATGTGGTAGATGTCTCCTTGAAAAGACTGCAAGCGATGAACTCGTTAAAAGTTAGAGCCCGCATGTGTGTTTCTGGCTCGGATCTGCTGTTAGGACTCCCATCTTCCAGCAGTACTCTCTCCATTCCCCTTCACGCTGGCCTTTAATCGCTCAAACTTTTTCTCGCCTCTTCCATGAGCTGGACACTATTTTTTTGCTTATTCCTTTCCACATGCCCAGCTGTGAAGGAAGTAGAGATGGTCGTGTATATCAATAAGGCATCTTTTCCTGCAGAGATCTCAAAAATAAAGAACATTACATAAAGTAGCATGCTACACAAGCCAAGGCTTAACACACCCTTTAGTGAACCACTGGAAAATATCACTTGGAATTCCTACCGGATCTTCTTGCTGCTGTGTTTAATTCCTAAGTCTCACGTTATTAAAAGAAGTCTGTTTGTTCTACTACATTATACCTTTTTTTTTTTCATCAAAACTGGCTTAAGTTTGGTGTGAGAAAGTACAAACACGCAACGATCTATCATGTCTAATATTTGACTCTTTGCTGTAAGTTTAAGCTTATGAGGCTCAAAGTGCAGAAGCGAATTCCATCCTGGTCAGAGGTACCGACTGCGTCTCCACCTCAAGAGTATTTGCATATGCAGCTTTCCTATTCTGCTCATCTGATTTTTGCCAAAACTTCCAGATGAAGAAGATCTATTTAATCAAACTTACTCTGTGCCAAGAGAAAAATAGAATAAATAATAACCGAATGTTGTACTGCCCAACTGTTATCCAGGCTCTTCCAAGGGGAGAAAAACCATTTGACCTGCTGACTTGATGTTTGGCTAGCATTACAATTGTCTAAATAAGTCATGTTTATGCACAGGGCACAGGGACAAAATGAACCAGGGTTTATTTTAAGCTGTTGGCATTGTCTGGGGTTCTTTCAATCAACAAGATAAATAGAAAGAAAACCATTAAAAGCATAAGGGGTGGGTGATTTTGTCTGTGCCTAAGTGGCTGAGACTGTACACTGATCTTGCAGAGGACCTGAGTTCAGTTCACAGAGCCTGCCTCGATATCATCTTAGTGGGTCAGCCATACCCGATTAGAATCCTGGGCAAATCTAGAAACTATGGCTTTTGGGGATTAGTTGCCTTCTCAATCGGCCCAGTTCTATATTGAAACCATGAGCACTTATCTCATGGTTTCTTTGAGGACTAACTTCAAGAAACTATGTGTTTGACTTCCACACCTAAGGCTCGGGAATATTGCAGAAGAGGAGCAGAAAGGGCAGGAGGCAGAGGATTGGGGATTTGCTATAAGATTCTGTGTCTAAGGAATGTCAGATGCCGCATCTACAAAGTCTCACCAACTGCCTTAAACGTGAGCTGAGCCAGGACAACAACAGACCTTCCAAAGTGGGTGGGGGGAACGACCAGGAGGCCTCAACACAAGAGACAGACCAGGAGGCCTCAACCCTACACAAAGAGCTGCAGGCAGCTACGGAATGCTGAGAGCAGGAGAAATAGTCTCCCCCAGAGACGAGCACATCAAGTTTACTACCGAATACCAAAGGGTCAGCCTGAAAACATACATACAAATAACATTATACAGACTGAGAAGGCTATATTTAGTAATATATATGTGTGTGCATATAAACATGCATGCATGTAACAATAATTAAAAAACTGACCATGAATTTTAAAGAGAGCGAGGGAGGAGGTGTATGTGGGAGGATTTTTGAGGGAAGAAAGAAATAATATAATAATAACCTTTAAAAAGAATAAAAAGGTGCCTGTGCTTACTAACAGTGGCCTTTCTGCTGTCGTCAGCATCATGTACGTCTTGCTCTGTGGTTCTTTAGCATCCAAAATCAACCTCCTGCACTTGTTCCCACCCCCTTCCCCCCTCCCCCCCCCCAGCTTCACAACAACCTCGTATTCTGGAGCTAACAGACTAACTTATATTTGTGTGTTGCATGCATTGTGTGCGTGTGACATGTATGATGTGTGTGAAGGTACCTGAAGAGGTCAGAAGATGGTACTGGATCCTCTGGAGCTTGGATTATAGGAACTAAGAACCGAACTCAAGTCCTCTAAAAGAGCAGCAAACATTCCTAACTGTTGTGTCCCCATTAGCACGTCCTAATTGACGTAATCAGGAAACTGAGAGCTAAATAGCCTCAGTGTGCTGGGTCAGTTGTCCCGCATCACAGAGGATATGGCAAGAGTCGGCGTCTTAGCCTTAGCCTCAGGAACAACATCCACTCTGGAAGGTCCATCTGACCATGCTGTCCTCCGCCCCACCTCTGCCTCTCCACTCCGGAGCTCACAGAGTGGGGCATCTTTACTAGAAAGCCAGTATGTTTGACCCATCACCTGAGCTCTTCTCAGAGTGCACTCCTGGTTCTGGATCATCTGCACCAAACATTTCCTTTGGATTGCTTCTGGTTTCAACTTCATTTTAAACATCAGAAACAAACTTCTACTAATCTTTAGGGGGGAAAATATGAAATGAAAGTGGGCAGTCAAAGGCCATGAACTACGTGAGGCCATTTCAGAGATGCCAATGTCGAGAACAGGCCATTGTGAGCAGAGTAGACCACGCTTTCCTAAATGCTGAGGGGAGAAACACCCAGGAGTGTTTGCTTGGGGGTTTTTACCATCCGGGTTTTGGCACAAGCAAACGCTAATAATTGAATTGTATGAATGGTTGTAAAATTCTGACAGTATACTAAAGTCCACTGAATTGTGCATTTGAAATAAGTGAATTTTATGGCATCTGATTTATACCCCAATAAAAACGCTCTAGAGACTGTGAGATAATTCTAGTAGGTACAAGGCTCACAAGTCTCTAGGTGGATCCCAAGAACCCATGTTAGACAGAGAAAACTGATTCCTGAAAATTGTACCCTGACTGTTGAATGTACAACATTGTCACATGCACACCTGCCCCTACACACACACACACACACACACACACACACACACACAGAGTAGTAATAAATAAAGAAGCTTTAAAAAAACAAAAGATACATTCTGATCATGGCTGTAATCCCAGCACTGAGGAGACTGAGGCAGGAGAATCACTGGCAGTTCAAGGCCAGCCTGGGCAGTGAGTCCCAGGGCCATATATAATGAGACTGCCTCAAACAAATAATAAAAGGATACATTTATGTGACTTGCTATTTTAAAGTCTTAAACTGAATTTTTCATAAGTTTACTTTTAAGTAATTATGATTTTAAAAAACAGTTGATTACAAAGTGTTTCTAGTTTTCTGAACCCTAGAGGGTCTAGTCTGAAGGCCTGGTGATGTGGTCTTCATGCTGTGCAGGGTGGGACTGGGGGAGCGCCATGTACAGAGGGACGTTTGAGATATTGTAAACTCGTGCCATAGCTGAGCACTTAGCCACCGGAAGAGATGCCGACTACTGGTTTATTGGACGAAATTGGAAGCATCCTGGGGCTCAGGGGGAAGGCTGGGGCAGGAACTAAGGAAGCTTGGGAAGCCTCACGAGCCGAGTTAGGAGTGGTGTGGAAGGAGCCTGGAGCTCTGCCTCGGCAGTTAAGAGCACTGGCTGCTCTTGCAGCGGATCCAGATTTGGCTCCCAGCACCCACACTGTGACTCACAACCATCTGCAACTCCCGTTCCAGGAGATCTGACTCTTCCTACTGGCCTGGGCAGTACTAGATATGCCCACGGTAAACATAGGTGCACTTGGGTACTGGCACATACAATAGGAGAAATAAATCTTTTTAAAAGTCGTACAGAAGACCTTACTGTACTGTAGGGAGAGCTATTCCATCTGTTCTGTCTGTCCGCCATACCTCCTGTGCTCTGTAAGAGCACACACCTGACCTCTCACTGTGACCAGCCACAATCAAGTTCTCCTACAACCTCCTTACACATGCCATGGGCATGCACACCCACTCACAAACTCATAAATAGGTAAATGTAAAAAAAAAAAAAATCTAGCTATACATTCTCCTGCTGTGTCTTAGGCAACATTTGCTGATAGTATGTGTGACTAATGGTTACAGTCTTTAGGCCAAAGCACATTTGAAAACTGGACACGGAACAAATGTAATGGGAACCAATGAAGGTTTTCTGTGGCCGTGAGGTATAACAAGGGAGTTCAGCAGTGACGTCAGCTTTCTCCAAAGCTTAGGCATTACCAATGGATATTCGGAATTCTGTGAGTTATGAAGATTTTAAAATGTAAGCTGTGCCTTGGTTTTATGAATTAATGAGACTCACTCTGAATTTTATCCTCCCCGTTTGGTGTCAGAGTTAACAGCTTAAGTAGCAAAACATTTCAGCTTTATAGACCACCTGTTTGCTTTTCCATTAACTTAAGTTGTCAAAGACAATTCTGGTTTAAGTGCTTTATATATCCCACCAGTAAAAGAGGTCATTTAATTAAAGCAAAGTTACTCTAACCAATATTTAGCAATCTGTAGAGGTTTGGTCTGTTGCTGTGTATTGTAGTGTTAAATACTGGTCTCCAGGTCTCGGATGAGCAACAAAGTCCCAGGATCAAAGAAGTCCTCGTGTACACCAAGTTCCTAGGCTTGGGGTCTGAGAGGACCATGAAGGGGAGAGGAGAGAAGGTGCAGAGAGAAGCCGCCATGGGAAGGTGAGTCATGAGGACATGGCCACGAGGGCTGGCCAGCTGCAGCAGGAGTGGCCCAGGCAGAACATGTCAGGTCATCACTCAGGGCTGCTGGTAGGAGAGTAGACACTAATGGCTTCAGGGTAGATATCCGCCCAGCTCTAGTGCTTTGTCATAAATATAAATGTTGTGTGTCTTTTATCTGGGACTGAATGATCAAACACAGGATAGAAACCATGATTGAAGATTAGATATTTACTACAATAGCAACCAACTACCAAAACTTGCTTAAATATTAGGAATTTCAATTCAAAAAATAAAAGAGAAGATTTTTGAAGAAAGAAAATCTTATAGGACATGTTTAAAAGGGAAAACTCCTCCTTTCAAAGACTAAATCTTGTTTTCTGGTTAATGCAAGCAAACATTCCTCCTCTTAGACTGCTGTTTGAAGGTCATTATTTAGCTGACAGGGACAAAGTTTGATATGGCAAGATAAAGATGGTCATTTGACATCAAATACATAATTATTTTATAATCACTTAGGTTAATTTGGACTTCCTCTAGTCTACAAAATGTCTACCCCAATAGGTATACACTTATTTTAAATAGTCGCTCTTGAGATTTAGAGAAAATAAATACAAGTTTTAAAAAATTGGAACCACTTAAGCTTAATCAAATTTTCATAATCTATAATATTTTTCTCATAATCTTTCATTCACAAAGGGGTTATATATGAAATCCATAGACTTGCAAGTATCTTTTTTCTTTTATTTTTACAATCATATATTGGATACATGAATTTTTAAGATCCAAAATGTGCTTTAACATGAAATGAAACTGATTTTTATTATATTGTTGTGATTATAATAAAAGAATAAAGAGTATTAGATATAATTAAGTATATTATACTCATTTACATTCTAATAAAATTATCACAAATAGAAAGTTCTACTTTTAAGTATATAGTAAGGTACAATTTTTCATAATTTTATGTTAGTTTCATATGTTGATAAAAATTCAAACTTTATTTATTTATTTGTTTATTTTTTGTTTTTTCGGGACAGGGTTTCTCTGTGTAGCCCTGGCTGTCCTGCAACTCACTCTGTAGACTAGCCTGGCCCCAACTCGGAAATCCGCCTGCCTCAGAAATCTGCTGCCCAAGTGCTGGGATTAAAGGTGTGTGCCACTACTGCCTGGCTCAAACTACTTTTAATTTATAGCTTTTCTGTATTTTTAGAGTGAGCAGGGCTGGCTATGTATGGCCTAGACATTTAACAGATTTTTTTTATTCAGAGTCCATCACTAATATTTTATAAACAAATGAGCTCTTTTAGTTTTAGGACTGTTTGGGGTTTTGTTGTTGTTGTTGTTTGTTTGTTTGTTTGTTCTTTGCTGAGTGTCTCTTAACTTAATGGAACACTTGTGCAGGGAGTTTAATCCCAGGTAAGGAATGTTATAAGAAATCTATAGACTTGCAAGTATGAAGCTACATTATTGAGACTGAGGCCATTCATTCAGGCAGCTCTATTATAAAACATTACTTGATAAATAGTTATCTTACAAATAAATAAGTTGATTTATTCTTGGCCTTCTTGCGTGGATAGATTTTTAAGGTCCTGGGTTTAAAAGATTTTCATTTGATTTTAGTAACATCTTCTCATCCCTTAAACAGAGTTAGCAGTTAAGAGTTCCTGCTGTTCTTATAAAGATTCAGTTCCCAGCACCAACACTGGGCAGTTCCCAGCCTCCTGTAAGTCTAGTTCCAAGAGATCTGATGCCCTCTTCTGGCATTTGAAGGTACCTAAACACACACACACACACACACACACACACACACACACACATAAATAAATAAAATTTAATAAAAATAATCATTTAAAACTTCAAACTTATACCTTGAGAGTATATACATTATATAGGAGGCTATTTTATCAATAAAGATAAGTGTTTAATTTTTTTTAAAAAAAGAAGCATTTAAATTTTACATGACAGCAAAAGATGCTGACATAGGAAACAGAGAGGCGGTGGGTGGTTTTGGCTCACAGTGGCACTTTGGCATCCAGCAGAAGCAGTGAATCATTGCCAACACAAGTGTGAAGAGAATAAACCAGAAGCAGGCAAGGCCCAGGATCTTACTTTATAACTCTGTCCTCCTAGCCATCAGGGAAAAAAAAGAGGGGGTAGGGGAAGAGATGGGTAAGAAAAGGCACAAAAAAGCACCCTGCTGGCCTTACATTTTATTTAAAGATTTGCTGATAGAATGGTACAGGGTGACTTTGGGATACCTGGGGTTTCATACATATTGGAGAAAAGATGAATCCATATTCCTTGGTGTTTTGATGATTGCTGATATTTGAAGGACCCTTTATATCTCTAAAGAGTGCTCCTCTACGTGGCAGACAACTTTTGACATGAAATATTTTGTAGGCTACACAGTAAATTATGCACAGTAAATAATATGCATATTTTGCATGAACTTACATACTTGATAGTGTGTATGCATATGTGCACTCTGTGTGCATGTGTGTGTGACTGTGTGTGCATGCATGTGTGCATGTGTGCCTTGACTCTGTGTGTGTGTGTGTGTGTGTGTGTGTGTGTGTGTGTTGAACATACATAGAAAAGAAGTTTAAAAGACTAATGTGCTCTTTGGACTCCTTGGTTGGCAAGATGACCAAACTTCTGTGAAGTGGAAATTTCTGGTTTCTTTGTAAACTCAGTTATGTTATATAATGTTTTGCTGGGGTAGACAGGTAAAAGGATGTTTTGATAAAGCAGACATGGGGAAAGAATGTTTTGCTGAAGCCAACATGATGTTTATAAATATAAATATAAATATAACCCCACAGACGGTGGGAAGGGGCTCTGGCATTGGTTCACCTTGATCTGCCTTGCTAGTCTTCACTATTATGCTAATGTATTGGTTCGCCTTGCACCAGGCTGCTGATCTTTGCTTGTTGTGACTTCATGGACTTCTTTGTTTTGTCTAGTGGTTTCTTGCCACTTCTGCTGACTCAGGTTGATTGGTGGAGCATCACAGTTTCTTCTGGATTGAACTGCTGTTTCTGATTCATGAGTGATGATTGCCAAACGCACTGGACTGCTGCTGCTAATTTGTATTAATGTTTTGCTAGAGGACTGGACCATGGACAATGAAGACTGGAATCACCCTAAAGAACTATTTCTAAATAGTTCCATATCCCCTATTCCCTATTAGCCTTTCTTTTCCACTACCTCTGGTGAGCAGGGGCCCAGAGGGGATTTGAAGCATTTAAGAACCCTTATTAAAGTAGGTTTTGAAAAATCTAAGCCTACACTTCTGCCTCTCTTTCCCAAGCCTCTTGCATCATACATTGGTGTCTTTGTAATCAGAAAAAAAGTTTAGAATGGTTTCATCTGCTTTTTTTTTTCTAGTGAGCTTCATAACTATGTGAGATACAACATCTCATTTTCTAGAAGGTATTGGGATTCCAAAGATCTGAATATCCTACAATAGGATAGGTGTTGGCCAGTAGAGGTCCAGTTTTCTCTGAGGCCTCCCGTGACTCTTTCCTGTGTGTGCTCTCATGTGCATGCAGATACATGAGAATGTGTGTGTGCATGGAGGCCAGAGGTCAATGAATGTACCTTCCTCTACAGAGCCTTATCACTTCTTTGTGTTTTCTCTTGTCTTTTGTTGTTGTATTCGTTGTTGTTTTGTTTCTGTTTTTGTTTTTGTAGGGGGTTTGGTGGGGAGTTTTGGTGGTGGTGGTAGTGTTTGGCGGTTTGGTTTGAGGCAGTGTTTATGACTAAACCTGGAGCTCCCTATTCAGCTAGGCTGGCTGTGCAGTAAGGTCTAGAGATTCGCTGCCCCAGTGCAGAAATGTTAGGTGTATGTTGCTGTATTCTGCTTCTTGCAAGGATGCTAAGGATCCACATGAACGAGTTCCTCAGGCCCTGTGTGAATCTTATCCTGTTCTCTATATTACAAGGCTTGCTTCTTAGAGCTGGTTTCCACGCAGCTCACCACAGCACATTCACATCCAAGAAGAGCTTATGTCACTTTGTAGTAAAGCATCATCCACTCATTTTAGACCTGTTAGTCATTCTATAAATGCTAATTTTCTGATTAAAATAGTAAGCATTTTGGAAGGAGCCAAAGGCTTGAAGCAATTACGCTCCAGCAACAGATTCTTGTAAGCCTGTGTACTCAACATGTCAAAGCAGCATGGTGCACACCACTCTCAGAACTTAACCACTTTTCCTGTTCTCTCCCAGATGCCAACATCATCCTCCATATCTAGTTTGCACTCATATCAGCTTTCAAGGGTTGTGTTTTTTCACTAACCTTTTTCTGAAAAGTGACTTCTTAATCGCTAACAGACCATCTTCCACTGTGAAAAAGCAAGAGGCTTGTGTGGAAGTGGAGCTAATGGGACCACAGGCTCAGCTAGAGGCTCTGAAAATCTAAGCCATTACCCTATTGTTGCCTCACAAGCAACCTCAGAGAGACTACTGTTGGCTTTTATGAACACAGAAAGAATTCCTAGCTGCTTGGAACTGGATGCTTTCCTTTTCTGAGATTTCACACAATTATGCAGCTGCAGCTACATATCCAGAACAAACAGGATTGGGAGCATAGGTATCTTGACCACTGTTGAGAATGCAGGACATTTTGGATCTGGTGTGCTATTGCCTCGACCTTTAACCTTCAACCTTCGACCTTCAGAGCTGAGATGCTATCCTAGGCTCAATAGCAATGGTTTCTGGGTGCTTCTACCATTTAAAACTGTATATCTGCAACTGGAGAAGAGAAGTCAAATCATGAGACACTGGTATGCCTGGACCTCATGGGCAGCACCGTTCTGGGCTCATGGATACCTTCAAGTAGAACTCAACATTTCTCATTTGAGAACAAATTCACTTTCTCTAAAACATTAAAAAGAAACATGAGTGGGCAGTGGTGGTGCATGCCTTTAATCCCAGCACTTGGGAGGCAGAGGCAGGCAGATTTCTGAGTTCGAGACCAGCCTGGTCTACAGAGTTCCAGGACAGCCAGGGCTAGACAGAGAAACCCTGTCTCAAAACAAAACAAAACAACAACAACAATTTGGATTTTACTGTAGATTTCAGAGAGAGATACAGGCAAGGTTTAGATCAAGGTCCTCATGCCAGACTTTTGTAGAAGTTAAAATCTGGGATCTCCACAGAAAGTTCCCTCAGTATTGATTCTGCCCACACAAAGGGTCTAAGTTTTCTCTGGTTCTTCTGGATCTTACTTATTACTACTCTGACCCTGCCTTCTTTCAGCATCCTCGGCAACCGATCTCCCAGTCAACAGATTTTTCTAACACTGAGCAACGCAGCAGACTCAACTCCACCCCTCGGTCCCTGTACCCTGTCCAGCAAACAAAGAGCCTTCTTTTGGGACCAGCTGGCCTCCAAAAAATTGCAAGTAATTTTTCTCAGTCACAAATAATCTTTTCACTTGTCACAGTACAGTTGGTTTAACATGCCAAGTCCTGCTGAAATTCTAAGTCCAAGGACAGCTGGGCCAAAAGTTTGGATCTTCAGCAAGATTGTTTCATGTGGGTCTGTAGAAAGGGCCCAAGATGGAAAGAAAGCAAGGACTTTAGGATCAAAAAAAAAAGATAAAGTAAAATGTGTGGGCGTTGGCTGAGGTGCTTCTGTTCATCTCTTCTCTGGATTGTCAGGGCAACTGTCCACAGATGGGCACCTGAAGGGCTCTCTGGAGACATCAAAATAAATCAGTAAGAGGCATAGCTAGACTCCTAAGCCGGCGCTGGGACTTGAGAGTCCAAGGCCTGCTTTTATACTCTGTCACCTTCAATGAACTTGGATTCCCACCCCATCCCACCAAAACTTCTTGTCTGCCCAGAACTGTACTATTTACAAAAAAAAAAAAAAAAACCCTTTCCTCTCTAGCCTGACCCAAAGATAGCTGGATTTAGCAGCTTTACCTGACTAAATGTTTCCTGTTGGATTGACAGCCTTATTAAAGCAGCCACATGAATTCTTGACTTTTTATAGGAGGGCCAACGTACTGTCGTGAGCCAGGGGTTATATGGTATAGTGAGAAGGACCACAGACCTCTGTGGCCTGTGGCAGAATTTAATAAACACAAAATAAATCGGTGTCTATCTCTCTATTTTTGAACTCTTTAAAGACAGAGCTTATACAAAGTGTGGAATAATAGGGAATAAAAGAGAATTAGTGGTTTGAACCAGTCTCCCAATGTCTCCCAGATATATGAAATTAATTGATTTCTTTAATTTGTATCTAGATGATTTAGCAACTTGATAGAAACAGAGTTACTCTTGGAATCTAAACTAGGATGGAATGTATTTAATTCTCGTGTTAGTGACAAGATGTGTTGTTTTTATCCATGCAGGACCAGCTACAGATGTACCTCCTTCTACTGCACACTCAGTGCCTGGAGGATGCCTATTCAAGTTACCAAATTTCATTCTACCCCAATTTCTTCACATCTAAGGAAGCCCGTGGACTAGATACTCCTGGATTCTCTTCTAGTCATGTGGTAACAGAAGGTTAAGCTGCTGTAAGAGTCCGTCCTTCCCTCCATCCTGGAAGAGTCTCAGGCTCTTTATATTTACCAGCAATTCTACCTCCAATAACTCTAGGGTTTAGTTGCAAGTTAACATGACTAGAGTATGTGTACAACTGTCTTAATTTGGGCTTTATTGCTGTGAAGAGACTCTGATAAAGGAGAACATGTAACTGGGGCAGGCTTATAGTTTCAGAGGTTCAGTCAGTTATCATCAGGGTGAGAAGCGTGGTAGCATCAAGGCAGGCATGATGTTAGAGGAGCAGGGAGTTCTACATCTTGATCATCAGGCAGCAGGAGACTGTGTGCCACACTAGGTAGAGCTTGAGCATGGGAGACCTCAGTGCCCACAACAAGGCCACACACACTACAAAAAAGCCACGCCTCCTAATAGTGCCATTCCCTATGGCCAAGCATTCACATACATGAGTCTATGGGGCCAAACCTATTCAAATCACCACAACTTCCTACTTCCTCTGAAGGAATCCTCTTCAATCCTTCCAAATTGTACTTATTTTGCCTTAATTACTCACCTAAAAAGCACTCCATGTGAGACTCTTGATTTTTGTTTCCTGGATTTTTAGTAACAGCACACCGGGTAGGCACCTGGGCTATGTGCAGGTGGATGTGTATAAGTAGGGATTTAGCAATTCGGGAATGTTTGGCCTTTTTACTGGCATGAGTCCACTGAGAACAGTTCCTAGTTATTTTATGATGTTGGTTATTTGTTCATTAGTTTTTTGAAACAGGATTTTACTATATAGCCCAGTCTGACCTCAAACTCTTAACAATCCACTGAGTGCTGAGGTGACAGATGTGAGTCACCATATCTAACACAATGCACTAGACAGCACATAGTTTCCAAGACTAATATGTGAAACTTTTTTACTAGACAGTCAGAGAGCTTACGACTATTGCCTCTGAGAGACTGTAGACATGTGCTATAGAGATTTTTTTCAGATTTTGACCCCATGCAATATTTAACCTATTTCTCCCTCAGCCATACTAGAACATCTTCCTTCTCTTGGCTTCTGTAACACCATGTTCTTTTCCTCCATTTCTTCCCAAAGCCAGCTTCTTTTCAAGGTACCCAGCTATCTGCGAACTGCCATCCATTTCACTCTCGAGTTGCCACCATCTCTACCCAGCTATAGTAGGTGGTAGCTGTACCTCTAGTCCAGACTATCCAATGCCTGGTCAGCACACACCCGGACACCCACAGGGGCCTCCAGCTCAACATGTAAAGACAAATCACATTCCATCATGAGTTCCCTGTCTCCATGAGAAACTCCACTACCCACCCGGCTGCCTGAGCCAGAGCTGTTATATTCTTAGTCTTCTTTTTTCAGCACCAAGGCCAACCCACCCATGACCAGACTCAGCCGAGTCCACTCTGACGTTGTCACTGGAATTTGCCCCTGTTCCTTCTTGCTCACATCAGACAGTCCCCGTCACACCCCACAGTTTCCTCCTCTAAGGCACTTTCTTCCATAGCCAAGTGGGATGTTTCCCTCCAAAGAGAAGTGTGGTTCTTGCTCCTGGCCACTTTCATAACTCTTAAGATTAAAAAACTTCCAGACTCTGAGCTCACCGGGTTGCACTGGATAGCTCCAAACCCACAGTCACGTAGATAGATGGCCTCATTAACCTCGGTAGGTCACAAAACAAAGTGAATAGATACTAAAATGTGTGTGTGAGAGAGAGAAATGTGGGAAATCGAGAGGGTAGGCAGGGTGGGAGTGGTCAGTATTTAAGGTGTACATGTGTGAACTTACAAATAATGATATTTTTAAAAGAAAATGTAAACCAAGCATAGCTTATTACATAAAAACCATCAGTAGCAATTTGATGTTTATGTTATAATAACAAACACATTTATAAAATAGAATCACAAGGTATCACACCTCTTGACACATGTGGGCTTTGCCTACCTCAGTAAATAAGGAGGCTATATGGTGCCATTGAGTAGCTCCAGTTTGGCTTTCCTGGTGGTGTTCTTCTAAGCCAGAGTGGGAAAGGACACTTTCTCAAAGATTTCAGGACTCCAACTCTGTGAGGGCACAGACGGTGCATTTTCCCATGCACATTGACATGGGAGATGGTTCCGCACAGGAAAAGCAGAAGAGGATTCACCCTGGTGCTCTCTGCGTTGGATGGAGTCTGAGGGTCTATGATTCATATGAAAAGTCCTCTTGGTGGTGGTGATGGGGGCGCTGACCCCAGAGCCTGTGAGCATGCTGGGCGAGCACTCTGCCACCAAGCAGTGTCTGAAGCAACACGTACAGTGCTCTGAGCCCTTCCCTCACCCACTCTGCGCTCAAGTTCAGGTTTCATTGCCTTACAAAGTTTTCCTCATGAATCATGTTTCCTGCCAAGGGGAATCAACTTGCTCCAGACAGAACAGTGTGTAGAAAAGCAGACACAAAAGGGATACTTGTGAATAGGAAATCACACACGGAATGTCCAAACTTTGAAGTGGTTAGGAGGGAAGTACAAGAGAGACCCACAGTGCTGGGAGAAGTTGTAGCATCTACTGTGGGACTTGAACCTGAGAGTGTTCAAGAGCTCAGAGCTCTGAATCATTGGAAGACTCTCCCGAAAGCCACCAAGCAACTGTTTCCTCCATGTTATTGTGGACAATGGTAATGCTTTTTTTATTTTATAATACTGTTTGTTTTGACTACAGTCAGAGCTCCCCAGTTTGGAAAGACAACATGAGCAGACCACAGTATGATAAAAAATTCATTGTCTTTCATTAACTGCAATATCAAGAAAGACCCAAGGGGAAGAGCTGTGTAATAACAGTTGAATCTTGGCACTAGGGCCTTTGGGGAAAAGCTACATTCTAACTAGGCTTATACTCAGTGCATTGTGACAACCAATAAATGTGACATCATTCTGTCATAAAAAGTGAGACTTTACAGAGGCAGGTGAGGCAACTCTCTGCCTGCTTTCATAACAATTCGTACTGTAAGAATGAAAGGAGTTACAAGACAAGTCGGCTCAGCTCTTCACCATCTACCGTTTGGTTTCAGAAATTAGTGAGAAAAGGGAGACTGAGCTAGAGCAGGCTGTGTGGTGTTATAGTAGCCAGCACAAGAGATAAACTTCCTAACCCAGCACGCTCCCTGAGGGGAGGCTTCTGGGCAGGTCACACCAGGCCTGAGCCTTGAACTCAGGACAGAGAGGGAAGGGTGCTGGGAGGGAGAAAGTTCCGGATGAGACAGGAGCACTCTGCATTGCTCCCTTGCAGCACCACATGGCTGCAACACGAAGCATTTTCAGGGGACCACGGGCGATTTGGCTAACACAGTGGCCTAAGCACATGAGTGTGAAGATGGCTGCGAACATCTCTCTAGAAGAACATGATCAGATAAGCAAGAGAGAAATAATGTACTCGATAGAATCTGTTGTCAGAGTAATTTTCAGAATTCAAAACCTGACACCAACAAGAAAATCCATTATTTTTTTTACGTTGCCTTGGTTACTTTCCTACTGAGGTGATGAGACACTATGACCAGAGCAACTTATAGAAGGAAGCATTTATTTAGGACTTACAGGGTTAGAACCTTAGAACCAATGACCCTCCCGATAGGAAGCAGGTATACATTGGAACAGTCACTGAGAGCTCATACAGGAGAGAGGGGGGAGGGAGAGGGGAGGGGGAGGGGGATAGGGAAAGGGAGGGGAGGGAGAGGGAGGGGGAAGGGGAGAGGGAGAGGGAGAGGGAGAGGGAGAGGGAGAGGGAGAGGGAGAGGGAGAAGGAGAAGGAGAGGGAGAGAGAACTAGGAATGGATTGGGCTTTTGAAACCTCAAAGCCAGCCCCAGTTACACACCTCCTCCAACAAATTCTTATCCTTTCCAAACAGTTCCCCAAAATACTGAGGACCAAGTATTCAAACACATGAACCAATGGGGGCCATTCTCATTCAAAACACCAATTGTGCTGACGTAAAAAAAAAAAAAAAAGCAATAATAATTCAGAACACTAAAAATAAGCAGCAAGCATGCTGTATACATGTATGCTTAAAGAGGCATGACATTAGCAGGGACTCGGTGGTCTGCTGCCACTTCTGATGGCCTGAGTTCGATTCCCAGGCCACAAGGTGGAAGGTGAGAACTGACTTGAGGTTGTTCTCGGAACCCCACCTGTGTGCCATAATACATGTCATACATACAAGATAAATAAATAAAAATGTAATCTTAACAAACGTTTTTCAGAAAGAAGTAGCAAAAACAAACTACAAAAACAAAAACCACTGTGTGTCTCTGTTTAACTTAGAATGGACTCCGGCTGGCAGAGCTGCTGTAGCTAAGAGACATGCTCTGCCCACAGGAGGGGGGTTGGGGGTGGACGGGGATCCTTTCTGGGTAACTTACCAACCTCCACTGCTCAGTGAACCCCACAGACTCTGTGCCCCGTGTTTGTTAGCAGTGAAAGGAATCATAACTACAAAGGAGGCACTGGCATTAGTGTGCTTGAAATGAGCCCCAAGTCACCCAAGTGACAGTGCAGAGCCTTCCACACAGGAATCACGTGTCGTTCAGACAATCATGGGGTGACTTTTGCACAAGGACACAGCCTTAGCCTATTCAGTATTGAGTCCTTAACCCTGACCTCGAAGCTAGAAGACCGCATGACAACCAGAACTTGGCCAGCCTAAGCTTCGGAAAAAGCCAAGATGTTTAGGGTTGACTATCATCTCTCCCAAGTCTGGGCCTGAGATGAAAATTCCATGCCTGAGCCCCTGAAATCTCAGCTAGGCACCTCCTCGATGTGGTGCTGTTCCACTGAACAATGCAGCTGCTGTCAAGGCAGCGGTAACTGGTTTGCCATGCATCCTGGATGCTTCTCTCCAAGCCCTCGGAGGTTTCCAAGATTGCTGTGATTTTCGCTGGCACTCAGACCACCGGCCCTGCCTCAGCTCCAATGCTTATCATCAACTCAGTCTGCTGGGTTTCCCTGAGTAATCCTCAGGACTGGAATACAAAAGAGGCTGGAAGTGACTGCTGGGACATTCGTCTTGTAGGTTTAGTCCTGGAATAGACTGTGGAAACAACCTTAGAGATGTTTAACTTCTTTCACCAAAGAAAAGAAAGCTTGTGACAACACTAATCAGCCTCAAGGATTATCCGTATATCAGGTGGGATTCCCAAATAGAAGCAAGATGGATTTCCATTCTGCATTAGCAGTGCCAGAGGAAACAATAATTTGTTGGGGAAAGTTCTCTTAACAAGGCTATTAAACTCAGGGTGAGTCCTTGGAAGGGCACAAGCATTTAGGAAGCAGTGGCGCCTCCATATATAATGTAATGCTGTCACAGGGGAAGATGTTCAGATGTTGGCAGGCCCTGAGCAAACTTTTTTGGAGATAAATCAGCTGGAAACCCATCCTAACCAATATATAGTCTGCCCTTGAACCAAAGCACAAATTTAAAGTAATTTGGCAATGATTACAAATACGTACCATAGTATGCTCTCAAAGAAGTAAGCTTGTAATCGATTCTTCTTTCTCCAAAGAACAGTAAAAAGCCCATATCTCTACAAAGCGGGTGGGGCTTCAGCAGACATTGTAAGTCTAATTGAAGCTAGAAACATCTTTTTCCAAGTCTCTCTGCTGCTTTTCTAATGTATTCCATGGAATCTTGTCTTTTCTAGTCACCATAAAGGGAAAGAGACAAAGTGGGTAACTGCAAAGGTTCCTGCAAGGAGGGGTTCAGGTGCAAAATGTTCTGTCTTTGAGCAAGGTGACTGCAGATGGTGTCTGCTGGGACATAGAAGTCATAGCAACAAGTGGTAGTCTGGTTTGGAGAGGGACAGTAGGTTCAGGAAGACTTATTTATACATCCTGTTTGGTTCTGTCTAAGAAAGATTTAGTTTACTTGTATGTTGATAGGAAAAAGTCATAAGGCAGAGAGAAACTGTAGGGTATGTGGGGTGTGAAGTGGAGAAGATGAGGTTTCTAGGTAGACCTGGATCACAATGTACTGGAGTACTTAATTATGAACAGAATGACATATTCTACTTACGGTTCAATGGGAAGAAAAGAGGGAGAAGATAATTTGATAGTGGTAAATTTGGGGGATTTTTCAAGAAGTTGGCAAGGGTGTGGGTCTGGAAGGTGTAGCTATGGAGGGGAAGCTCGTGTGCTGTGAGGAAAAAGGAAGAGAATGCCTAAAGACTGGGGAGAGAAATTTGGAATCCCGGCTAGCAGACTCTGAGGGAAGAGGGGCTTTCTGAGTGCTGATGGCGTCCAGTATGGTAGTTACTTTTCTTGCTGTGACATAACACCCAATGAGACCACCTTAAGGGAAAGAGGGTTTCCTTTAGCTTGCAGTTTTAGGGAATACAGGTCATCATGGCGGGAAGGTGTGGCTAGAAGTGAGACAGCTGGCCACCCCGCACCTCAGTCAGGAAGCAGAGTAAACGGGAGGTGGGGCCAGGCTATGCAGCTTCAGCCTGCCCAGTGACTCACTCACAAAGGTTCCACAACCTTCCCAAAATGCACCACCAACTGAGACCGAAACACGGGTCTGTAGAGACATTTCACACTCAAACCACTATAGTAATACTAAGGTCCCCCTGGTATAGGAGAGACCATGGCTATGTGGTGGAAACAACCCTTAGCAATGCCTAAGAACAAGTCTCAACTAGGAAGAAGGAATGAATCAGAGTCCACTAAACATTCATTACTTTGTATTTAAAAGAAGTTAGTGGAGTGCTAATCTATTAAAGACATAAAATAATATAGAAAAAAATACTATTATCCAGTGAGTAAGTTCATAGCAAATCAGTCATCAGTCAACCCTAAAAATAAAATAATTAAGTGAAGAGGGCAATATGAAACCACCATCAATTTCTGCTTGTTTTATGGTCCTACTTTAAATTAGAATACATTTTAAAGGAATACACTAAGAAGTAAAATTCTAGATAGCTCCTAAATAACAGCGATCTAGAGGCTGGAGCAATGGATCCATGGTTAAGAGCACTGACTGTTCTTACAGAGATCTTGAATTCAATTCCCAGCAACCACGCAGTGGCTCACAACCTTCTGTAATGGGAACTGATGACCTCTTCTGGTGGATCTGAAAACAGTGACAGTGTCCTCATATACATAAAAGTAAATAATTCAAGCTCCTATTCCTCTTACATATGTGTTTTCTACACTGAAAAACAGATTTTACCAAACATTGAGAATGTACCAGAAAGAAATTAAATTTAGATAACAAACTGAAGAATAATGCAAAATCATTTAAATATTCAGTACTCCCTTCAGATGGGACCATAAGCAAATATTTTTATGAGGTCTCTATCCATAGGAGTCATTTTATTTTAAAACACACACACACACACACACACACACACACACACACACACACAAAACAATATATGTAGAACGATGTAAGAAATTGTGATTTATTGATTAAAAACTTAAACAATAGAAATATGTAAGATTATCTCTTGGTATTTGCTGGGTAATGGTTCTATGACCTCCTCAGATACCAAAGTCTGCAGATGCTCAAATACCTTTAATACAGTATTATAGTACTTGCATACAGCTTAGCTATATTTAGTGAGAATTTTGGTTTCTTTAAAAAAAAAACACAGAAATATTATGTGTTTTCATTGTAATCGCAGGTGTGGGTTAAGTGCTGCTTTGCAGCAGCAGACTATGTTTTGCCTCATGCTCTAGGAAAGGTGTGATTTTTCCAGCTGCAGATAATTTCTGTGATTGTGTGACATTTCGAACATTTGGACTTTTCTAACTATATAAAATGCCAAGCCCCTGAGAGGTATGGGGAGGTTGTTACTGGTTGGTTGGTGGTGGTTGGTGGTTGATTGGTGGTGGTTGATGGTTGGTTGGTGGTGGGTTGGTGGTTGTTGGTGGTTGGTTGTTGGTGGTTGGTGGTTGGTTGGTGGGTTGGTGGTTGGTTGGTGGTTGGTTGGTGGTTGTTGGTGGTGGTTGGTGGTGGTTGGTGGTGGTTGGTGGTGGTTGGTGGTTGGTTGGTGGTGGTTGGTGGGTGGTTGGTGGTGGGTTGGTGGTTGGTTGGTGGTGGTTGGTGGTTGGTTGGTGGTGGTTGGTGGTGGTTGGTGGTTGGTTGATGGTGGTTGGTTGGTGGTTGGTTGGTGGTGGTTGGTGGTTGCTGTTGGTGGAGATGTGTTAAGTAGTCATGCACTAAGAATAAACAACAAGAAGAAATTAGATATCCTGACTGCAAAGATCAAACTTGCCCCCAAGGAACTCAATGTCCCTAATCAGCAGGAAGTAGTCTAGTGAAGAAGTATTTTCCTGAAGTGGACACAGATGAAAAGCTAAGGCAGACTCACAAAAGAATGTTTGGCGAAAGCAGACACAGGTGAAAGGATGTTCTGCTAAAGCAAGCACGTGAAAGGACACGTGATGAAGGCTTCTTTGCTAATGGCACACATGTATTGGACCACTTTACACTGTGGTTGAACTCCACCTGTCGGGCGGGACTCACTAGAGAAAAATGCACCAAACAAACAAACAAACAGCCTTCTGGTGATGTGCTGTAGTTTCTTGCTGTTTCCATGGGCTCCAGCTGACTGGCAAAGTGTCAGCTGAGACAGACACGTGTGCTGAGACAAGTGTTCTCAATTCCTAAATGAAAGGTATGCACACAGAGACTTTTTTAATATGCCTTAAACAGTGCAATGGCTGGGTCACTCCCAAACCTTCACAATGCTAACAGCTCCCCTCTGATACTCCTGATTTATTACTTTCTAAAAATCTATATTCCATCTTTGCTACCCCAAACCCATAGGGGGTGGCTCTGGGGCTGCTCTTCCCCGTCTCTTACATGATTATGTGCTCTCTCTTCTACAGTTCTCAATCCTGCATCTTATTCCTTCCTGGCAATGGCGAGTCTCCATCCTTCTCCTTTGTTCCCTTTGCCCATGAATCCTAAAGTCCCACCTCTGTCTCTGCCCAGCCATTGGCTGCCGGCAACTTCATTACCAATTAGAAACAGCTGGGGGCTGGGACCCTCAGCATCTCACTTGGATGGTCCCTGATTCTTCAAAATGTTGGAGCATCTATCTTCAGCCTTCTGGCCCATGACCGTCTGACAGACCTTACATGAAGCAGGAACTATGAAGGACTAGTTTACTCTGCTTGGCAGAGCTAAGCTGTCAACTATCCCACGTTATATGTCCTTTCCTATATAGTATGTTTCCTCCTCCTCCTCCTCCTCCTCCTCCTCCTCCTTCTTCTTCTTCTTCTTCTTCTTCTTTTTTTTTGTCTGTAGATGAATTAGGGTATTTCTTGCCCAGTGACTACCTTGCCAAAACTGGAGCAACTCCATTTAAAGGTTATGATGCACAATATCTTCTTTGAATCATGAAGGGGTACTATCAGGAGCCAACATATCTCTTAGTCAAAATTCTAGTAATATTGAAATGACTTTAAACATCATATTCTATGGATTTCTGATGCCTTTGAAAATTATCTATCTATATAAAGTGTATCTGAACTGTTAAACTTTAACTACTCTTAGTTATTTCTATTTGATTAATATTGCAAGCACCTTATTAATGCAGTATTCAGTATAACCATAAGCTTACTATCTGGGCCTTAACTTTCATTATTTAATCCTCCTAAACAGTTTGTAATAGCAGTTATTAGAAGAACTGTGTCTAACCCTTGTATTCTTCAATGAGTTGCATAGACACCATGCCAAAAAGTAACAATATTAATTTCAAATTTTGTATCAATATACAAAGATTTATGCCAATGAAAACCTTAAATCTATATCAACATATAAATTCTGAACCAATGTAAGAAATTATTACTTCAATCTTGCATCAATTATAAAGATTTCTGCCAATATAAGATTATGGCTATACAATTTTTTTTCAAGAATAAATTTAGTAACCTATCCCTTATATTTCCTCCCTGTTCAAAATTATGACCATTTCTAAATTATCCCTTAAAATGACAACCTAGATATAATTTATAAAATAACCATAAAAACACTCAAATCCAAGAGATTGGGATAATGACTCTCCGCACCTTTTTCCTGCCGAATTGGAGCAATGAAAAAAATTTAAAGGGGTGGGAAGGATAGGAAAATTAGAAAATTTGGTTAGACTTAAGAAAGCTTGCTTTAGCATCTATTATCTAGTCTCTGTATGCTTAAGAAGGCTCAGGGTTTGACTGAAGTTTTGACTGGATCCGTTTGAAAGGACTTGGATGAACCACGTTCATAAGGAATCACCAGCTTTAATTAACATCCTTTCCTATGATTTAACTTCAATTAAATTCCCTTCTACTTACTGTATAAACCTATTTCTAGGCTCTTAACTTGTCATTCCAGGCTAAGCAATCCCAGAATTCCTATGTAGCCCACATTCAATGAACTCATGCGCTGTCCTGGCATCGACTTTTTCAAAATTTCTTTAAAGCATTTTTCTCATTCATTTTATTCTATCTCTGTGCCTTTCTTTCTTAGATTTGGAAAAAAATGGCCTGGATTTCTTTTATTCCATTTATACTTAAAAACACTTAAACAATAACCATTACACTCCTTTCTATCCTTAAAAACAATTAAATCAAATTTTATATATCTCTATCCTTGTGTATCTGATGGTTGGAGGTGAGGGCCTCTACTATCTGCCTCTCTGCCTTCAAATCAGCCTGTCTCTGCACAGCAGGGGCTCCCAGGAACTCCAAGTTCCAACTCTCAAAGGCAGCCTTTGAGAAGGGCCTAGGATAAATCCCCACCATCCAGCTTTGTCTGGTTTGGCCTGGGTAACTTTGTTGTGTCTCAACTTGCATTGTGAACCCCAGAATATTGTGCACCAATTCAGCATGCCTTTTGTTCTAGTTCCAAACCCACAGCAGCTTTGGGAGGAACCATGTGGCATGGCTCAGCTCAGCTCAGCTGTGCTGAAAAACCAATTCTCCCCAACTCCTAATTCCACATCACAACACGTGTTTTCCATTAGATAATCTCCGATTAATTTTTTAAAGTGAGTATAAGCCTAACGTGTTGGACAACATCTGTTACATTAATCATTATCGTTGCTCAAATTGCCCCACCAGTGGTGGTGGACATTCCTTGCCACCCACCCAATGTTCTAGATCCCCAAATGAAAGACACACACACATACAGAGAGAGAGGGGGGGGAGACAGAGAGACAGAGACAGAGAGACAGAGAGAGACAGAGAGAGACAGAGACAGAGACAGAGACAGAGAGAACACCTTCTATTGTAATATGCCTTAAACAGTGCAATGGCTGGGTCACTCCCAAACTTCCATGTTACTAACACTTCCCCTCTGATACTTCTGAATTATTACTAAATTCTATATTCCATTTTGCTAACCCAAACCTAAATGGGAGACCCCTGAGGGTCTTCCTGGCTCTTACATGATTGTATGCTCTCTCTTCTACAGCTCTCAATACTGCAATATTTCTTTCCTGGCAATGGTGATTCTACATCCTCCTTTGGTCCCCTTGCCCATGAATCCTAAAGTCCTGCCTCTGTCTTCCTGCCCAATCATTGTCTGCCAGCAATATTATTTACCAGTTAGAAACGGCTTGGGGCAAGAACCCTGAGCATCTCACTTGCAGGATTCTTATGCAATTTAGGGGCCCATAATGCAAGCATTAATTCAAATTCACAACAATCTCGAGTTGCTTAAATTTTCAATATATTTAACATTAACTCTACCCCCTTGTTTCTGTGGGTTTTTAAGGTCTTGATTCTTCAATATTTTATTTTGTTCTATTCTCATCTACTTTTATGCTTATTATTTTCCATGTTTTCACATTTTCCTTTTCTGTTAAGTTATATAGCATGTGTGTGTGCATGCTCAAACGTGCACATGCATGTGTGCATGTGTATTTTGCCTATATGTATGTCTACACCTTGTGCATATTGGTACCGACGGAGGCCAGAAGAGTGTGTCAGATCACTTTGGTCTTAAACTCACCTTCATGAGGTGAGTGTTCATGAGTCACATGAACACACCTTCAATGTTTTCCTTCTTTTTTCTCAGTTATTATTTGAATTACCCCTTTGTTTCCTCCCTGTCTGCACAGAGTTGCCATTAGATGGTTCTCACACTATCTCACGTTATGTAAACTCTTTCCTAATTTTCTGTCCTTTGGGGCTATGTTCTGAAATTTTCTTGGACCTGTCCTTCTTTAACTACCCTCCTGTTGCAGTTGTTCTGCTGTTAAGTCCATATATTGTGCTTCTCCTGGTTTTTAAATTTAATGTGCATAGATGTTTTCCCTACATGCATGTCTGTGCACCACTTGTGTGCCTGGTAGCTGTGGAGGCAAGAATAGGACAATGGACTCCTCTAGAACTGAGTAATATATGGTTGTGAGCCACCATGTGGGTGCTGGGAATCAAACTTAGTTCCTCTGGAAGAGCAGCCAGTGTTCTTCACAGATAAACCACCTCTCTAGCATCTTGTTATGTGTTTAAATCCGCACATAATATCTTAAACTTCTGGTGCATTTTGTTGTTGTTTTGATTTGTTATTTTTTGTTGTTGTTTTTCTTGAGCCTTTCAAATCTTCTGGTCATGCTTTCTGTATATTTTTAATTTTTGGCTTATTTCTTTCAACATAGTTAACTTAGTTGTGTCATACTCGCTGCCTCTTCGTTCCAATAGCTGCTGTTCCCAGTCTGTCTGTAGTCTTGTTCTTGCCAGGTCTTGCACATGGTACATTATTTCCTTTCATGTTTCCTGATTTCGACCATGTGCACTTGCTTCTTTAGAATTTATCAATGGTGAGTTGTGGAATCTGCTGTTGAAAATGGCACTTTCAGAATAGACTTGCATTTGATCCTGCCACTGGCCTGAAAACAAAAATTAAGGTTTACTATAAATGTATTACTTGACTTGAGCTTTTTGGACTCTGGGATACAGTATAAATTTGGACTGTAAGACTGAAAGAGCTGGCTAGCCACAAATCTCAGGAGTGCTTTCAGGCTCTCTTGTTTTCAGGACAAAGGAAAGGCAGGAGGCTATTTGTGGTTGGTCCCTACAGAAAGAGTACATCCTGCAGGCTCAGCAGAGGCAGAGGCAGAGTCCCTGCCACTGCTGGCTTGGAATCCACCTTCATTACCTTGTTCTCGGAGATTACTGCTCTCTGGCAAATTTCCTCAAGAACCTGCTCTTCTCCTAGCTTTTACTTGTATTAATGTTTGACCTTAAAAGATTCTTTACTTTACCATCATAGAAATGTATTTCAAAAGATTTAAAGGTAGAATGAAAGAATTAATGGAGGGAATATCACTTATCAAAAGCAATCTCCAGATTCTGTACAATCCTAGTAGAGGGGCTGAAGGCATAACTAGCTTGGTTGATAAAGTGCTTGTTGTACAAGGATGAGGACCTGAGTCTGGTCATCCACATAAAAAGCCTGAGGGTGACAGAACAACATATAATCCCAGTGCTGCAGAGACAGTGGATTCCTCAGGTTCTGTGCCATGCAGTAAAGACAAATTGGCGAGCCACAGACCTACAAGAGACCTCATCTAAAACTACAATACAGAACTCCAGAAGAATAATACCAGAGATATCCTCTGGTCTGTCTCAGCAGACATGTTCACATGCACCTGAACATACATACATATTAAAAAGACAAGAACAAAAGAGACACAGGGCAATCTCATTACAAATTATAATACCACTTTTTAATAGAAATATTATAAAAAATCATAAAATTTATATGGAAGCATAAAAGAACCTAGGCTAATAGCCACAGCAATCCCAAACAAAAAGAATACTGCTAGAGGAATCACCATACCTGATTTCAAGTTATACTACAAAGCCATAGTAACAAAAACAGAATGGTACAAGAACAAAACCAGAAATAGATCAACAGAACAGAAGAACCAAATATCAACCCATATATCTACAGCTGCATGATTTTTGAAAAAACATATAAAAATGCAGATAGAAGAAAAGGCAGGCACTTCAACAAATGGTTCTAGGAAACAGGTCTCTAAGTGGGGAAGAATAAAAGCTCCATTTCATAGCTTATACAAAACTCATCCCTGAATGGGACTAATATATTAAAACATAACCCGAGACCCTGAAATTGGTAGAGAATAGAGAAAAGTTACTTTAGAATGTAGGCATAGGCAAGGACTTTCTCAATGGGGCTCCATTGCTCAGGAAATAATAGCAACAGTTGACAAATTAGGCCTCGCGAAACTAAAAAGCTTTTGTATCACCAAGGAAACAGTCAAGTGGGGAAATCTTTGCTGTCTATACAATGGCAGAGGATTAATATCTAGAATATACAAAGAACATTTAAAAAAACAACTAAACAAGAAGTCAACAACCCAATAAATAAGTGTGCTAATGGAACGGTTAAATATTTCTAAAAGGATGAAATACAAATGGCTAACAAACATGAAAATAATGTTCAACCTCACCAACCACCAGAAAAATGCAAACCAAGACTACAGTCTGTCTTACCTTATCCATAATGACAGCCACTAAGAAAACAAATGTTGGTGAGGAAGTCTGGGAGGGGAATGCAAACTAGTCACTCAGTGACTATGAAAGTCTGTATGGAGTTCCTAAAAACTAAAGTCAGACCTTCCATCTTGACTAGCTCTAGCACTGCTGTGTGTTTACCCAAAGGGCTCCAAGTTAGCACATCACAGACGTTCTTGTGCATCAGTGTTTGCTTACCACAGCACCATTCACAAAAGCTAAGTTGGGGAATTAGCCTAGACATCCAAAGACAGAAAAGGGGATAAGGAAATATGATGTGTAAGCCCAGTGGAATTTTATTTCAGCCATAAAGAGGAATGAACTTCTATCATTTATAGGAAAGTGGACATAACTGAAGATAAATCATATTGGGTGAATTAAGCCGATCTCAGAAAGATCCACAGGCAGCAGGCAGAATGAAAATGACTAGGCCTGGCTTGGGCTTTTGAGACCTTCCACCAGTGGCACACTTCCTTCAACAAGGTCACACCTACTTCAACAAGGCCTCCTAATCCTCTTCAAATACTAAACTTCCCTGGAGACTGAGGATTCAAATATATGAGTCTGGGGTGGGGTATGGGGCCCATTCTTATTTAAGCCACCACAGAAAAGGTAAGAAAAGGAAGGGTAGGAGGTATGAAAACTAATAAATAAGCTTTAGTCTAATGGGTTCTACTGCTTCTCAGACTGTGTTTGGATTCTCTTCCTCTTCCCTGGAGTTGTGGTTTGTATACAAAGCATCCTAGAAAAGGCTCGTGAGTTAAGGGTTGGCTGACAGCTGATAGGCTTTTGAGTAATGGCTGGGTAACAAGGGCTCTGATTTCATCAATGGATTAAGTTCTTGATGAATTTGTAAGTTAATGTCACAAGGGTAGGGAGTAGGGACTTTTCAGAGGTGGGGCATATCCTTAGAGGATGTGGTGGTTTGAAAATGCTTGGCCCAGGGACTGGCACTATTAGGAGGTATGACCTTGTTAGAGTAGGTTTGACCTTGTTGAAGGAAGTGTGTCACTGTAGGAGTGGATTTTGAGACCCTTCTCCTAGATGCCTGTAAGCCAGTCTTCAGATTGCCTTTGGAACAAGATGTAGACTTTCTACTCTTTCTTCAGCACCATGCCTGTCTGGGTGCTGCCATGCTTCCTGCCTTGATGATAATGTATTTAACCTCTGAACCTGTAAGCCCCAATTAAATGCTGTCCTTTATTAGAATTGCCTTGATCGTGGTGTCTGTTCACAGCAATGAAACCCTGACTAGGACAGGGGAAATGGTTTGTTGGGTCCCCATGCTCATTCCCTCCATCTATTTTACACCATCTCCCATGGTCCCAGCTGCAATGGGGCTGCCATACATGACTGAACGCTGTGAACCTGGAGCCACAGTGCATCCCTCCTCCTCAGAGCTGCTCTCTTGGGCATTTTGTCACCACAGGAGAAACTGACCAATATACTATGGATGTTCTTATCCAGGACTCTTCACTCTCTTTAGTTCCTTAATCTATGCTATTTCTTCAAGATCAGAAATCCTTACTGCTGGATTAAAACAGAAATTCTGAGGACAAATAATTCTGAAAAGAAAAGAAATACCAAGAGAATATTGTTGTGGGAAATATTAAAAAGACTGCCTGCATGTCCCCGCACTAGATCTGGCATGGCAATGGTGATCCGCAGACCTCGGACTAGGCCACAGGGCTCCTGATAGCCCGCCAATGGACTGTGAACTCTATGCCTAAGGGTCACACCCTGTAATCTGCTGGCCTACCCACTTTCCAGCCCCCACTTGGCCAACTCTCTAGCAGGGGTCCTGCGAATTCATCTCCCTTCCACACAAAGTCACAAATCCCACAGTCTGCCAGATCACCACCCAATTACCCAGTAGAAGCATGACTGATTAGTTAGCCAATTAGATTTATGTATACTTAAAATCACAATTACAAGATGCCAATACAGTAATTTCAAAGCTTTATCCCAATATTTTAACCTTTTGATAACACCACATCTGACTCCTTTTCCGTTCTCTTCTCTTCTCCTCCTGAGACCTCTGTCCCCCCAACTCCTTACACTTCTCTTTTTCTGTCCAATCACAGACCTTCCACTGCCCTAATATGATTGGGCATGGAAAATCCTGCAACAGAATATTCCCTAGCTTGTATCTGGAAATGAGTGTTGTTTCACTGTTTAAGGAAAATCTCTTAAGAACATGAATGAAAAAACTCAGAAGAGAAAAATACTAGCAAAGCAAACGTCCAAATGTCTACAAAAATTAACAAGTCATGGTCAGGGTGTATGTACTCCAAAACTGCAAAGACTGGTTACTATTAAAAATCCATTAAGGATAAAAACAAAATCATTTTGACACAAGGAAAGGTAGAAATTTGGAATCCATTCCGATAACAACCCAATTATAGAAGGATATTTTCCTCAACTGCTAAAGGACATCTCCCAAAGCACACAGTGAACACCGTGCTTGGTGGTGAAGTACAGGAGACATGCCCCTTCAGGCTGGGAAGAAGGCGAGAGTGGCTGGGTGCAGCTGCTGCTGGTCACTGCAGCAGCCGAGCTAACTAGTTCAAGCAAACCAGGATAAACCTGAGGAACACAGGTGTGCGCAGAAAAGTTCAAAATGGGGGTCCAGCTGCCCATGACTACATCCTTTTGGTCATTTTGGGTCCCGGGTACCCCAGCACACATCCCAACCCTGAAGGGACAGGGCAGACAAAATTGTTAAGCCGGTAAGCTGGGTGTGGTGTGCCAGCCACTGATAATGATTTCATAACTGACATTTGAACACAGTCTTTTCACAGCAGCTGGTGCACTCTGGTTGACGGTAACCCATCTCTGCTTAGCTGAGCTTACAGAGCATCCTCCCCGAGGTGGGGTTGAGGACCCACCAGTTTTGCACTGCATGTTTCTGCCCATACATGTACTATATATTACACTCTGCAATCTAGACTGTCTGCCTTTGGTTTTATGATACTTCTTAGACCATTCTAGCACAGTGGGATGAAGTCTTTTTTAAACAAAAAACTCACTATTCACAAGTTACATGTGACCATTTATGCACAAATCTCAGGAATGTACACATTTTTGAAATCCTCCTTGCCTGACTGACAGACAGTTACAGTCAGCTGAATGTGCAGTGGGAGGCCAGGAATAGGGGACTACTTTGCCAAAATTGTCATAAGGGAAGAGAAGGAAAAACTCTCCTTTCCTCAGCATCTAGG
This sequence comes from Apodemus agrarius, assembly GCA_964023405.1. Lineage (NCBI taxonomy): Eukaryota > Metazoa > Chordata > Mammalia > Rodentia > Muridae > Apodemus > Apodemus agrarius. Next base: position 94,736,735 of record OZ030016.1, read on the forward strand.
TAGAGAAAGGCTGCAGACAGGACAGGAAGGTTCTAGGTGAGGACTTCAGGTACAGTCATGATGTTAAAACCCTGTTGCTCAATTGGTTCTTAGTTTGTCAAAAAAGAAGGCCAGAGGTCAATTGCTGGAGGGAATGTACAGGTGGGACTTCTGGGTTCATGGAGGAAAAGGCAGATGGATGGAAGGAAAGGGGCCTTTTCTGCCATGCTTTGGAGGAAGAAGAACACAACCCTGTGAGGCCTTGGGGGTTGGAAGGAGCTAGGGCCTGCAGCCTCTGCTACAGGCGGGTGGCCAAGGATGTTTGGCAGGGGCTATGTGGAACAAGTTTAGGGCAGTAGGAGATAGAGAGATAATAAATTGGCACGGATTTCCAGGCGGGAGATATCTGTGTGGAGCAATTGTGCCTGGAAGGCAAATTATAGTGACAAGTTGTGTGTGTGTCTTTTGTCTTGGGATTCCAGGGTCTTGGGAGTGGGCTGGTAGTACAGCCCCTCCTGGAACAAAGGTAGGTAGAAAGGGAAATCAGCCTAGGGCTGGTGGTGGCCAATCCCTGCGTAGGACAAAGGGGAAGCATGGGTGGGGAGGCTGGAATGCAGTCCCATCCCGGGCAAAGACGGTAGATTTTTAAAACTACATGCTACACATCTTTTATGGAAATGATTCCATAGGCTCCTCTTGCACCGAGATGTCTCCACCTAAAGACTCCAACTGTCTTAGGTATCAGTAAAACTCAACAGCCAACACAATTGTGTCCGCCAGCTAATGTGCTTGAACTGTCATGATTAAGCTTTAGGCTCATCCAGGGCAGGAGAAGTGTGGCCAGACTTTAGTTACATTGTGGGTCCTTTTTTCTTCTGCCTTTCTCCAACCTTTCCCTACCCTTTCAACCCCCTAAACCCTAAATAGGAGAGAGAAAAGGTTAGAGAGCAAAGCAGGTGATGTTATCATTAGACTAATTCCTGCTGATTAAGGTGTTGAGTTCTTCAGGGCAAGTTTGATTTTTGTCAAGATGTCTAATTTCTTCTTCTTCCTCCTTCCTCCTTCCTCCTTCCTCCTTCCTCCTTCCTCCTCCTTCTCCTCCTTCTCCTCCTTCTCCTCCTTCTCCTCCTTCTCCTCCTTCTCCTCCTTCTCCTCCTTCTCCTCCTTCTCCTCCTTCTCCTCCTTCTCCTCCTCCTCCTCCTCCTCCTCCTTTTTTCTCTCCTTCTCCTCCTCTTCCTCCTCTTCTTTTTGCACAACTGCTTAACAAACCATGACCAACAACAACCAACCAACAACCCACCCTACCTCTTGGGCCCCTGCCATTTATATACCTTCTGAAAAGTTCTCAGAATTCCAAACATCACACAATCACAGAAGGTATCTGCAGCTGGCAAAATTGTAGTCAGTTCCTGTGGACAATCCCACACCTGGGCTTAAAATGAAAACATTCTAATAGTATTTCTGAATTTTTAAGGAAACCATAATTATCACTACAGAGAAGCATGTGTTTTACAAGTTAGAGAAGGGCAGGTTAAATTCAGCATCATGCAACCTCACTGCTGCTTTCAGGACTGCAAGCTGTTCTGTTGCACTGTGACCTATATCCTTTATTTGTGGACTGGTACTAACCCCATAGGCATTAAGGATGTAACATACTCCTCACGTTAGTTACGAGGTGAGCCTCCATACATTAAACTTTTGTTACCTATAAAGCTAAAGTGGAGATGACGTTCCTGAAGGCAAATTCTATACTACCAAATGCATAACAGTTGTGAGTCTTTACAATTATCCCAAAAGTGCATAAAGAAAAAGCCAGTGCTGTGCAGAATCCTTGTGGAGGGTGATTCCTTACTGACTTCCTGAGGCTTGTAAAAAATGCCAATCTAAAGGAATTCTAATTAAAAATTTTTTTTTCCTGATAAATTTCCCTGGAGCAAGAAAATGCTTCCGTGCTCTAACTATTTTCAAACTATGATCAGAAATAGGATGTAAATCGATGTAAGAACTGTGGAGTCCACCGATGAAGGACACAGGTCACATGTGCAGCTGCTTGTTTTCTTATGCAAATTGTGTTCCCCCAAAAACCTGTTTGTAGTGTCAGACTGAGGGAACCTGTCCCCAGTTGGTTCTAACTGGTAAATAAACATGCAGGCAGACAATGGCTGGGCAGAGCAGACAGAAGTGGGGCTTTAAGGATTCCTGGACAAGAGACCAAGGAAGGAGGAAGGAAGAGGAAGATCCACCATGGCAGGAGAAGGTGGAGGAGAGGAGAAGCACACCTGAGAAAGTGTGGCACAGAGAGCATAGCTGACATGTAGGAGGGAAGAAGATTAGTCATGTGGAGGTTGGGAGGTGGCCCAGCCATTGCGCTGTTTAAGGTATATAAAAATATAAAGTCTATGTGCATGTGTCTTTCATTCAGGGACCCAGCACACTGGAGTGGGTAGTAAGGAACATGCGTGGCTGCCAGGACTGAATTGAATAGGTTAATTGGCTTCAGCAACAATGGGCAGAACACAACAGTTTGCACTGCACTATAGGGAGAAAGCTGCTTTTCTCCTCTTCCTCCAGATACTCCTGATCCTCTTCCCACCTCTGCTCATAATTTTATTAATGTTGGACACCTATAGCATATGTTGTCTTTTATTTCATACCTCTAGTACACAGTATGTTTCGTTTTTAGCAGACAAATCATTTTGAAGTTAAATTACTTGAGGAAACTCTATGGGTTCTTGTGGTTTCTTTCGAATACATCTCTCTTCTGCTAGCTCTCTTCACAAGGTGACTCCACAGGTCTGCTTGACAGAAAGCCTTCCCCAGCTGTTAAGGGACAGCGCCTCTTCAACATGAATGTACACCAGCCCTTTCCAGAGAGTTCCAGAGCAGAGGGAATGGAATGTGGATTTGCTTCATTTCCATCTTGTAGGTCGCGTGTCTATCTCACCAGCAAGAATGACACGAGACAATCAGGATCCTTCTACAGACATTTATTGCGGGGTTGATTGTAGAGGCGAAAGACCATGGAAAAAGGAATGGTGGTGCTTAAATAGGCCTAGGCTAGACGTGTTTCTACCTGATTGGTGCACGCCACAATGCCTCATTAGTATGCTCCGGGTCTGAGCTGCGACTCACCAAACCTCTACCCGCACATGCGCAGTAGGGCTCGGGAGTGGAATAAACAACAGCACATCGCTGATTCATCACAGGAAATGGGCGCCATCTTGTAATGGCGAACGTGGCTTCCTACAACTCCCCCTTTTTTGTTTTATAAGAAACCAGGCCTAGGGCTGCCGATCAACCATCAGGTTCTTGTTGGACCATCAGGGTTCGAGGCAATCCATAAGTGAACTCATGACCAACACCCTCTCATGTGCAATGAGATAGTCTCTGTGAGGTGCAAGGGCTGTGGCAAACAGCACATCACCCATCCCAGTGCAATGTCCTTTCAAGGACTCGGGGTACAAGGGCTGACTTCTGCATGAGTAAAACTAATTCTTAAGCACGGACAGCCATGCTTCAGGGGAAGCACCATTTTCCAATGCAGCGAGTGCCTGTGTAATCACCACCTTGTTGCGTTTTTGTTGGGCACGTAGCTTGCACAGAAACCATAACAGAAACACTCCTCCACAGCATATTAGGGCACCAAAAAGACAAACTCCCGCCCACTCCTTAAAGTATGAAAATGCAGGGGTAAGCCAAGAAGTGAAATCTCCAAAGGTAATGGGGTCAGCTCGCGTTCCGTTGAGGACAGCAATTTGATTTTGAAGTTGTAGCTGCAATTTTTCCAACTCGGCTGTCTAGTGTCTCCTCTTCGGTGTGTACTGCACGAGTTAGTCTTGCAGGTACCCAGATAGGATTGTCTTCACTCTGTGGAAAAACACAGATAGCTCCCCTGGATCTTATTAGAACAGGATCCGGGCCTCTCCATTTGTTAACCAGCACATCCTTTCATTTTACCATCTCTTTTGGTGGAGCCGGCCATTGGCCATGACATTCAGCAGCAGAACGGCCTCGAGTGTCCAAATTTTAAAAAATTCAATGTTAGAAGTGCTATGGATATAATGGTTCTAGGGGAGGAGGGTGATAAGCCCTCAATTCCCCCTTTTTGTCTTGTAATATATTGTTTAAGTGTAAGATGAGCCCTCTCAACCATGCCCTGACCTTGGGGATTATAGGGCAAACCAGTGATATGGGTAATTCCCATATGCCGGCAAAATTGTGAGAATTTTGCAGAAGTGTAGGCAGGACCATTATCTGTTTTTAAAACATGTGGGCTACCCCACATGCTCTAGGCTTTAAGACAATGTTGAATGACATGAGCAGCCTTCTCTCCTGACAAAGGGGTGGCACATATCACGCCAGAACTTGTGTCCACAGAGACATGTGTATATTGAAGCTTACCAAAAGAGGAAATATGAGTAACATCCATTTGCCACATTTGAAGGGGACGTAGGCCCCATGGGTTAATCTCAACGTGAGGCATAGATAAGAAGTCAACACAATTAGAGCATTGGAGAACAATATTATGAGCCTCTGCTCGACTAATGGAGAAATGGAGGCACAGGGTCTCCGCTGGGACATGGAATGTGTGGGTAATAAAAAATGGGTGCTGTCGGTGAATCAATTGTTGCTGGATACCTTTAAATATATGAGCAACCTGCCAAAGGGTATCAACTTGTTCCTGCACCAAATCAATTCTTTGATTAAGGATCATTATGCCACCTTTTAGGTGGGCATTAACATTGGCCTGAAACTTCCTAGGTGGGAATTGCAAGACAAAAGCAGTGCCTCACAAGTCTCCACTTAGGCAGCTCTAAGCCTTTTATTTACTCAACTGTAAATTATTTTCTAATCTGAGCCTATTGGCCAAGGCCAGGCCCAACACTCACCTGTCCTGCAGGGCAATAGCCTGCAACTGGACCTTATTGTATAAGGGTTGAATAATAAAAGGAACCTGAGATTTGAAGGTTCCCAGAAAAATTCTACTAGCTGTTTTTAGTAGTCATTTCTACAGATTTTTCAAACAGTTTAAAAGTAGCCTGTTTGATACCAAATAAATTCCCATTGAGATCTCTTTTTCAATCTTGGGGAGTTAAATTTTGCTTCTACCACTGTATCCAATAAAGCTTGTGAAAAAGTGGCAACAGGTCTATACTGGCCATAGCCATTTTTAACTTACTCTTGAAATCATCTTAATTGCAAAATATGAGTGAGTTAAGAATCGTAAGCCTTAGATCAGACTCCAAACTTTAGTCAATGGTACACTGGCAGTTGTTAACCATAATTCTTTCTCTTGCAATATTAGAGCATAGCTACAACTTTGGAAAGCAAAACCCAATTTTAAACAATTTATTCTCTTTAAAAATCAATGGCAAATGCATTACTTTCACATTACAAAGTTCAATTTAGAAGTATCTTTAAAGGCCTGTTTTTCCTGGGTTGGGTCATGCCACATGTTTTCGTTTAAGATAACTCCAACCCTGAGTTACCAGTTTTAAATTCTCTTTTTGTTACCAATGTAATAATTTTTAATCATGCCCAATAACTTATAAGCCAATACTCTATAGTCAAACATGCAAAACATATTTATACCTTTAAGACCAATCAGAACCAAAAATGAAACTACATGAATCTTATAAATTTGAACCAAACAATTGTTTTCTAGCTGTAATTCAAGAGAAAAAGCACTTTGTACCCAAAAGGAGAAATAACCATCAGCCTACTTGTCCTAGAACTTAAGCAGCTGCTGGCTCTTTTCAAAAGCAGCTATTCTTCAGCTGTGCTAGACTCCTAGCTAATTGCAGAGCAACTTAAATCAGCCTCTGCTGTGTAAACTGACACTGGATCAAGAGATGGACTTCCAGCAAATAAAGTTTTTACCTTTTTTTTTTTTTTTTTTTTTTTACATAAAACAGAGCAACAGTCACTTGAACCACAAAACAAGGACAGACACACATAGACAGATTGGTGAACCAATAGTCAAACAATACACAGAAAGGGAAGAACACTTATACCAGTACTAAGAATATCTCCATTGGGGTCCATAGAGGAAACAGGACGTCTCCATGTTTCCCCTTGTCCCCAGGAGTTTTGAAATCCATTTTCCTTTTCTCATTTTTCCATTGTTCCTTTCTTCTTAACAAATCTTTTCAACTGCTTTATACTTCTTTTCAACTCTAATTTCTTTCCCTTTAACAGCTCCCTTAGAGCCACAAAAGTTGGATACAAAGTAGAGTTACCCATACTTTCGCTTTTCCTTTCTAGCCTCTTTACCGAGGACTTTATTGCTCCTTCCCAGAGACTTGAATTGGTTCCCTTTACCTGGGACTTACTAGCCGGCTTACTACCTGACTTACTACCCTGACTGCAAAGAGTTCTGAACTGCTTTATACAAACGCAAGTCCTTCTCAGAGCAGTTTATTCAGGATTCTTTTCTTTGTCACTTACCCCTGTCATGTGGTTCTGGATCCTCCTCAGAAGTAACTTCTGAGGGGTCTTCACAGGCCGTTGATGTAAAGATTCCTGGGTTTCAGCACCAGTTGTAGGTTGCGTGTCTATCTCGCCAGCAAGAATGACACCAGACAATCAGGATCCTTCCACAGACGTTTATTGCGGGGTTGATTGTAGAGGTGAAAGACCATGAAAAAAGGAATGGTGGTGCTTAAATAGGCCTAGGCTAGACGTGTTTCTACCTGATTGGTGCACGCCACGATGCCTCATTAGTATGCTCCGGGTCTGAGCTGCGACCCACCAAACCTCTACCCGCACATGCGCAGTAGGGCTCGGGAGTGGAATAAACAACAGCACATCACTGATTCATCACAGGAAATGGGCGCCATCTTGTAATGGCGAACGTGGCTTCCTACACCATCTCATCCAGGAACCTAAAGTTTTTCTTCTTTATGCCTAGATCTGACATCAAAAGAGTCCTCTTTTTCCCCATCACCTCTGAGAGTCAGGCAGGCAGTCACTAGGGTAGGATTTGGCCAATACCAGGATAGTCACTTTTATAATTAAAGTCATAAAGCAGAGGTGTCAAGTCAGTGGGAGTTGAGGAGCCATCTGGACCCTCATAGCAGTGTTTATTGTGAAGATTAAAAGCATAAGGTACTGTAAAAGTGGGAAACCTCATACAAATGGGAGGAATTATTATAATCCAGATCTATAAAAATAAACAAAGAACCAAACAACACTGGTGATTTGCTCAACAGCTCTGTGAACTTAAAGCCTGAAGATATTTTCCTTTAAAGTCACAGACTTAAAGAGGCATCTGGTGAGTAACACAAAGGGACCGGCCCAAGGCCAGAAAACTCTCCTTCTCTGCACAGCCTCCATTTCTCTGCATTGCTTCTATGAGAATGCAATGGACCAAGGCCTACCATTTGGAGACTCTTTGCTTTTGAGTTTTCAGACCTCAAAAATTCTGACAAATGCTGGTGAAAGCATAGAATAGCACTATATCATTCAAATTTGAGTCAATTTTCCATCCTAAGTGACAACTTTTAAATAAAGTTTGTCCTTCCCAAAACCTTTAAAAGAACTAGCATATCTTTTACTTCAGAATATAGGAAAATAAAACTCAACTGACTTGCTATAACCAAACAATTTGATATCCTAGTTGCATCTTGAAAGATCAACAGATCATTTTCCTGCTATATTTCTTCACCCTCTCCCAGTTACCCCAAGCCTAGTGCCTTGCATGACTTGAGAGAAGTTTGCTGGCAATAAAAGAAAGATGTAGGAAGTTCCAGCCAGGCTTTGATGCCCTGGCTATTCTAGTAGGGCCTGGTGCCAAGGAGACTCTGAGAAATCACAATTTAACACACTCACAAGGTCCTTTCTTCAGATTTACATTTAAATGTGTTCACTATTTCATTAACTGTTAACTAAAAGTTACATTCCAAACACTAGTTCCTTCCTTTCTCTTTGTTATTGGAGCTCAAAAAGCAATACCCCAAAGTAGATGCCTGGGGAGTAGGTCTCCTCTCTGATTCCTCCTTGTTTCTCTCTCCTGCCCTTTTTTTCTTCCAAGAGAAACCATAGTAATCGTTTCCTGCTGAAAGACCACACTTCCCAGCTTCTCTGAGGACTGCAGGAATCATTTCCACTCTATAATGTTGCATCACATCTTTCCCTCTAGGCATTTTGGCCATCTGCAAGCACATGTGAAAAACAAAACAAAACAAAACAAAACAAAACAAAACACCCAGTTTTGCTTAAGGACAGATCAAGCTGCTCTTCCCTTCTGCCTTCCATCACTCTAGAGCTGCTGTTGACAATCTAACACATAGACACTAAAATAAAGCCCAACCTAGAACCCTTTTCCCCAAAGTAAGGCCTAAAACTAAGCCTCTTTTCTAGCTTCAGTCATGAGGAAGTCATGAGGAAACTCTGTGATCTCTTTACCTGGTTGGGAATCACATGATTCTCATTTCAAGGATCCCACTCCACACCCAGAGGGAAGACCTGCACAGAGGAGCCAAGAAGGGTCTGGACAGATGAGCCTTGCTGCATCCCCACATTCTGTCTGTGAGCATGACACCACACTCCTACTGACCACTCATAGATCTACATGGGTGTTTATAATTCACCAAATGTAAACATAAATATGAAGAGGTTTCCCTGTGCCTTTAGGTCTTCAGTCAGAACATTCATAGCTCCTGTGAAATTATAATCAAGCAGGCCTATCATGCTTTCCTCGTCCTAGTGTTTTTCCTGGGTAGGGATGTCAGCCATGATGCAACAGAGAACCCCACCTCCCCCACCAGATACATGCTGCAAGGGGTTTGCTTCTAGTATTTCTTACATCACTAGAGCAATTACAGTAATAACCATGGGGGCTTCTACCAGAACAAACACGACTAAAATGGTTGATTAGCTTTATTATCAATATGATTGGGTTGAGAAGTGCCTTGGAGATAAAAGCATACTTATATCTGTGTGGGCATTTCCAGCCAGGACTAACTAAGACCCTTTCTGAACATGGGTGGCACCATCCCATAACCTGAGGGCCCAGGATGGATTCAAGGGAGATGAGAAGAAAGGCCACTATGTTAGTTTAAATGAGAATTAAACTCTCAGTTGGCTCATATGTTGGAATAATTGGTGATCCCCAGTTGGTTGAACTGTTGGGGAAGAATTACAAAGAGTGACCTTGTTGGAAGAGGTGTGTCACTAGGGCAGGCTTTGACACTTCAAAAGATACAAGCCATTTCTTCTCTCTCTCTCTCTCTCTCTCTCTCTCTCTCTCTCTCTCTCTCTCCCACGCCCCATGCCTCCAGCTTGTGGATCAAGATGTGAGCTCACAACTACTTCCACTGGCATGCCCTTGCTCTGCCATCATTGAATCTAATCTTCTAAAACTATAAACCCCAAATTAAACACCTTTCCTCATCAGAAGTTGCCTTGGTCATGGTGTTTTATCACAACTTAGAAAACTAAGACATCCATAGAACAGGCATTTCTACTCTGCATCCTGACCACCATAATGTAAGCTGTTCTGTTCTGCATAACTGCCCTGCCATGACAGAGTGAAATTTCTGAGATCAGGAGTCAAAATAGAGACCTCTTCCCTTGAAGTTATTGTCTCAGGTCTTTAGGTCACATTAGCCAATAGATGAAAATCAAGAGGTCATTAACTCTCACAATGTAGCATAAAAGCTAAACTAAGGAAAAAAGTTTAAAATAGTTAACAAAAATATTCTTTTGATCCCCATTGATGATTCTTTTCCAGGCTTGTCTCATTATTAGTTATAGTCATTAGTAGCTACCCTCAGGGGACTGGTTTTAGGGCAGCACTGGTTTATGTGCACCGAAACCCAAGAATGCTCAAGCGCCTTCCTTAAAGTCCCAGCAGCTGCATACAACCTCTGCACATCATCTTGTACATGTTCAACCACCTCTGAGTGATGACACCATGGAACCTGTGGGCTTGAAGGTTGATTGTACTTAAGGATGGTTTGTAGATCTTTTTATGTTCCATCAAACATCAGGCTAGAAAAACTAGATCTTTGGATCTGACTTTGGTGTGACATGTCATGATATAGCATCTTTGTATTCATCATTTCCTATTTGTATAGTAGCAACCGTGTTCATAGTCTTAGTCAAACAACATAGCTAGGAGGTAAGGATAATTAAATCAAACACAGACTCCTTTTGCCACGTGTTTCCTGAGGTAGACAATAACAATGACAATGAAATATAAATCATCTGTGTTCAGATGTGAAAAATATAGAAACATATAAAAGATCATAAGGTCCATATTTTCTAATACGCACACAAACACATGCTCGCCTTTGTATATGATACTGTGATTTTAACTTATAACATACAGGGGTTTTCTTCATTTTTCTTCCAGTGAGCTAACAGTGTTTATGGATTGTGTAGTGTTAACACAGGCCCGGCTTGCTTGCTAGCTTCTCACATATGGTAATTATTATTTATTGATGGCAATGCTCAGTGGATGTGACCCAAGTGTCAGTGACATCAAGAAATGCTTGTTTAAATGATCTAAAGCAAAGCCACAGCTGTAACTTCTCCCTGGCACAGCTTGTCAAGTAAATAGCATGTTCTTTTCAAACACAGACACATTACTTTCTTCTGTGGCATTTGTAATTTGTTAAACTCTCAGCCTGTGAGTTCCTTCCTCATAACAAAAGCATATGTCTAATCTCTGTACTTATCATACACATGACTTCTATATAATATTTTATCTAGTTTTTATATCTAAAGGAAATGCATGTACAATATACATATGTACACAGCTGCACATCCTGTGACTACTGTGAAATAATTTGTCACTCAGTGATATAAGTGCAAACTGCTAAATCAAGTGTTTTCCTACAATATAACATAAAAATAGGCCAAATTCAACTGCTTGTTCTGGCTAGAAGGAAAAACAAGACAACAACAACATCAAAAACCATACTTCAGAAGTGTTGCTATTTGCTTTGTAAAACATAATATGTCTGGAATTTATAGGTTTCATCTTATCATCAAAGCCTTAGAAGTGTCTGGCTGGGATCATTGCCATTGTCTACCATCTTGTTTATACCTTATTAAATCTGTGAATATCAAGTGCTTTTCTGTTTTGAAATAATAGGTAGCTTTTCAGAAACTTTTTTTGGTAACTTAACTATTAGATTTTGAAGAAAGAGCCACCAAACCACTACAGAATGTATAATAATGTAAACCCGTTTCATTCTGACTCCCATCAGAATCAAGGATATTCTCATGGTTACACAAATCATTGGCTGAGAGTCAGCATTCTAGAAACAGACTGCTGGGGCCTGAACTTGGGATTTCCTACTTAACACCTGTGTGGTAACAGGCAATTCTCTGTTTCTCTAGCCTTCCCTGTGACTTGCTAAATGAAAATGACAAAAAAAAAAGTTTCTCCTTGCATTTCTGTGACTTGGTGGTTGGTAGATGCAGAGATCAAATACTCAAGACATGAGCTCTCCATTCTTCCAGCTTTGGGGACTCCTGCAGAGCTGCCAGCAGCTGTTCAGTCTCTGAAAACCTCCAATAACAATGAACTTTCTACCTCTTTATTTCAATTGCACTGACTCTTTAACAGTCCTGCTGAGCCTTCTGTGCACAGCCTACCAGGAGAAAGTGATCTCCCAGCAGCACTTTCACTTCTGAGCACAGAGGTGAGATCTCCACCTTCTCTCTGGAGGGGAACAGCTAGGAGCACACAGGGCATATGCTGGGACAGGAGTCTTCCCTTCCGGCCCCCACTGTCACCAGGGAGTCAGGTGGCTCTACAGCCTTCTGTGCACAGACCCTGCCAGAAGAGAGCTGGCCTCCCAGGAGTAAGGACACAGGCTTACAGGCCCACAGGAGGGACAAGCTCCAGCCAGAGACAGCAAGACCAACTAACAGAGATAACCAGATGGCAAAAGGCAAGCACAAGAACCCTACCAACAGAAACCAAAGTACTTGGCAACATCAGAACCCAGTTCTCTCACCACAGCAAATCCCAGATACCCCAACACACTGGAAAAGCAAGAGTTGAATTTAAAATCTCATCTCATGATACTGATAGAGGGCTTCAAGAAGGGCTTAAATAATTCCCTGAAAGAAATACAGGAGAACATGGGTCAACAGGCAGAAGCCCTTAAAGAGGAAACACAAAAATCCCTTAAAGAATGACAGGAAAACACAAACAAACAAGTGAAAGAACTGAACAAAACATCCAGGATCTAAAAATGGAAGTAGAAACAATAAAGAAATCACAAAGTGAGACATCTCTGGAGATAGAAAACCTTGGAAAGAATTCAGGAGTCATAGATGTACGCATCAACAACAGAATACAGAAGATAAAAGAATCTCAGGTGCTAAAGACACCATAAAAAACATTGACTAAACAGTCAAAGAAAAGACAAAATGCATAAAGCTTGTAACCCCAAAAGTCCAGGAAATCCAGGACACAATGAGAAGACCAAACCTAAGGATGATAGATATAGAAGAGAAGGAAGATTTACAACTTAAAGGGCCAGTAAATATCTTCAACAAAATTATAGAAGAAAACTTCCCTAACCTAAAGAAAGAGATGCCTATAAATATACAAGAAGCCAGGCGGTGGTGGCACACGCCTGTAATCCCGGCACTTGGGAGGCAGAGGCAGGTGGATTTCTGAGTTCAAGGCCAGCCTGGTCTACAGGGTGAGTTCCAGGACAGCCAGGACTATACAGAGAAACCCTGTCTCAACCCCCCCCCAAAAAAAAAAGAAAGAAAGAAAGAAAGAAAGAAAGAAAGAAAGAAAGAAAATATACAAGAAGCCTACAGAATTCCAAAGAGACTGGACCAGACCAGAAAGTCCTCCTGGCAAATAACAATCAAAACACCAAATTCACTAAACAAAGAAAGAATATTAAAAGCAGTAAGGGAAAAGGGAAAAGTAACTTATAAAGGCAGGCCTATCAGAATTACACCAAACTTCTCACCTGAGACAATGAAAGCTAGAAGCTCCTGTGCAGACCTCATACAGACCCTAAGAGAACACAAATGCCAGCCCAGGCTACTATACCCAGCAAAACTCTCAATCACCATAGATGGAGAAACTAAGATATTCCATGATAAACCAAATTTGCACAATATCTTCCCACAAATCCAACCCTACAAATGATAATAGATGAAAAATGCCAACACAAGAAGGGAAACTACACCCTAGAAAAAGCAAGAAAGTAATCTTCTTCCAACAAACCCAAAAGAAGATAACCACACAAATATAACAATAACATAAAAAATAACAGGAAGCAACAATCACTATTCCTTAATATCTCTTAACATCAATGGACTAAACTCCCCAATAAAAAGACATAGACTAACAGAAATATTTTCCATGTAAATCTTCAATTTTATCAGAAAATGTTTGTGATTCCTCTCTCAATTAATTTAGTAATGTTTTTATGTCTACCATTTTATCTGTATTATTTTTCATGTAAATCTTCAATTTTATCAGAAAATGTTTGTAATTCCACTTTCAATCAACTTAGGAATATTTTTATGCCTACCATTTTATCTGTATAATTTCCCATGAAATAGTCAATATTAATGTGTTTTTCTATATATTTCTTGAATTTTATCAGAAATATTTTCCTTGTAGATCTTAAATTTTATCAGAAAATGTTTATAATTCCACTTTCAATCAACTTAGAAATAGTATTTTTATAACGCATGTTTTCTGAAATTTATTCTCCTTTAATGCAGGATATCAAATCTGAGATTCACCAATGCCTTGAGAGATAAACACAAACAAACTGAGGTTAAAAAAAAAAATTACACAGACTGACGTAGACCCAGACACTTGGGGATAAGTCTATATAAAAGATATTTCTAGAAAAAAAAAAACAAACCCCCACAATAAACTCAAACAAACCAAACAAAACATAAAAAGCCTTTGGTACCTTCAATAACAAAAGAAAAATATTTAGATGGTTAGATTCACACAATATGAAAATGTAAATATTGGGTTAACTTTATAAAGCAGAAAAAGAAAGCCTAAAATATATTAGCATCTAAGGGCAAAATATTTCCTTTTTCTCCTCTTTGATTTTAATAAACCCCCCAGAATTTGGCAAAGTATTTCCTGAACTAAATTGTCTTCTGGTCTGCAGACACCTAGCAGTAAGGCGTTTCACACTCACGTAATGTTCAAATGGCACCGTCTGGTCATCAGCGGCACACTTCCTTTGTCTCACAAGTTGACAGGAAGTCAGCACTGTGCCTTGAGAGCCGCTGGTGTTCCAGCCAGACCTGCACTTCTTTCCTAGGCTCTGAAGATGGTGGTGAGCCAATCTAAAGGCAAGCTAGGTAAAGGGAATCAGAACACTATTTCAGCAGGTATGTGATCCTAGCACTTGGGAGGCGAAGCAGAAGCGAGTTCCGGGTCTACATAGCAAGACTGTCTCAAACAACAACAAACACAATGAGGGGAAGGAAAAGGGGAAGGAGAGAAGTCAGTCAGACAGGCAGACTGGCAATCATACAAGAGCCAGCGTGCTCTGTACACACTGTTGTCTGGAAACTGTGGTCGACTCCATACTGGGCTTCTGGTCACTAAAACAAGTCACTACCTCTAATCTCATTTTTCTTGGCTGACTCCCCAATGTTCCCCCGAAGGATCACAACAAGGAAATGATATGCAACTGTGACAGTGATTCTAAGAACACCATCTATTCAGTGTGTTAAACACAGTCATAGTAGGCATGGTACGGACAATTAAAGAGATAGGTGACAAATCTTGGTAGCTTTCTCTGTCCCCTCAACATTGTAAGGTTATTGCTCCTACAATCCAAAACATGCTAAGGTTTCACTTTACCAAACTGGTTCTTGGCACTCACTGGCAAGACTCAATGTAAGTAAGTAGATCAACATAACCTGGGTTGATTTCACAAGACAATTTAAAAATTGCTCTATTTTAAAGAGAGATGTGTCTTCTCAGAAGACTCACAAATTCAAGAACAATATCTGGTTGGAGAAGGAAAAACAGAACAAAAACACAGAACTCTGGAAACTTCCTGGGATTTATCAAGTGGAATTTTACCTGGATCTTGTTTAATACCAGCTAGCCACTAACACCCACACCCTGACAAGCTTTCCTCGGAAAGAAAACTGTGCATCCATCATTTGGTCCGTTCATTAAGAAAGTGGTCCTCCTCTCTCCTTGTTGCAATGAGACTGCAGCAGGATCTCAGCTTCAGCATTTAAAAATTACTGCAGAACAGACCGCAGTTAGCAAAGCTCGGGGTGGCAGAGAGGGCTGCCCGTTTGATCTTTTAATTTCTCAAACATTTCCTTCTCAGAACAAGAGCAAAAAGCCCAGCAACATGCTAGTAGGGCTAGGAGATTTCAGCCTTTTATCCCAGTCAAGACTATCCCTATGTGTGAAATTAACTTTAAATATGCCAGGACACAGGAAAGTTAATCCAGGCTTCAGTGATATCAAACTCCAGTGTTCACCCAGAGGGAGCAGGGACTTTGCTTCCTGAGGACCATTCAGTACCATGCTCTAGACAGCCCCTTCCTGTCTGTGCTGCTCTGAAATCTCACTTGTGCTCCTACATCAAGCAAGAGTATGTCTGTGTTATTCTGAAAAGCCTAAGGCTGGGAAGTGTCTGAAATATGAACTAGGGCAGTGGGAGACAAAGGCAAGTGACATGGGAAGTCGCACTAGGCAGCAATCCTGGTGACTCTTTTTCCTTTCCAGTGTACTGGAGCTAAGTGCAGAACCTGTGTGTGCTATGCAGATGTCCTACCACTGAGCCCAGCCCTAGCTCCAGCAGGATTGGCGCCAATGGCTCACAAAATATATCTAACCAAGCGTTTTCTTTCTCCAAAAATATAATCCCTTCACAAAATAGAACAAGCAGCTGCTACTTTGGGGAGCTGCATTTAAAAATATATGTGCATGTGTGTGTAAGCAAGCTACAAGAGCTGCAAACACCTGTGCATACTGACAGCAAACTCTATTAACTCACTATATGTAAGTGGTGCACTTCTTAAAATAAATCTCTCAGGTAGACTTACGCATATAGTGAAACTTCCCCCTTGCAAGAGATAAAGAAGGAGACATTTTCCAAAACAGCAGGCCAGATTTTAATGCCTTTATAAGTTCTCCATAGTCTTATTAACCTTTCATAGATCTTAAGTTTGACTATATTTTGAACCACCCCTGGATAGATCTGAAATTTCCTAGGTGGGAATTGCAAGACAAAAGCAGTGCCTCACAAGCCTCCACTGAGGCAGCTCTGAGCTTTGCATTAACTCATATGTAAATATTTCCTAATCTGAGCCTATTGCCTAAGGCCAGGCCCAGCATCTGTCCAGTAGGGCAGTAGCCTGCAACTAGACCCCATTGTATGAGGGTTGAATAAGAAAAGGAACCTGTAACTTGAGGGTTCCCAGAAAAATTCTACTAGCTGTTTTTAGTAGTCTTATTTACAAATTTTTGAAACAGTTTAAAGTAGCCTGTTTGACACCAAATAAATTCCCATTGAGATCTCCTTTTTGATCTTGGGGGGTTAAATTTTGCTTCTACCTCTGTATCCAATAAAGCCTGTGGAAAAGTGGCAACAGGCCTATACCGGCCACAGCTGTTTTTAACTTTTATCATTCTTGAAATCATCTTAAATACAAAATATGAGTGAGTTAAGAATTGTGAGCCTTCAATCAGACTGCAAACTGCAGTCAATGGTACACTGGCAGTTGTTAACTCTAATTCTTAACTTTCTCTTGCAATATTAGAGCATAACTACAACTTTGGAAAGCAAAACCCAATTTTAAACAATCTATTCTCTTTAAAATCAATGGCAAATGCATTAGTTTCACATTACAAAGTTTGTCTGCAAATTCTTATGTTTGAATGCATGACAGTGCAACTTATAATACCTCATTAAAGAGACATTGTTTCAAATCTTATCCCTTATAAGTCTAATTTTTAGGATAAGAATTACATAAAATATTATGCCAATTTAGAAGTAACTTTAGAGGCCTGTTTTTCCTGGGTTGGGTGATGCCATGTGTTGTTGTTTAAGATAACTCCAACCCTGAGTTACCAGTTTTAAACTAACTTTTTGTTACCAATGTAATAATTTTTAATCATGCCCAATAACTTATAGGCCAATAATGCAAAACATATTTATACCTTTAAGACCAATCCGAAACAAAAATGAAGTGACTACACAAATCTTATGAATTTAAACCAGTTTTTTTCTAGTTGTAATTTCAAGAGAAAAAGCACTTTGGATCCAATAACCACAATTGCAGAGATTTCTCTAGAATAAATGACCATCAGTTTACTTGCCCTAGAACTTGAGAAGCTGCTGGCCCTTTTAAAAGCAGCTTTTTTTCCAGCTGCGCTTGACTCCTAGCTGAATGCAGAGGCAGCTTAAATCAGCCTCTGCTGTGTAAACTGAGACTGGATCAAGAGATGAACCACCAGCAGATAATTTACCATTTTTTCTTGTCAACATGAAACATAGTACAACAATCATTCAAACAATGAAACAAAGACAGACACAAATTGACACGTGGACAAATTGGTGCACCAAAGACAATACACACAGGGGGAAAAGCACTTCTAACCAGTACTAAGAATATCTCCAGAAGGGTCCGTAGAGGAAACAGGACGTCTCCATGTTTCCCCTTGTCCCCAGGAAAGTTTTGAAATCCATTTTCCTTCTTTCTTTCTCTTTCTCATGTTTATAAAATCTGTCTTTTTGTTTTTTGTTTTTGTTTTTTGTTTTTACTCTTTTATTTTATTTTATTCCCTATTCTTCTCCCCTGATACAGTTCTAGACTGCGAAAAATTTGCCTAATAAAATTCCCCATCCCAATTTGCTGTCACACCCTAGCTGATCTCAGCATCGGGCCTATGCTGATTCAGTCTAGCCCATATCCCTTTTGTACCCTTGTAACAACAGCCTTCAAAAGACGACATTTATAGTGCTAACATAATTGCTGTATATTGCTTACTGTGCAGGATACATAACTTTTTTTGTTCCTGTGGAGCTCCACCCAAGACAGTGTCCCTCAGTTGGTCTCTCCGTTTCCAAGCCACAATTTCAGGCACCAATCTGTAGCTGCCGTTTCACTTTTCTCCTAGTACCTCATTTTCGTCCCTCTATCTTTGCCAGCCAGCCTTTCTTGGAACCATCCCGTCAGGTGCTTTTCTCTTTCCCGATTCGGTGGGACCTCCATTTGACAGCGCCTGTGCTGCCATGGTACCAAGTATCAGGTATAGGCCTGGGGGGTTGGCAGAAACACAGACTCAGGTCATTCTGGTGAGGAGAATGCCAAAGCTTTACTGAGGGACCAGCAATATATACTAGAGGCCAGGAAGAACAACAGGAAAAAACAATTATAGCCATAGGTTAGGCACCTGGGAGGTCCCTACCAAACCAGGCGGGAAAACAGGAATCAAATTAAGCTGCAGGATGTTCTACGGGATGTTTACTGTGCAAACTGCTCAGCTAGGGGTGTTGAGCTAAGCTCACTGGTGCCCAACAACTTATAATCCTTAGGTTTGGTCTTCTCATTGTGTCCTGGATTTCCTGGATATTTTGGGTTACAAGCTTTATGCATTTTGTATTTTCTTTAACTGTTGAGTCAATGTTTTCTATGATAACTTCAGCACCTGAGATTCTTTCTTCTATCTCTTTTATTCTGTTGTTGATGTTTGCATCTATGACCCCTGAATTCTTTCCAAGGTTTTCTATCTCCAGAGATGTCTCACTTTGTGGTTTCTTTATTGTTTCTACTTCCACTTTTAGATCCTGGATGGTTTTGTTCAGTTCTTTCACTTGTTTGTTTGTGTTTTCCTGTAATTCTTTAAGGGATTTTTGTGTTTCCTCTTTAAGGGCTTCTGCCTATTGACCCATGATCTCCTGTATTTCTTTAAGAGATTTTTGTGTTTCCTCTTTAAGGGCTTTTACCTGTTGACCCATGTTCTCCTGTATTTCTTTACAGGAGTTATTTAAGTCCTTCTTGAAGCCCTCTATCAGCGTCATGAGATACGGTTTTAAATCCAGCTCTTGCTTTTCTGGTGTGTTGGGGTATCCAGGACTTACTGTGGTGGGAGAACTGGGTTCTGATGTTGCCACATAACCTTGGTTTTTGTTGGTAGGGTTCTTGTGCTTGCCTTTTGCCATTTGGTTATCTCTGGTGTTAATTGGTCTTGCTGTCTCTGGCTGGAGCTTGTCCCTCCTGTGGGCCTGTAAGCCTGTGTCCATACTTCTAGAAGACCAACTCTCTTCTGGCAGGGTCTGTGCACAGAAGGCTTTGGAGTCACCTGGCTCCCTGGTACAAATGGCAGCCTGAAGACCTCTGCCCCAGCTGCTCCACTGATCGTATGCCCCATGTCTTAATGTGTTTTTCTATATATTTCTTCAATTTTGTCAGAAATATTTCCATGTAAATTTTCAATTTTATCATAAAATGTTTTTAGTTCTTTTTTCAATAAAAAAGAATGAAATATAAAAAAATATAAACAAACAAGCAAATAAATAAATAAATAAATAAATAAATAAAGTCCTGCCAAAGTTCATCTGTCTTCTTTCCTCCTTCTGTTGACCGTAGTTGTACTCCAGTTCATGAGGATGATGAGGTTGGGAATAAGCCTTGGTGCACAGTTCGAAATCAGTCCAAACAGGCTAACTTCATTCTCCCCAACTCAATTTTGTTTCCCCAAGATCAACTATTTCCAAACCTTTTCCTGAGATAGCATGTTTGCAAAGTACCCTCATCACTTGTGGGGCAGTGGACCCTGCCAGGAAAGGCTGAGTGGGTTGGAAGCCCCAGAACCTCTGAGAAGGTGGTAGGGGCTTCAGCTGCTTCAGACCAGGCCCCTATCACATGACCACACTCCCTACGTAAGAAAGTAACCTATGGTCATGTGGATCAGAACAGAGTTCTCTATGATAATGAGGTATCTAGAGGGTTTAGCTGATGAGCTTCCTTTCCCAGATATTCTTTCCTGTAAGAGGTATTTAATCTCTAGCCCACCTTAAAGAGGTGGTATGCACCCATTTTCCACAATGAGCAGAGTCAATAAATGATATAGATAAGCTTGGGCTGTCCCTTTCATCAAGAACCACTGTGCGGAGTGTGGAGGAAGTCTTTATCTACAGAGCCGCGCTGCCCCTCCGTGCTCCCAGATAATTGCCCATGAGCTAAGCCAGAGTTCTGCATTCCTCCTGACCAGGGCTCATCCTCAGCCCGTGGGCCCCCTTTGTTCCCGACTCTGTGCAGTTTCCAGCACTGACTGGATGCTCAGGAGCTTGGGACCCCCACCGTCAGCTGCAGCCCATGTCATTTCTCACTCAGGCTGAGCCCCCCAGCCCTGGCTGCATTCTCCCGCACCCCGAGTGGCACATCAGAGCTTTCTGCAAGCCCACCTCTGAGCGGTCTCTTATGTTCCATCTGCCCTGTGGAGTTCCTACACCCCAGCGGTGAGGCAGAACGTGGGACAACAGTCACTAGTCACCTGGTTCTCCACATATCTCTATCAGTTTACTTCCACAACCTTTATAAGTGGTGCCCATGACCATCGGAATCCCCCAGTGCTTAGCCGACGTTCAGCATCAGGGAAATCCCGATTCTTAGTAATGACCCTTCTGAGACTTCATTTCCTAGCTTTATGACTTTTCTTTTTCTCTTTTGTTTGCTTGTTTCAGAGCTAAATCAAAGAGCGGCCCAGTGGCAGGTCCTTACTGAAAACATACATGTGACATAGAGATGTGTGTGTGTGTGTGTGTGTGTGTGTGTGTGTGTGTGGTTGGACAAGTGTTTGGCTGTAACGCCTGTGGTATCCATAGCAGACAGCCTACAGCTGCCTTAGCTGCAGGAACAACCTGCTGGCAGTGTAGTCCTTACACACCAGGTTTCGTAATGGGAACTTTATCTTGAGGATGAAGGGGTATTTTCATTAAGCAAACTTGTCCTATATTTGTGCAACAATGACTAGTGATAAACAGTAACACACGTATGTCGCACACAGTGAATCAAACCCTGTGGAGCTTGTATTTATGTCGGGGGTGTGGACTCACTTCCCTGTTTCTGGGCCCTTCCCTCTCTAACTGACACCTGAGCCAGTCATCGTTTAACCAAAGTTCACTGATGCTGGCATCAGCAAACTCCCCTGTGCAAAGGCTAGCTAATAATTATTCTGAACCTGTGACCTGGTCTTTAGTCTATTTATATTAATTCTCTCTGATACATAAGTAAATACTTATATAATTGGAGGTGATCATCAAGTATAAAATGAAAGGCAAAATAATTGAACTATTGAATTTGAAATACATATCAAAACCATAAATTCTGTAATCAAAACACAAATTTCAAATATGGAAGAAATATCTGCAACATGCATTTCAGAAAGTGGCTGTAGTGTTTAATTTATGAAAGTTATTTTTTTTTGGTTTTTTTTTTGATATTTTAGTTATTTGCATTTCACATTTCAAATGTTATCCCTTTTCCTGGTTTCCCCTCCTCAAACCCCCTCTCCCATCCCCCCTTACCCTGTTTCTATGAGGTTGCTCCCCCACCCACTCCCTCCTCTAGCAGTCCCCTACACTGAGCCATCAAGCCTTCACAGGGCCAAGGGCCTCCCCTCCTGTAGATGCCAGGTAAGGCCCCTTCAGCTCCTTCAGTCCTTCCCCTAACTCCTCCACTGGGGTCCCTGTGCTCAGTCAGATGGTTGGCAACCAGCATTCCCTTCTGTATTGGTCAGGATATGAAAGTTCTTAAGCAACATTCAGATTCACACCCTACATGGAAAAATAAAAGACATACATATAGATTTTTCCAAAGCAAAACAAAAACAAAATCAAAACAAATATTCAATATAATATTTATACTGTCCAGTAAACATATTTAGGTTCACCAGCATTTACAGTAAATTATGATAAAGATTCCAATTTATACTTAGAAAATTTGCCTGAAAAATTAAAGATCAAAATATCCACTAATAATTGAGAAATAAGGTTTAATTTAAAAAATATTTATTATTTCTAAGCAAAAAAAATTAGAAAACAATACTGTAGAATGATGGTGATAGAGTAACCAAATAAATTTTGTCAATTAAAACAAAAATGTAAAATAAGATTTAATAGTTTAAAAATAAGATTCAATGTTATAAAATACTTGTGATTATAATTACATTTTTGCAAAAATAAACTGTGAAAAAGAAAACAATATTGTAATGATTTTTAAATATTTAGCAATAGCAATACATTATTTTTATGTTGCGTTGTGTAAATGCTCTCTTGCTGGACTAACATCTTATAGGATCCAAGGAAATGGTGAGGTTTTCCTCCGTGAACTTGGTAAGTAAATGTAAATTTCTACAACAACATATGATGAAACATATGATGAAAGTGTTAAGTAGAACAAGGCCAAGAGAGAACTTTACTTTTAAAATGGGCCCCTCCCCCGGGATGGGACATCAGCATTTTCTCCATAGATTTGCTGTGTCACATTGCATTACATAATTTAACAAAATACTTTTCTGAAGCTCAGATTCACTCTTCTGGGTGGATTAGCCTACTGTGATTATAGAGAAGAAGGACTCGTCCAGTCCACCTTAGGTAATGGATTTTCCACAGGATTATACACCAGGCACCAGCCCGGAGAAGCTCTGTCTCTGATTGCTGACTTGGTACCTGCTTCTGCTTTGGCCTTAGCTGGCTTTCTTTGTTAATGGCTGGACATAATATTCTCCTATATTATCTTTCTCCAGATCACAGAAGCTGGACTTCCAAAAAGACTAGCCCAACTGCTTCTCTCAGTGGCCTCACTGTGGGTGAGGTATTTCACCATGGGTGAGGCGGGTGGGGTACTTCACCGTGGGCGAGGCGGGTGGGGTATTCTTACCTAGGATGAAACACTGGGTCCAGCAGATACTGAGGCTGGTGAGCAGACAGTGAGCCTAGAGTGACAGGATTTGTTCTAAGCATATACTCTGCCAAAGCATGGAATGAGAAAAAAGAAAATACATTCTTAAAGTTTAAGAGACATATTTAGTGCAGCAAAATGTTTAATTTTAAATATAACAGGAGTTCCAAAAATAAACGGAGAAACAGTGCATAAAGGAAGAAGCAGTATTTGAATTTAGGGATTTTTCCAAAAACCTAAAATATATCAAAACACAAGATGTACAATGTAGATCAAAAGAGTTGTATTAAAAACAAAAACAAACAAATTTAAAAAAGTCTGTAGAGCTGGAGAGACAGCTCAGCCAGTCCAGAGCCTCGCAAGTGTGCAAAGGCAGGTTCCGTCCCAAGAACCCCTGGGTTGTTAAGGGTGGTGGCACTGCGGCAATCCCAGAGGCTGTCCTCTGGCAACCTCACTGAAGACATCATAGCCAAACACTGAAGCCCAAAGGCAGAGTAACATCTTCCAAATAGTCAGGAAAAGATTACCTTCAAAGAAACAAGACCCACAGCTGACAACATCAGAACTTATGTAAGCAGTACAATGGACTATCTTCTTTAAATAAAATCAGAACTTTGTAAGCAATACAATGGACTATCTTCTTTAAATAAGAGGGAAATAAATGCCCGCAAACCTAGAATTCCATGCCCTGTGATGTGTCCTTCAAGATTGAAAAGTTGAATAAACACATTCCAGATAGTAAATGAATGAGATATTTCAAAAGAATCTGACAGGGTATTACAAGAAATACAAGGAATATAAAAATATTTAAAATAAGAAAGAAAACAGGGAAACTGAGTAACAGAGATATAAAAGTTGGAGAAGAAAAAAGCATGTAGTAAAATGGTCCAAATATTTAAGTAATCATTAAAGGTGTAAATGCCCTGGGCAGTGATGACACATGCCTTTAATCCCAGCACTTGGGAGACAGAGGCAGGCAGGTTTCTGAGTTCGCGGCCAGCCTGGTCTACAGAGTGAGTTCCAAGACAGCCAGGGCTATGCAGAGAAACTCTGTCCCGAAAAACAAAACAAAACAAAACAAACAAACAAACAAACAAAGCACTAAATTGTCAGAGTAACTAAAAACACACTGACACACTGATCTTCTGGGTACAAAACACATCTTAAGGAAACAGGGGACTTTAATGTAAATTTGTGCTGGAGGATATTTGATCACATTGTGAACCCCAAAATTGTAAACTAGAAACACCTGTGGTGTGGCTCAGCCCTAGCAGACATCTTTAACTCAAGAGTTTTCTGTAAACAAGAGCTAAATAAACTCAATGATAGGTCAAGAGGCAGAGCAAGCAGCCAGTGGTCAGAGAGTGAACATAAAACCCAGGAAGTAGGAAGGAGGGTCTGTGAGTTGAAGGGTGATTAAGACGGCTTGGAGAAGAAGAAGGACTTCTGCAGAGTAAAACACTTTTTGCATTTACATACTATTTGAGTGCAGTTTGTCATTCTTCAGGGAGTCATGAACCCTTACGCCCAAAGCTTCCATAGCCCCCAGAGCAACCCCACCAGCAGAGGGCCAAGGGTTCAAATACATGAGCCCCCAGGGGACAGTTCCCATTCAAACCCTGAGTCCTCCATTGGTCCAGGGGGTGAGGGTCGGTCAGAGTCTCCAACCATAACAGAGAAGGGAGGACTAGGCATCCCTAAACACTATAAGCAAGGTGAGGCCCTCTCTAGACTCTAGAAGTGCCTGTATGTTTCCTTAGCATAATAATGGAGTAAAATGCAGGTGCAGAATACTCTTATGAGTGTTTATTGCAGCTTGGGTAGATTGGTGGGGGATGCCTCAGTAGGGCTGGGGCGGGGCTGAGGCAGGGCTGGGGCAGGGCTGGGGCAGGGCTGAGGCAGGACTGAGGCAGGGATGGGGCAGGGCTGAGGCTGGGCTGAGGCAGGGATGGGGCAGGGCTGAGGCAGGACTGGGGCAGGGCTGAGGCGGGGCTGAGGCAGGACTGAGGCAGGTATGGGGCAGGGCTGAGGCAGGACTGGGGCAGGACTTAGGCAGTGCTGGGGCAGGACTGGGGCTGGGCTGGGGCAGGGCTGAGGCAGGACTGGGGCTGGGCTGAGGCAGGACTGGGGCTGGGCTGAGGCTGGGCTGGGGCAGGGCTGAGGTGGGGCTGGGGCAGGGCTGGGGCAGGACTTAGGCGTTGCTGGGGCAGGACTGGGGCTGGGCTGGGGCAGGGCTGAGGCAGGACTGGGGCTGGGCTGAGGCAGGACTGGGGCTGGGCTGAGGCTGGGCTGGGGCAGGGCTGGGGCGGGGCTGGGGCAGGGCTGAGGC
This sequence comes from Apodemus agrarius, assembly GCA_964023405.1. Lineage (NCBI taxonomy): Eukaryota > Metazoa > Chordata > Mammalia > Rodentia > Muridae > Apodemus > Apodemus agrarius. Next base: position 94,761,942 of record OZ030016.1, read on the forward strand.
GGGGCTGGGGCAGGGCTGAGGCAGGGCTGGGGCAGGACTGAGGCAGGACTGGGGCAGGACTTAGGCGGTGCTGGGGCAGGACTGGGGCTGGGCTGGGGCAGGGCTGAGGCAGGACTGGGGCTGGGCTGAGGCTGGGCTGGGGCAGGGCTGGGGCAGGGCTGGGGCAGGGCTGAGGCAGGACTGGGGCAGGGCTGGAGCGGTGCTGGGGCAGGGCTGGGGCAGGGCTGAGGCAGGACTGAGGCAGGGCTGGGGCAGGGCTGAGGCAGGACTGAGGCAGGGCTGGGGCAGGGCTGAGGCACGGCTGAGGCACGGCTGGGGCATGGCTGGGGCAGGGCAGTTTCCCTCCTGTGTTAGCATTTCTTGGTAGAATGTTGGAGCGGTAGGTGTAGGAATCGCTAACACCTGGGGCGAGCCTGCTCACAGCCTATTGTAATCATGGCTCAGCTTAAGGAGATCTTAAAATCCACAGAATTGTGTTATTCAGCATCGGGGATAAAATAATTCAAGTTTACCAGAATAAACTTGTCCATTTACAGCATTTCTTCTCTTTCCGCCTTGACGGACTGACAAGCAGAATGAAACTGTCATCGAAGGCGAAGCAAAGGGCAAAGGCAACGAAAACAAGAGCCACAGTGAAGAAGAAGGAAAAACACGAGCCCGAGGAGCGGGATTAATGTGTCCGCATTCGGTGGGAACGCAGCATTTTATTACAACCAATAACGCGATACATTCGGTAAAACGACTCTACCTCGCCCAGATCCACAACTTCCCTTGACAGATCTGAGGTGTTACTTTCCTGATATTTTGCCATGACTTGAAAATTCCCGTGTCCCACATTGTGTTGCGCAGTGCAGCCAGCAGCTGTCTGACACGACAGGCGAGCAGTGTACGGCTGACATGCAGATGTGACACAGAGACGTGCCACGGAGCCAACACACACACACACACACACACACACACACACACACACATACGCACACGCACGCACGCAGCATTTTAAAGAGGATTTTTTTTTCTAAAAAAAAAAATACTCAATGAGGATGACTTTGAAAGAAAAATCTTAGCTGGCCTTGAAATATCACTTAATGTAAGCCTGAATTTCCTCTAAGAGCTCTTACTTTCTCTGTAATGCATAGAGGAATCTTTTTATAAGCCTTTGAAAAGTCCAGTGAAGCCAGGCAGTGGTGGAACAAGCCTTTAATCCCAGCACTTGGGAGGCAGAGGCAGGCGGATTTCTGAGTTCAAGGCCAGCCTGGTCTACAGAGTGAGTTCCAGGACAGCCAGGGCTATACAGAGGAACTCTGTCTCAAAAAGCAAACAAACAAAAAACAAAAAAAGTCCAGTGAATACATTGTATGAAGGATCCAAAAAGCTTTGATCAACCATTAACAATGGAAGATTATAAGATTAGATTTCATGTAATTTAGGGTAAGAATTTTTTTTTAAGTAGATGCTGTTATGGTTTGTATATCCTTTTCCCAGGGAGTGGCACTATTAGGAGGTGTGGCCTTGTTGGAGTAGGTGTGTCACTGTGAATGTGGGCTTAAGATCTTCACCCTAGTTGCCTGGAAGTCAGTCTTCCACTAGCAGCCTTCAGATGAAGATGTAGAATTCTCAGCTCCTCCTGCACTAGGCCTGCCAGGATGCTGCCATGTTTCTGCCTTGATGACAATGGACTGAACCTCTGAGCCTGTAAGCCAGCCCCAATTAAATGTTGCCTTTTATAAAACTTGCATTGGTCATGGTGTCTGTTCACAGCAGTAAAGCCCTAACTAAGACAGAAGTTAATATAAAATCATACCTGAAGATATTGTGCCAAGCATATATTTATCTTTTAAATTTATCTATATTCTTGGAAATGTCTTCACAGTTCATTTTAAAGCAAAACATTGAATGATATAGTCACCTACGATATTACAGCTAAACTTAGAATCAAGTAGAGACAAGAAGCAATTCAAAAATCACCACCAAAATTAGTTTCTTGTCACATAAGGTAACACCAAACAGCACTTCCCCTTGTAAAAAGAAACAAATAATCATATTAGACTGACCTTTTTATGAAAATAAATGTAATTTTATGAAAAACGTGTAACTAAACCTCAATGCCATACATTAAGCAACTCTTGAAGAAGCATTTCTCTGAACAACGTTGGTACTTAACTAGTGATGGAGAGGTGTCTCTGGGATTAAGAGCACTGGCTACTCTTCCAGAGGACCCTTGTTCAATTCCCAGCACCCACAAGGTAATGCCCCACCTCTGTTACTCCAGCCCAGGGGTTCTGATGATTTCTTCTGGTTTCTGAGGGCACCAGGCATACATGTGATGAACAGACATATGTGTGGACAGGACACTCATAACTATTTAACTTTACAGACCTCTGTAACACTTTGTTCAAGAACAGAGTATTGTGAGAAATATTAAAAAACAAAAACAAAAACAAACAACAACAACAACAACAACAACAACAAAAACACCTTGGTACTTTCCTGCACTTGTGCTGGCAACTCTGCCTCAGTGGCCTGGCCAGTGGAGACTCACAACTGCCCCACCCAGGTTGCCATGTTCCCACTCGCAGTTGGCTACCACACCAACCGGGTTCTTCAAATCCCCCACAGCCTTTGTGGTACACATCTGGCAAACACATGCTTTGCAGCCATACCTTTCTCTCTTGAACCCAGACCTGCTGCTGTGTGGAGAAAAATATAATATAATACAAACGTAGTTCAGAAACAATGGTAACTCACTCTCTGGGCACAACAACTAAAACCTAATCTTGTAAGCTTTAAATCTGATTCCTCTCGTGGTGAATCCTTGTGGATCCACCATGATACTGGGAGACTTTAGCAGCTACATCTTACCCCTCTGCTGTCCCTGTTCCAAAAGGACCTAACTCCTGCTTCCTCTCTTCCTCTGTCTAACCTGGAAGTCCCGCCTACTCATCCAGTGATTGGTTCCTTTATTCATTCATTGGTTTACAAGAAGAGCACCAGGCCCATCCACAACAACAGATGTCATACTTTGGGGATTTTAAATGAGCAGTTGGCTTGCATTATAAGCAAACCAAATTCCACAAATTTCTTGATTCCCAGAAAGTCAGCGCCTCCTTGTGTAACTCAGAACTCACGGGTGTGGTTGCCTGTAAGACACTGTGAACATGAACTGACAGACCAGCATTCAGAAGGGCTTGAGCCCTTTGCGTCATTTGTGGAATCTGGAATGCAGGACCCTTCCAGCACACACTTCCCCTCTCACTCCCACCCCTTGTTTCACCTTTGCTCTTTTCTCTCAATTTTTAAACAAGATTTCCAGGCTATGAAACACATGTTCGTCATAGAAAAATTGAGTAATAAAAATAGAAGGGAAAAAAACCCACAATTCTATGAATTTCTTCCTCTAGGATTTTGATTAAACAATTGCAAACTGAACAAAGGATTTTGTGTATTTTTTCAGTTTTAGAAAGAAAACACATCTTTAAAAAAATTCAACCAGGATTTGCATAACTTTGGTTAATATACATTAACTGTTTTAATGGTTAAAGATCTTTACTAGGAAAGCAACAGACACAGAGTTCAGCAAATATGGTTTAGTTCAGAAAACTAAACACAAGCATTGCTTCTCTCCACATTAGGTGGTTTTTTGTTTGTTTGTTTGTTTGTTTTAAATAAAAAGAGGTGTAGATGAAATCTACTAAGCTTATATAGAACATATTCAGTGATACAACTTTCTATCGGCCATGATAGTAAGATATCATTGCTCCCTCTTTGTAGAACAAGGTCTGAAGTTCACTGCACAGATGCTGGGTGATTCTGAGAGTTTAGTGGATTTGACCTTTGTCTTATTCTGGCATCATTAACGGCTCAACCCAGTGATGGAAAAGAGCTCGTAAAATCTTTAGTTCTTTCTCTTTTCAAAACTCATGTTAGTGATGTCAAAAATAACATGCAGGCATATTAAACTTTATTTCCAGGATTATTTTGTATAATTTTGGGATTATTTCATTGTTATGGTTTGTATATGCTTTTCCCAGGGAGTGGCACTATTAGGAGGTGTGGCCTTGTTGGAGTAGGTGTGTCACTGTGGGTGTGGGCTTAAGATCTTCACCCTAGTTGCCTGGAAGTCAGTCTTCCACTAGCAGCCTTCAGATGAAGATGTAGAACTCTCAGCTCCTCCTACACACCATATCTGTCTGGATGCTGCCATGTTTCTGCCTTGATGAAAATGGACTGAGCCTGTAAGCCAACCCCAATTAAATGTTTTCTTTTATAAAACTTGCATTGGTCATGATGTCTGTTCACAGCAGTAAAACCCTAACTAATACATTCATTAAGAAATAAAACACTTTTTTTTTTTTCGAGACAGTGTTTCTCTGTGCAGCCCTAGCTGTCCTGGAACTCACTCTGTAGACCAGGCTGGCCTCGAACTCAGAAATCCGCCTGCCTCTGCCTCCCAAGTGCTGGCACTACAGGCATGCACCACCACGCCCGGCGAAATAAAACACTTTTTAAAAAATTATTTATTTTACTTGTGTGGGTGTCCTGTCTGCGTATATGTCTGTGTACCATGTGTAAACCATGCATGGTGCTCTCAGGTGCCAGAAGAGACTGTCAGATCCCTGGGGCTGGACATTGACAGTTGTGAGAAGCCATACGTGTGGTGGAAATTTAACCCAGGTCCTCGGGAAGCGTAGCTCGGTCTCCTAACCTCTGTGCCATCTCTCCAGTCCCCAGACAGAAGCACTTTCCAGGTTGTTTCTACACAGTGTTGATTTCTCACCTCTGTGGGGCTGTCCCAAGCACCAACCGCAGCACGTCTGGCCTTGAGCTTCACCATCCCCTCTATAAAAACCTCAGTTCCCTTAAGAGATGAAAAGTGATTTCCTGTTTACATTTATTTTTAATGGCAAGACTTCACCGCGGCTTTAATTCATGGATTGTATATTCAACAGAATGCATTTGCCCGGGAGCTGGCTAAGTCTGAACTAGGGACGCAAAGCTGGGGGTGGGGGGTGGGAAGGAGTGGCTTTTATACTTACCCATTTCTCACTCTAAACCAAACACCGTAAGACGAAAGACTTCAAAGAGTGGTAGGTAAGAGACAGATACACAGACACACGATTGCAGGACAAACAGCCCAGCGCTGCGGTGGGAAATTGTTATGAGCTTCCAAATAGCCTTAGGGGGCTCCTGAAAGCCTTTTTGAAGATGCTGGGCCTTGAGCTCCACTCTGAACTGAATCAAAATTTAGCCTGCTTCTCCTAGCCATCTCTAACTAGAATCTACAGAGGACTGTAGTCAGAGAAACTGTGCAGCTGGTCTTTACTACTTTGTGGGCTATTTCTCCCGCTCTTTATCTCCCTAGCTTCCGTTCCACCCCCTTGTTGTGGATTGCCCTGGTGCTGTTTGTATTTTGATGATGAAAGAAAGATACCTGAATCTAAGTCCTTTCTTGTTTCTTCTTTGAGTTCAACTGCTAACAAACTGCAACCAACTCCCATGAACGACCAACAACCACCCACCCTGCTTCTCAGGAATCTAGTATTTATATATCTGTAGCAGTAAATTATTAATTCTCAGTGAACAATGGTTCTGCTTGGAGGGTGGCACAGACATTAGGTGAGGGTAAGATTCTAGTTCATTGATGATTTTGAGAAGCATTCATCTCAGAAAAAGTAACTTATAAAGTCATCTTATTCAAACTTGATACAATAAATATCAAGTCTCACTCTTTGTTGTTCTCTTACAAGCCACCTCCCAAATTAATTGTCTACATTTCCTTTGGCTGTATAAATAATTTTGAAATATGTAAGCTGTTCTGAAAGCCATAGTATAGTGTAAAACCATCATATAAATAATCCTACTTTAGAGAGGCTGACATAAGAGAAGTGTGATTTCAAGACCATTATGTGTACACAGCAAGACACTGTCCCATACAAACAAGCAGAAAGAGTATATGGGTTGTACAATATTAGACATATCTCTCCAATTACCAAATTAGATAAATCACTGGGTTGATGAATGACTTCATGGATAGCTCATCTTAATATACACACCATTTCTTAAATGAATGTAACCTGTTCTCTGTGGGCTGAGAATGATGACAATCACTCAAGTCAAATAGCTTTGACCATAGCAGGACATCTGTATCCAAATAATTGTGCCACAATTCATCCCTTGGCGCAGCAGAACTGTCAACTCTTAGTTTGGCTACTGTGGAAGTAAAGTCCTTTAGTGAAGTGAGGGACATTGAAGTACAGCCTTGTTACAATGAATTCCAATGTCTAAAAATTGTTCTTATTTTGGGTTTATACCATAGTAAGAGCCAAGAATTTAAGCTCTATTAAAAACAAAACAAACAAACAAAAAGAATTTATCTTTTTATGTTCATTTAATAACGTGTCCATTATTTTTATGATTGGTATAAAAATATATGTATTGTGCTGAATATGATAAGAAATAAAAATAAAAATTTTTTAAAAAATGATTAATTCTCTCTAAACTCTCAGCAGGAGTGTACACCTCCTCTACATCCACCCAAATGTTTGGATTCACAAATGAAACACACACACACATACACACACACACACACACACACACACACACAGAGGCAGCCTTATTTTTAATATGGCTTTAACAGTACAATGGCTGGGCATTTCCAAACCTTTCTGTGACTAGCACACTCTCCCCGCTGACATTCCTAAAATGTTATTTTCTGAAACCTGTATTCCATCTCTGCTACCCCAGACCCAGTTGAGAGAGTGGCCCCTGGGGCTGCTTCCCTGTCTCTTACATGGCTGGATGCTTTGTCTCCCGCTCCCTCAAGTCTGATTTCTCCTCATTTCCTGTCATGGTGATTCTAAAAAACCCTTCTCTCTCCTGCTTCTTTGCCTGGGAAATCTAAAGTCCTGTCTTCCTGCCCAGTCCTTGGTTGATGGCAACTTTATATCCTAATCAGAGCCAAATGCGGGCAGAGACCCTCAGCACAGACATTTCAGAAGCTGAATTAGCACAAGTAGCATTAGAAGAAATCTCTGAAAATTCCCAGAATTTCAAATGTCACACAATCGCAGCTGGAAAGATCATGCCTCTGCTACAGTACGGGGCAAATCATAGTCAGCTGCTGCGAACAGGCCTATATCCCCACCCCTGGGATTAAGATGAAAACATTTTCTTATGTGTTTTTTAAATAAACCAAAATTCCAGAATTTTCATTAAAAAAATATAGCTTTGTTTCTCATTTGGCTCCATGTGTCTCACTGGACTAAATGTCTTAATAAGCATCTTTTGAATTACTTTTAAAACCTAACTACAAATCCATTTCCTTCCATTTCTTCCTCTTGATATTCATATATGTGAACTTTCCTTTTAATTGTGTGACCTGAAGCTCCTTGGAAACCCACACTTTTATTAGAGACTCTGAACTTCTGTGATCGTTGGTTAAAATGTTGCGAAGTCGCCTTGGGCTATCTTTAGTCCTCTTGATACCCCTTTACCTTTACCACTTGCCTCTCTACCTGATCATTAGGGTCAGGATAATCCTTTGGAATCTGTTAGGCTAGCCAACCGTGTGCTCTCACCAATCCACCAATCCAAAGGCTAAGGATAGCACCTGAGGCCTGAGGCAGGGATGCCCCTGCTTCCCTGTGACCTGCATGCCTGGCCCCCAACTGTGTATTTAGTAGATGCATTGATTTTATGGCTATCTTGCGTTCTCTAATAATACAAACATATTATTAGGACAATCTGAATCCATGTTTCCAGGCTATAGGCACTCGTAGTTAGCTCAGGATAAATTCTCTCTCGCTCCCTTCAGAATGAGGATTGTGTTTTATGAAAAGAATTGCAAAATTTTACTGCTTTCCATGCTCTTGATTTTTAAAGTTGGATTTATTCATCTTATGTGCATTTAGCCTGAAGTTTTGTTTGTATGCCACACGTGTGCTTGATGCCCTTGGAGGTGGGAAAGAGGTTTCTGATGGAGTTAGAGATGGCTGTGGGCCACCATGTGGGTGAAGGGAAATGAACTTGGGTCCTCTGCAAGATCAGTGAGTGATGGTAACCACGGAGACACCTCCGGGCCCACCGCCCTTGACCAGAGAGATTGAAAGGGGAGTGTGGGATACACGTGTCGTAAAGCTCTGGAGTGACAGGAAAGTCCATATAGCTGGAGGGGGAGAGTTTGGTGAAACCTCTTTGGAAAGGGTTGGCAGATTCCAATAAAATTGGTCTTACATACCACCTGACTCAGCACTTCCCCAGTACACACTCGACATAAACATGTATGTCACACTCACCATAAAAACGTACGTTTCGAGATAAACATGTAGGTTGCCCTCTACATAAATGTGTATGTTATACTCAACATAAGCATGTATGTTGCATTCAACATAAACATGTATGTTCATCACAAGCATTTTCACCAAGAGTGGCACCTGTCATGACTGCTCCTAAGTAAAAATGACACCGGAACTTATCAACGTGAAAGAAAATCATAACAAATGCTGACGGCAAAGTCAGATTTTCTTTTTAAGCTTTAATGTGCAACTAGTCTACTCTGAAGTATAAAACAGGCCACTGCTTCATAAGCAACTGGGAAAGGGTAATTCCTGGAGATGGAGATATGACTGGCTGGCCTAATACATCCGCCTGTGCTTGTCTTTATATGTCTATTACACATAATGGTTTGTTTTGGTTTTTGAGGTTTGTTGTTGTTGTTGTTGTTGTTGTTGTTGTTGTTTGGCAATGTATCTCAAGCTAACCTCAAACCGGAGATCTGAGTGCTAAAATGATATGTCATAAGAGAAAGCAGGGTAGGGCTGATTTTTTTTAGTTTTTAAATGACCCATACTCCAGAAACATCTGCTCTCAATACTTTGAATTATTTCCCTGTCTTCTGAAGCAGGGATGCTTGGCTCATCCCACCCTAGCTTTTCTCCAGATTTTATGTACCCATGAAAAGAATCCACTGGGTCAATGGCATTCTTTAAGATCTATGTTCGTTCTCCATTTCCCACAAGAAATGGCGCGCCGATTTTTCAGGGAAACTGCCATGGTGTGAGAGCTCCTTGAGGCTCAGCCCAGATCCGAGTGGCATATTACTTGTGATCGTCTTAAGACAGCGCGGCTTTAAAGCAAGACCGAGGAACCCGCCGTGCTCAGCAGCAGCACTGGGCCAGGTTAGGCTGCGGCCCGCTCGCCTCTCCAGGGGAAGCCTCGGGACGGGGAAGCCCAGGCCCCAGGTCCCTAGCGTCCGCACAGCCCGGTTGCCAAGGGAACCGCCGCGCGCCTTGGCGCCCGCAGACGAGCCGGCGAGTGAGGGGCCAGGCCCGGGCAGGCCAGCCATGGAGCTGCCGGACCCGGTTCGTCAGCGCCTGAGCAACCTCAGCCTCACCATGTTCGGCGACTCCAGCCGCACCGGGCCAGAGTCCATCGAGGCGGCGGGTGAGTGGCGAGGGCGCAGGCCCACGCGGGGGTGTGGCTCGCGGGCCGGAGGCCGCGCAGGCCGTGCCCGGGTGAAAGATGGCGGCTCCGGCTTCTGCTGGGGCACTGTCCGGGGAGGAGACCGTGAGCTTCAGCCTCCGCAGCCACTGCACCCGGTGGCTCGGTCGCCGAGCGGATTGGGCTGCGGAGCAGAAACGCCTTTTTCCCCACGCGGGTCCCCGCTGTGTCCTCTGCGTGACGGTCGCCCGCTCGCAGGCCGGGGTTGGGGGGAGCATTCCGAGTCCTTCCCCGCACAAAACCCGGCTGTGTCCAAAGCCCTCCTAGCAGAGCAGGACTGGCAGCTGCCAAACCGACAAGGCCTTCCTCTGCCTGGGCCTTTCTCCCTGTATAAAATATTCTCCCCCTCGATCTAACAACGAAATACACCGTGTTGACTCCAGTTTCTGCCTCCTCCATCAGACGACAGCATACGTGGTTTTCACCTTTGAACTCAAGGAAGTGGAAATCCTTCCTCTGGCTTGGCTTGGGCTTTTTTATTTTTATTTTTATTTCTTAAAAGGGGCATTGAAAAGTAAACCCCGTCCTACCATTTCATTTTGTCTCCTTGGTCATTGGTGTAATTTAGGCTATATGGAGAAAAACCTGAGAAATTAGGATTTCATGTTTATGATTCTAAGTGTGAGCCTTACCATGCAATGAAATCGAATAATACAAAAGTCTCTGGAGTCAAGGTTGACTGAAAAGAATGGGGTGACATTTGTTCTGTAGGTCTCTAGAGCCTCAGCAGCCTAGATAGAAGTAATGGTGTGGACAGCAATAGAACTAAGTAAAGACATCGACACTAGAATCACATATGGTTCTCAAATGTCACAAAATATTGTTTTCCCAGCCATTCAAACATGACAAAAGCTCTTCAAGTTCACTGTCTCTGCCAAGACAGGCAAATAACTGGTCAGTAAAATTTGTCTGACCTATTATACAATGCTTTAATTTTATCTCATTACAGAGCTCAACTGGAACTTTTGTAAAATTTAACCAATTCTCACCTTGTACTTTGTGGTTTCTTTTAATTTTGATCTGATTTTTCAATTGCATAAATTTGATGTGTTCAAGTATGGACATGAGCCTACATAAAATAAAAGCCCTAGCAATCCAAACAGCCACTGTGCCCAAACTATATCCCTTTATATAGCTTTTAAAACAAACAACAACAAAATTTATTTGGTTATAGTGCAATCAAGAAGTCCCTGGGCTATTCTGAAATTTGCTATGTAGTCAGACTAGCTTTGAACTTGAAATATTCCTGCTTCAGTCTCTTTGCAAAACAAATTGACTACAGTGTCTGCTCTAAAGGTTCTAAAAGTATCAGCTTAACCAGTGTGTAATTACTTTCCCGTTTTCTTCTTGGTGAATCTGACTATAAGATCACACCCACAATGGGTCAAGAATTGTACTGTTGCCAAAAGTAAAATAATAATAGTAATAATAATAATAATAATAAATCCTAGTGGGTTTTCTTTAGAGCTAACAGATTTTAAAAATTCATTCCTAGCCCAGAGGTGGTAATACATGCCTTTACTCCCAGCACTCAGGGGGCAGAGGCCAGCCCTGTCTTCAGATCAAGTTCCAGGACAGCCAGAGCTATACAAAGAAACCCTGCCTTGGGGGAAAAAATCATTCCTATATTTGGGATAATTTAAGAAATCAAAGCAAGGATAAGCAGACCACAATAGCCAGCCTTGCTTTTAAAACTTAATTTGCTCCTAGAGACCATGACATTTTTCATTAATTTATTTACTTTGATTTTATGGGCACTGGTGTTTATGCTTGTGTGCCTGCATATATGCTTGTGTTACGGACAGTTGTGAGCCACCGTGTGGGTGCTGGGAATTGAACTCTGGAAGAGCAGCCAGTGCTCTTAACCACTGAGCCACCTCTCCAGCCCCCGAGGAGCTGTTTACGTTCAGCCCACCACAGCTCATGTAAACCACGAGCTTCTAAAGCTCACATACATCACACTGCATCTCAGAGGAAAAGAATACGGCTCTTTTATTTTTTTATTTTGTGTGTATGAATGTGTTTCTGTGTGTGTGTGTGTGTGTGTGTGTGTGTGTGTGTGTGTGTGTGTGTGTGTGTGTGTGTGTACATTACATGTATGTCTGGTGCCCACAGAGGCAGAAGAGGGCACCAGATCTCCTGCGACTGGAGTTAGAGTGGCCATGAGCCCCTGCAGGTGCTGGGAACTGAACCCAGTATTCTGCAAGAGCAGCCAGTGCTCTTGACCACTGAACCATCTCTCCAGCCCTAACCAGCCCGCACTTCTTATTCACAGTTCAGAAAGGCAAATGTGTAGAAGGGAAAGATTTCCGCAGGAGTGGGGGACATAATCAAGGTGGGATGCAGGGAGTGGCACTAGGTTGAGCATTTTGGAATGTGTAGGATTAGGATTTGCTGAAAGGGAGATTTTTTTTTTGGGGGGGGGAGATTATTATATAAGAGCTAGCCTATAAGAGATTTGTTTCTATTCACTCATTTTACAGCTCATTATAGAAACTCTACAAAGGAGGCAGTGATAATCATCTGTTGAATAAAATTTCATATTTGCATTCCTTTTTTGGATTTAAAAAAAAATGACAGGGCACTAGCCTCAAAATCACTCCTTCCTTGCCTCATACTCCGAGTGTGTGAATTACAAAAGTATACATACCGCTATCCCAGCTGATGGCCCTTTTCTCTTTTTTTTCTGGCTGGCCCCACACTCACAGTGATTCCCCTACCTCTCAAATGCTGTGATTTAAGAAAGGTATGTGCCACTGTGTCCAGCTTGACGGTCCACATTTTACCCAGACTGCCTGTTTGCAAAAATATCAGCAGACTGTAGAGACAATTGGAGATCTTACATCAAACATCCATCCAAGTAACTCATGTTTGCAGTGTAAGGTATTAGGATAAGTATACTTTATACTATTAGCAGATATAAATAGGCCTAAGACTTTATTGAGCCAATGTTAATGCTCAGGAATGTGAACGCTTCCAGGGCACTGGGCAGGATTAGAACTGTGTTCCTTCCTGTTGTCCCTGCAGATAATGAAATGGTCTCCAGCCTGGCCTTGCAGATGTCACTTTATTTTAACTCTTACTTTTTCCCACTGTGGTGGGTGAGCTGCATCGTGATGCTGCACCTGAAGGTGAGTCTCCGTCACTCCCACTTCTCTCTTCTGACCCTTTACATGCCCAGGGGAGGGTCTCAAAGCCCCTTCCGCCCCAGGCCAATGCTCTCCACGGAAGATTTTACAAGATGTCTTTGCTTTTTCTTTTTAGTATTCGGTCTTGCCCGATTACTACAAATTCATTGTGATTACTGCCGTCGTCCTCATCACCTTGATTGAAGCAATCCGGCTCTACCTGGGCTGCATGGGTAACCTCCAGGAGAAGGTGGGTTCTCCCTGCCTCAGGACTATGGTAGATAAAGAGGGTTAAGGTTTTAGTACAAGTGACGCAGTGGCCGGGGTGACATGGCGCCAGTCTGGGTCTGGGGGGCAGCTCCAACATGAAGACTTCAGTCACTGCTTAACCTTTTGAGCTCCAGTTTCTTCATATACTAGACAAGGAACATAACACTTGACATGTTTCTGAGATGAAATGCAATGATCCTATGAAGTATCTAAACATAATGAACTCTTAATGATTGGTAAGTTCCCAGTTTTGAAAATATTTGGTGACCTGTAGAGGAGTGGGAGCAAGAGTGGGAGAGACGGGGAGGGTAATGGGGTGAAGAAGATCACAGGGCATTCTGCGCACGTATATAGCTATAAAAACTGTGTTTTCTGAATCATCATCCTGTCTAAAGTGGTTTAATAACCCCTGTGGTTTGCTAGGCCCTTCATAACAGGCCCCACCCAGCACATCCTACTGCTTTTCTTGGTATTTCTTAAGCCAACCATCCATGCTAGGTCGCTGTGTTGATTCCTAGTCATGCCCAAGGTTCCAGGCAGGAGAGCTCCCGGTGTGTGCAGCTCGAAGCCTCCCTTTCACCTGACTTCTGAGGTGGTTAGTCAGTCGGGACCTTTAAATGTAATGGTCCACCATTCAGCGGTTTGAGTTGCTTCACTGAGAATCAGTTTTCTCTTCTAGACAGTAGATTTCTCTGAGGACAAGGACTATGGTGTACTCCTGAACCACTCACAGAGCCTATGATGCAGTTTCTTTGTATTGCAAAGTTTGACTATATAACAAAACAAAAACCATATTCTACTGATCTTATAACTCTCGATGTGTGTTGCTGCAGGTTCCTGAGCTGGCCGGCTTTTGGCTTCTGAGCCTTCTGCTGCAGTTGCCTTTAATCCTTTTCTTGCTCCTTAATGAAGGCCTAAGGAATCTGCCCCTGGAGAAAGCAATACACATCATCTTCACTGTCTTCCTTACCTTCCAAGTCATCTCAGCATTTCTGACCCTGAAGAAAATGGTCAACCAGCTGGCAGCCCGTTTCCACCTCCAGGACTTCGATCAGCTGTCTGCAAGTAGTGCAGGCATGAAGAGGGTGAGGCAATACACGGAAGAGCTCTGACCACGTGCGGACTGACTGCGTGCTGAGTGCGTGCGGACTGACTGCGTGCTGAGTGCGTGCTGAGCAGTGGCCCACAGAAAGATGATGCCAGAGGACCAGGAAGTGAGAGAGTGACAAGACATCCGTGTAAGCCTGAGAAAGGGGACATGCGTGCTGGGGTGTGTCCTCCAGGTCTGACATCCCCATGGAGGCAATGCCAAGGCCCACCCGTATCAACCCTGCAGCTGAGGCGCTGTGTCTAATGCTGGATGAGTCTGTTGGCAGTTTCATACCACCTTTTCTGTAATGTTTCTGGTTATCATCTGTGACAAGAAATGTATGGCACTTCAGACAAAATCAGCTTTGTCCAGTGGAATCTCACCACGTGTGTCAACATCCTCCAGGACTTAAAGAGTCGACCAATATAAAATGAACTCCATGATACTCTTGTGGATGTTTTGTTTCATTTTGCTTTTGTTTCAGCATTTCTGTCTTATTATTAGGGAATAAAAAGGTGGGAAGGAGTTGGGAAATGGGAAAACATGAAAAATATATGGTATGAAGAAAAGGATTAATAAAAAGCATAAAACATGTGCTATTGTTATTAAACTATCCACAACATGTTATGCTTGTCTGTACAGTTCTTTTGAACTATGAGGTTTATGGGATTATTTGGTTTTTTTTTCTAATTTTTGTGTTATGTGTATGAGTGTTTTACCTGCATGTGTGTATGGTATACCACATGCATGCCTGATGCTCATGAAGGCCAGAAGAGGGTGTCTGATCCTATGGGACTAGAGTCACAGAAGGTTGTAAGCTACCCTGTATGGGCTATGAATTAAAGTTGAATTCTCTGGAAAAACAGCCAGTTTTCTTACTGCTTAGCCATCTCTCCAGCCCCATGAGCTTGTTTTAATTGGAGTTGTAACATGAGAGAGCCTAGTATACAGCAAGCAGGCAATGGTAGGCATATTTTTCATTACTAAGTCATTCACGTTCACTAACAAACTGCTAAATAGCTATTAGATTCATATATGAAATTTGGATTGAAAACAGTGTGTCTTAGGGTTTTACTGCTGTGAACAGACACCATGACCAAAGCAACTCTTATAAGGAAAACATTTAATTGGGGCTGGTTACAGGTTTAGAGGTTCAGTCCATTATCATCAAGGCAGGAATATGGCAGCATCCAGGCAGGCATGGTGCAGGAGGAAATGGGAGTTCTGCCTCTTCATCTGAAGGCTGATAGCAGAATACTTACTTCCAGGCAGATAGGATGAGGGTTTTAAAGCCCACACCCATGGTGACACACCTACTCCAACAATGCCACACCTCCAAACAGTACCACTCCATGGGCCAAGCATATACATTCCACTCCCTGGCCCCCATAGGCTTGTTCAAATACATGAGTCTATAGGGGCTATACCTAGCCATAGCATAATTTAAAAAGTACATTTAGTCCAACTTCCTAAGTCCCGAGAGTCTATAGCAGTCTCAACATTGTTAAAAGTTCAAAGTCTCTTCTGAGATTCATCCAATCACTTAACTGTAATCCTCAAGGCAAGACAGAAAACCAACTGGGCAAACTCCAAACATCTCCATGTCTGATGTCAAAGTGGTCTTCAGATCTCTACTCCTTTTTCCTCTTTATTGATTGCAACAAACTTCTTTCTCCTGGCCTGGTTTCACTCCCTGTTAGCAGCGTTCCTCGGTAGGTATCCCACGACTGTGGCATCTTTAACATCTTGGGTCTCCAAGGTAATTTCAAAGTTACAGCTTCTTCTTTCAATGTCTGGGATCCACACATGATCTTCTGGGCTCCTCCAAAGGGCTGGCATCACTTCTCCAGCTCTGTCCTCTGTAGCACTCTAAGCTCAGGCTGATCCACTCTACTACTGCAGCTGTTCTTGGTCATCATTCCATGGTACTGGATCTCTAATACAATGGAGTCTTCTGATGCAACTAGGCTTCACCAATAGCCTTTCATAGACTCTCTTCATGGCAACAAACCTCAAATCTTTTACATGACCACTTCAGTCCTGGGCCATCAACTACAACTGAAGCTGCACCTTCACCAGTGGCCTTCCATAACCTCTCACAGTTCAAGCCTCAGCTGCTCTTCATGACACTTTCATGCTTAAAACTAGTGCCACCTGGGTGACTCTTACACATTACCAAGTACAGCTGCATCATGAGATACAACCTTGGCTGTATCTGGAATTCAGCTTCTCAGAAAACACTTCTCAGAAGATTTTACTTCTGTATGTTGGTCTCTTCTTAATCACCTCTAATTTCCTAGCTCTAGCTCACCAACATCAATTGTCCTCATAGGCCCTTCAATATTCGAAACATATATTTTATATTTTTCCTTTCTAAGCTTGCTATGCTTGTTCAAAATGCTCTTTATGACACTTAACCAGAGAAGAAAATCTCTGCTGGGCTTTTTTGAGACTTCCTTTGTCAATGCAATTAATCTTAGTCTCTTCATCTTAGCCTCAGATAGACTCTTCAGACAGGGAGGAAAAGGAGCCACATTCTTCACCAAACTACCACAAAAACAGTCTCTAGGTCACATAATGACATTCTTATCCACTGAAACCTCTTGGGCCAGGTCTGCACAGTTCAAATTGCTCACAGAAATTAAGTATTCCATATTCCTTCTAGGATGGCTCACTAAGCCCAACTCAAAGCATTCTACTGCTTTCCAAATCCAAAGTCCCCAAATCCATATTCTTCCAAACAAAAGAGTGGTCAGGCCTATCACAGCAATTCCCCACTGCTGGTACCAACTTCTGTCTTAGGGTTTCACTGCTGTGAGTAGACATCTTGACCAAGGAAACTCTTATAAGGAAAACATTTAATTGGAGTTGACTTAAAGGTTCAGAGGTTCAGTCCATTATCAAGGAGGCAGGAACATGGCAGCATTTAGGCAGGCATGGTATAGAAGGAACTGGGAGTTCTACTTCTTCATCTGAAGGATGCTAGCAGAATACTGACATCCAGGTAACTAGGAATAGGGTCTTAAAGCCCATGCACAGTGACACACCTTTCCAACAAGACTACAGCCAAATAGTGCCACTCCATGGGCCAAGCATATACAAATCATTACACAGTGGTTCCCTGTTTTTCCATGGTGAGAACTGAGATTGAGAACTGAGACAGCCAAAGGGACTGCACTTACAATCATGCATCAGCATGTTCACTTGTGAATAAAAGGAACCTATTTAAGGAAGTTTGGTTAAAAACAGTTTCCTGGGTATATCCACACATTATTTTTAAGTGTTTATTTAGATTATCTTAAAGAAATAGTGTTGGCACTATTTCTGGTCTATTTTATTGGGTTCTTAAACCTCTACCTCCTGTCCAACATTTATTCCACCATGATACCTTCCAACATCCCAACACTAGGTAGGAGAGAAAGAATGAATGTCTCTATTTTTTCACGAACACTTGACAAGCTAAAGCAATAGGAACCAGCAGCAGCCTCTTCAGAGCCACACCACCCCCCTGGCCATTCTCAGGGCTCTCCTATTTATGCCCTCTCCAGAAAGTTCCCAGTATTCAAACACAAACTATTCTCAGCTAGTAAAAACCATGCCCCTGCTAGTGCACAACTTGAATCATAGTCACCTGCTGTGAAGCAGCCTCATATCCCATACCTGAGATTAAAACAAAACATGTTCACTTAATATAACTGAGGGTGTTTTTTATTGGTTATTTTATTTATTTACATTTCAAATGCTATCCCCCTTCCCAGTTTTCCCCCCACAAGTCCCCTATCCCCTCCCTGCCTCTATGAGGGTGCTTCCCCACCTGTCTAACCACTCCTGCCTCAGCAGTTGACCATTCCCCTATCCTGGGTGAACAAGCCTTCACAGGACCAAGAGGTTCCCCTCCCAGTGATGCCAGATAAGGCAATCCTCTGCTACATATCCAGATGGAGCCATGTGTAACCCCTGTGTACTCTTTGGTTGGTGGTTTAGTCCCTGGGAGCTTTAGCAGAGGGGACAGCGGGGGGGGGGGGGAGGGTCTGGTTGATTGATATTTTTGTTCTTCCTATGAGGTTCCAAACCCCTTCAGCTCCTAGAATCCTTGCTCTAACTTCCCCATTGGAGTCCCCGCACGTAGTCCAATCTTTGTCTGTGTACATCCACATCTGTATTGGTCAGGCTCTGGCAGAGCCTCTCAGGGGAAGCTATACCATGTGCTTGTAAATGAGCACTTTTTGGCATAAGCAATAGTGTCTGGGTTTGGTGTCAACATATTGGATACCCAAAAGACACTGTAACATATAACAAGGACACATGCTTCACTATGTTCATAGAAGTCTTATTTATAATAGGCAACAGCTGGAGAGAACCCAGATGTCCCTCAACAGAGGAGTGGCTACAGAAAATGTGGTATATGACCAAGCCCACTCAGTCAGTCAACAGGTTCTCCAATGCAGGAGCAAGGATTAAAAAGAAAAAAGATGCTGGGCAGTGGTGGTGCATGCCTTTAATTTCCAGTCCATTTTTAAACCATTTTAATTACATGCAAGTATTAAGGGCAATAGTAGTACAATGAAGAACAAGCAAGATGATTAACATAAAATTGTCAAGGCAATAGGCAAAGTCCCGTGATTACTCCACAGTGACAGTTGTTTCCAAGGGTGTGTCAGAATGACCAAAATATCTGAGCCCACTTCCTAGTTCAAGCCCAAAATCTTGCCTGAAGATGTTGTACTTCCTTGTTCTACCCTAAGATTAAAATTCCTGCCTTAACCTACTTCCCTATTATAGCCTAACATTAGATTCTTGCCTGAACTTAACTTCCCTATCATGGCCTAATGTCAGATTCCTGCCTGAAGCCTATTTCCTTGTCCTTGGCCAATATCGAGTTCCTTGGCCAATGTCATACTCCTGCCAGGTGGCATGGTACCCCAATAAGACTCTCTACATCTCTCCTTTTTATTTCATAAACAAGGCTGAGCATATCAGGTTGTTCTGACAAGAATACCTTCCTTACCTGTCTTCAATACATGTGTAGCTTGTTTGTGTTATTTGAACAAACACAGCCCTACTAGTGTTTATTAATAAACAAACATGGCCTTATTAGTGTTTATTAATAAACATGGCCTTTTGGCACATACCTCTGTCTTAGGTTGGTGGTAAGGTTCTGTGCAGAATCTTACCCGTCCTTGGATTGTCAGCCTGTAAAAATAATGACTCTGTATGAGGATTTGTTTTTAGTTTCAAGTCATGTACTTTGGCCGCCAACAGGTTGATGTTGTTAAAGACAAGCTTTAACATGACAGGCAGGGATAAAAGTGTTCCCAGGACAAGAAGGGCTAGCATGATCAAGCCATATATGCCATTGTTGAAGCTTGACCAAGATGGAGATACTGACTTCAAGCCATTACCAGCAATATCAGCAGTACCAAAGTTCAGCAGAGCAACATTCTTTAAATTCATAATCTCAGTATGCAAAGCTAAAACAGCCAGAGAGGTGTTGGAATTATGCCAAATACACTGCAAGTGTCTGAACTTTTTCACAGTTATAGTGACTATCATTATAAACTTTAGAAAGTAACATAAATCCATTGGTATTTGGCATGGCACAAGATGGCTTTTTACTCTTAATCTCTGAATCTCCTCTTTAATAGTTTGAATAGTATTATAAAGAGTATCGATCTGTTGTTCCAAACCCTATTTAAATCCTCTTGAATACTCAAAACATTAGTAACATTTTTTGCTAAATGATTAAAAGTAGCTGTCTTAACTTCTTGTGTCAAAGCAATTGCAGAGGCAGTGGTGCTATTAACTTAATTAGAGCTGCCATGCCAGCAATAATCAAGCCCACTACCTTCTTGCTTCTACTTAAAGTCTGACTCACTTCTTCCAATACTTGCAAGCTTTTTAAAGAATACCAAGGTCCTGTAGTACTCACAGGCAATAAAACATAAGCTTGTTGATAGATTATCATAACAGAAATGCCAGATTTCAATAATTAACACAATTGGAAAGAATACAATGAATACAACTTACATTAAATACTATAAAAGAAACAAAAGTAATTTTAACATGAACAATTAATACAAGATTAGGAGCTTAAACACATGCACTAACACTTGTTTGAAATCTAGTTCCTGTCCCAATTTTATCCACTGCAAATGTAACTTTATACAAGGCAGCAGTCAATTTTCAAATATGTCTCTGAAAATGTCCAAAAACAGTCTTCCAAATGAAGATAGTCATTTCCAATATTGGATTGATTTCTATACCAGTCCATTATTGAGTCAGATAGAGAAGGGTCATTATAACAACTTCTCTATTTGATTAAGTTTTCTAAGTCAGTTTCCACAGTCTCCATGTTCTCTGTCCCACAAGGTCTAAAAGCTTGAAGCAAGGCAGCTTGTCCAATCTGGGATATAAGTAAGCAAAGGTAGGTCAGGAACACATGTCCAATATAGCTTCCTTGTCACCATTGTCTGGGCTCTCAGCAAGCCCACAGGTCAGCATCATTCTTTGTCCCAGCATCAGCATGTCACACCAATCACTGTGGCAGCTAGCAGGGTCTTTCAGCTAAGACCATGGTCTGCAGAAAAAACACAAACATGCCCTCTTCATCATATTAAATACCTGATCAGGATCATGACATACACCAATATGTAGATCCTTCCATTTCACCTAGGCATAAATATGTCTAATTGTAGGGTGCCCTAGACACTCAGCAGAGAGTTCCTTGACATCCAAATTTTTAAAATTTTAAAATTAAAAAAATGATTTAAATAAATTTGTGGTATACAAGGATATAACTCCCCCTTTTTTATTTTATGAAGATATTGTTTTAAAGATCCACGATACCTGTTTCTCAATATTTTATCCTTAAGGATTATAAGGAATCTGTGATGGTTTGTATATGATTGGCCTAGGAAGTGACCCTATTTGGAGGTGTGGCCTTGTTGGAGTAGGTGTGTCACTGTGGGTGTGGGCTTAAGACCCTCACCCTAGCTGCCTGGAAGTCAGTCTTCTAGCAGCCTTCAGATGAAGATGTAGAACTCTCAGCTCCTCCTGCACCATATCTGCATGGATGCTGCCATGTTTTTGCATTGATGACAATGGATTGAACCTCTGAGCCTGTAAGCCAGCCCCAATTAAATGTTGTCTTTTATAAAACTTGCATTGGTCATGGTGTCTGTTCACAGCAGTGAAACCCTAACTAAGACAGAATCCTAGTAATATGAGTAATATTACATGTTGACAAAATATCTCAAAAGCTTGACTGCAATAGCCAGTTCCATTATCTGTTTTAATCTGATATGGAACATCAAGCATAGAAAACCAACAAATGACGAATTACATTTTTAGTTGCTTCTCCTGTTAAGGCAGTTGCAACGAGAAAGCCTGAAAAGGTATCTATAGTCACATGTGCATATTTAACTTTTCTAAAATAAAAAATATGAATGACATCCATTTGCCATAATTGATTGGGTACAAGTCCTCGAGGATTAACACCATTATGTGGTACAGGTAGAAATTGAGGACACTGAGAACAAATCTTTACAATTTGATGGGCACATTCTCTAAAAATACCAAACTGTCATCAAGGTATAATTATTTTGATGATGTAAAGAATTAGAGTGTTTGGCTAATTGTTCATGTGTAAGGCCTATAATATTCATGGTGTACAAATCTGATGTGGCATTGCCCTCACTGAGGGATCCTGGCAATCCAGTATGAGCTCTTAAATGGCCTACAAAATTAGAAACTGTACATTCCTTCAAATTAAGTTGGATAATGATTATCAATTTTGCCTAAAAAGAATTGCACATGCAATAGGCCAGATGTCAGTATTTTGCAATAACCAATTTAATGACTGTTTGGAATAAAGAATAATTATTTCATTAGGTTCTTTCCCAAAATACCTTCTTGATTCTATCCTATAATTCTGTATTAACACAGCAACAGCTTCATAATAGGGTATTAAAACTTTACTTGGAGATGAAGAAAGATGAATCCACATTAATGCTCCCTTTTGCCAAAGGTGAGGTCTTAGCCAATTAATATCTCCTAACAACTTTTGAAAATCATTTAGAGTAAGCAAATTATCTTTTCTTATTTGAATTTTCTGTGTGGATTATACAAAAAGATAAGGAAGGACACTTCACACTGGTCAAAGGAAAAATCTACCAAGATAAACTCTCAATTCTGAACAACTGTGCTCCAAATGTAAGGGCACCCACATTCATAAAAGAAACTTTACTAAAGCTCAAAGCACACATTGTACCTCACAGAATAATAGTTAGAGATTTCAACACCTCACTCTTAGCAATGGACAGATCATAGAAACAAACTAAACAGAAGCACACTGAAACTAACAGAAGTTATGGACCAAATGGATTTAACAGGTATCTATAGAACATTTCATCCTAAAACAAAAGAATATTCCTTCTTATCAGCACCTCATGGTATCTTCTCCAAAATTAGCCATATAATTGGTCACAAAACAGGCCTCAACAGATACAAGAAGATTGAAATAATTCAGTGCATCCTATCAGATCATCATGGACTGAGGCTGGTCTTCAATAACAACAAAAACATCAGAAATTCCACATACACATGGAAGCTGAGCAACACTCTACTCAATGATAACTTGGTTAAGAAAGAAAGAAATTAAAGACATTTTAGAAATCAATGAAAATGAAGGCACAACATACCCAAACTTATGGGACACAAAGAAATCAGTGTTAAGAGGAAAACTCATAGCTCTGAGTGCCTCCAAAAAGAAATTGGAGAGAGCATACACTAGCAGCTTAACAGCACACCTGTAAGCTCTAGAACAGAAAGAAGCAAATACACTCAAGAGGAGTAGATGTCAGGAAATAGTCAAACTCATGGCTGAAATCAACCAAGTAGAAACAAAAAGAACTATACAAAGAATCGACCAAACCAGGAGCTGACTCTTTGAGAAAATCAAGAAGAGATATAAACCCTTAGCCAGACTAACCAGAGGGCACAGAGACAGTATCCAAATTAGCCAAATCAGAAATGAAAAGGGAGGCTTAACAGAAACCAAGAAAATTCAGAAAATCATCAGATCCTACTACAAAAACCTATACTGAACAAAACTGGAAAATCTGGATGAAATGGAGAATTTTCTAGACAGATACCAAATACCAAAGTTAAATCAGTATCAGATAAACAATCTGAACAATCCCATAACCCCTAAAGAAATAGAAACAGTCATTAAACGTCTCCCAATCAAAAAAAAGCCCGGGACCAGATGGGTTTAGTGCAGAATTCAATCAGACCTTCAAAGAAGACCTAATATCAATACTCTTCAAACTATTCCACAAAATAGAAACAGAAGGAACACTACATAGTTCGTTCTAAGAAGCCACAGTTAAACTGATACCAAAACCTCACAAAGGCCCAACAAAGAAAGAGAACCCAGACCAATTTCCCTTATGAATATCGATGCAAAAATACTCAATAAAATCCTCGCAAACTGAATCCAAGAACACATCAACATGATCATCCATCATGATGATTCATGTCCAATATATGGAAATCCATCAATGTAATCCACTACATAAACAAACTCACAGAAAAACCACATGATCATCTCATTAGACCCTGAGAAAGCATTTGACATAATTCAACATCCCTTCATCCTAAAAGGCTTGGAAAGATCAGGAATTCAAGGCCCATACCTAAACATAGTAAAAACAACATACAGCAAATCAGTAGGCTACATCAAACTAAATGGAGAAAAACTTGAAGCAATCCCATTAAAGTTGGGTCTAGACAAGGCTGCCCACTCTCTCCCTACCTATTCAATATAACATTCGAAGTCCTAACCAGAGCAATTAGACAACAAAAGGAGGTCAAAGGGATACAAATTGGAAAGGAAGAAGTCAAAATATCACTATTTGCAGATAATATGATAATATACTTAAGTGCCCCCCAAAACTCCACCAGAGATCTCCTACAGCTGATAACTTCAGCAAAGTGGCTGGATATAAAATTAACTCAAATAAATTAGTAGCCTTCCTATACTTAAAGTATAAACAAGCTGAGAAATAAATTAGGGAAAGGACCACCCTTCACAAGAGTCACAAACAATATAAAGTATCTTGGTGTGAATCTAACCAAACAAGTGAAAGATCTGTATGACAAGAACTTAAAGCCTCTAAAGAAAGAAATCAAAGATATCAGAAGATGGAAAGATTGCCCATGCTCATGGATTGGCATTGCTCAAGATTAATATAGTAAAAATGGCCATCTTGCCAAAAGCAATCTACAAGTTTAATGTAATCCCCATCAAAATTCCAACTAAATTATTTACAGAGTGAGAAAGAGCAATTTGCAAATACATCTGGAATAACAAAAACCCCAGGAGTGTGAAAACTATTCTCAACAATAAAGGAACTTTTATGGCATTACCATCCCTGACCTCAAGTTGTATTAGAGAGCAATACTGATAAAAAACTGTATGGTATTGATACAGAGACAGGCAGGTAGGTCAATGTAATAGAATTGAAGACCCAGAAATGAACCTACACATCTATGGTCACTTGATATGTGACAAAGGAACTAAAATCATCCAGTGGAAAAAAGACAGCATTTTCAACAAATGGTGCTGAATCAACTCGAGGTCAGCATGTAGAAGAATGCAAATCGATCCATTCTCATCTCCTTGCATAAAACTCAAGTCCAAGTGGATCAAGGACCTCCACATAAAACCAGATACAATGAAACTAATAGAAGAGAAAGTGGGGAAGAGCCTTGAATACATGGGCACAGGGGAAATTTTCTTGAACGGAACAGCAATGGCTTATGCTCTAAGATTAACAATAGACAAATAGGACCACATAAAATTGCAAAGCTTCTGTAAGGCAAAGGACACTGTCAATAGGACAAAACAGCAGCCAACAGATTGGGAAAAGATCTTTACCAATCCTATATAGACAGAGAGCTAATATCCAATATATACAAAGAGCATAAGAAATTAGACTCCAGAAAATCAAATAACCCTAAAATGGGGCACAGAGCAAAACAAAGAATTTTCAGCTGAGGAAACTCAAATGGCCAAGACCTAGAGAAATGTTCAACATCCTTAGTCATAGGGAAATGCAAATCAAAACAACCCTGAGATTTTACCTCACACCAATTAGAAGGGCTAAGTTAAAACTCAGATCACAGCAGATGCTGGTGAGGATGCAGAGAAAGAGGAACACTCTTCTATTGATGGTGGGATTGCAAGCCGGTACAACTGCTCTGGAAATCAGTCTGGTGGTTCCTCAGAAAATTGGACATAGTACTACCTGAGGACCCAGATATGCCACTCCTGGGCATATAACCAAAAGGTGCTCCAACATGAAACAAGGAACCATGCTCCACTATGTTCATAGCAGCCTTATTTATAATAGCCAGAAGCTGGAAAGAACCCAGATGTTCTTTAACAAAGTAATGGATAAAAAAAATGTGCTACATTTACACAATGGAGTATACTCAGCTATTTAAAAAAAATGAATTCATGAAATTCTTAGGCAAATAGATGGAATTAGAAAATATCATCCTGAGTCAGGTAACCCAATCACAAAAGAACACACATGGTATGCACTCACTGATAAGTGGATATTAGCCCAGAAGCTCGGAATACCCAATAAACAATTCGCAGACCACATGAAGTTCAAGAAGAAGGAAGATTAAGTGTGGGTGCTTCAGTCCTTCTTAGAAGGGGGAACAGAATTCTCAAGGGAGAAAATATGGAGACAAAGTGTGGAGCAGAGACTGAAGGAAAGGCCATCCAGAGACTGTGTCACCTGGGGATCCACCCCATATACAGGCACCAAACCCAGACACTATTTCGTACACCAAGAAGTGCTTGTTGACAGGAACCTGTTATAACTGTCTCCTCAGAGGCTCTGCCAGAGACTGACAAACACAGAGGCAGATGCTCATAGCCAACCATTGGACTGAGCACAGGGTCCCCAATGGAGGAGTTAGAGAAAGGACTGAAGGAGCTGAAGAGGTTTGCAACCCCATAGGCAGAAAACCAATATCAATTAACCAGACCCCCCCCCCCAGAACTCCCAGGAACTAAACCACCAACCAAAGAGTACACATGGAGGGACCCATGGCTCCAGCTTCATATGTAGCAGAGGATGACCTTACTGTGCATCAAGGGGAGGAGAGGCCCTTGGTCTTGTGAAGGCTCAATGCCCCATTGTAGGGAATTCCAGGGCAGGGAGGCAGGGAGGTAGGGAGAGGGTGGGTGGGTGGGAGCACACCCTCATGGTAGCAGGGGAAGGGAGGATGGGATAGTAGGAGAGGGGGAAGAACGGGGAAGGGTTCTGGAGGGGAAACCAGGAAAGGGGATAACATTTGAAACACAAATAAAGAAAATATCCAATAAAAGAAAAGGGGGGGAGGTGTGAACCAACATGCTGGCCTCCTGTTTTCTGTTACTTCAATCCATGTTCATTATAGGAATTCCTTGGCTTTCCTTATTAATCCTTTTGCTGCTTACTTTTTTTAAAAAAATGTCTTATCATGCCATTCCTTAGTTTTTCTGACCAAACTATACCCTCTTAAACACAAGGTTTCTAGGACAAGATGAGTTCTCAGTCCTCAGGGATGAAATCTGGTAAAAAAAAATAAAAAAATAAAAAAATAAAAAAATTGCACAGCATGGCACAGAGGAGGTGAGAAAGTGTGACCATCAAGGAGGTACACTAAACCTTCCAGAACCTCACAGACAACCCCTTGCTTACACAGGGTCTCCCCTCTGTGTCCAAGCATGTGGCAGCTTCAGCAACCTCCTTTAGCATTAGCCCCACACCACACTGGAGGAAGGACTGTGACATTAGAGGCAATGGTCAACCCCCTTGCCTAGACAAGCAGGTAGCTTGCTATCTGCTGGTAAGGACTGATAAGCAAATCGGTGCTCTTACAATGTGGGGTGGGGCACCATGGATTACAGAGGAGTGACATCTCAAGGTGTAGGAATCTTGAAAGCTTTGCAGAATGAGGTGACACTTTAAAAGGGCCATTTAGAAGCTGCTTTGGCTAAAAAGCATTGACTCCTCGCTTGGACCACAAGGCCAACAACACAGAGATGTCATTGTCCTCAAACTGTATTGACCTTGGATTCCAGAAAGAACAAAATTCCACAGCAGAGACTCACCTCTCCTGTCATGGGGGCAATTAATTACCCACAGGGTAAGCCTGCTTCCTGGGCACAGATCATCTTATAGCAAGTACCCTGGTCCCTTGAGGATGACTGGTTAAGAGATTTAACAATTCATGGACCACCTTCACTGGCAGTAGTATCTTGACTAGGACTGCTTGATTATGTACACCTCTCTCCCTCAGTTTAAATCTAGTGGATGTCAGCATCCCAAAGATTGACTAGGCTCACTGGACCCCTTTATCTCTTCTTCCCAATGTGGACACTGTGAATACATCCTTTTACAGCTCCTTGACTGGAATGTGGAGACAGGTAGTTAGGCATGCCTGTTAGGACTGCTGGATGTAGAGATGATCTCTTATGCACTGTGTAAAAGCATTCTCCTGTCAATAAAAAGCCTATGGCCAGTGAGCTGAGGCAGGATTAAACAGTGGGACATTTGGCAGGGAGATGGGGGATTCTGGGAAATAGTGAAGCAAAGATTCACCCCAGACACAGAGGAAGACAGCTGCATGAAACTAAGGACCAGGTAAACAGCAGTGTGGCATTCATAGAATAAAATATATGGGATATTAAGTTATGAGCCAGGCAGGGAATGATCCAAATCTATTGGCTTAGGCATTTATTCATATATAAGAAGACGCAGAGTTGTTATTTCTGGGAACAAAGTGGCTGGGTAGAAAGCTCACAGTTATAGATGGCACTCAATGTGGGACATAGCATCTAAACTTAGAAAGAACCAGGCTTAGAGCCTGAAAAGTTCTGTGTGAGAGGCACAAACGAGCACTCCTCAGCAACAGGTAGGTTTCTAATAGACAGAAGCCAAGCACTTCACAGGCATAGCTCCTTTAAGAGATACCACCACTCTGCAGCAAAGCTGGCTGCGGGCCTGTAACCGCTGGCTCAGTGGGTGAATGCCAGAGCGGTGCATCAGTCTCTCAGGCAAGGACAGATGCCTGTGTCAGGCAGAGACCCCAGGTTTCCAGGCTGTCCACTGTAGAAACTTCACTGAGAAGCCTGCAAGCGGCTCATAGTATGGCAGGACTGACCCTTCCTGTCTGGTCAGTTGTGGCTCCTGCGGGAGGTTTAGCCCTCTGCTTGGCGTATGCAGCAGAGAGACTGGCTGCATGCAGACAACTGAAGCCAGGCCCAGAGGGAGAAAAGTCTCTGAACAGATACAGTATGCGTGAAGATGTGCTTAAGTGCTGAAAAAGGAAAGGAAACTAAGCATAGACAATCAGAAAAAATAAATAGCTTGAAAATAATAAGGTGAAGTCTCTGAAGGAAGGAGAGACTTAGAGATTGAAAAGAGTGATTTCTATGTTTAAAAATGGAGAAAAGCACAGTGACGCAATGCATATGAATCCCAGAGGGTTTTGTCCCAATTATTGGCATGCAAGTAATTGTATACTCAGTACTGACTGGTTTTACACATTCTCCGTAAGATCAGACGAAAACAGACTGAGACAAGGAGAGAACTGGCAGAGGGCTGGGTTACAGGCCACAGGACAGAGGCGAGAGCATCTGGGACCTTCAATAATAGCAAAACCAACCAACCAAACAACAAAAGCAGTTCCAGATAGGAAAAAATCCACAAAGGCTCGAGGGATGACAATAGCAACTCAGAGAGATGCAATGCATTGAGTTAAGAGTACAAGTTATGTTTGATGCTACCTGAGAACAATGTCATACAATGGATTATAGGTCTCATTCTATGGAGTTTGCAAAATTAAGATATGTATTTGTGTTGATAATACCATACTATTGATACATGTTCAGAATTCCAGTGGACTTTTGCCTTGAATTCTAAAAAACGATGATTCTGAGACTGCACATTTATTAGAGATAATGACTCTCTTGAAAATGCTTTTTCTGATTGAAGCTGATGATGCTTCAAATATGTATCCTTTAGAAAACAGCAATTTTTAAGACATTTTGGCATAAAATCTGTTACAGATTTAGCTCACAATTCCACAGGTCAAGCAATTATGGAGAGATATGAAATGCTCATAGAAAGAAGGGGGATATGATATCTCCCAGAGAAAGATTGAATATTGTTTTATTGACTTCAAGTTTTTTTGACAGTCAATGAGACAGATAACATAACTGCTAAAATACATAGGATTATTGGGGTGGTGGGGGGACTGCTTAACTAAATCAGCCTGTTTACATTAAGGATGTCCTAACCTCAGAATGAAAGGCAGGGACTATGTTGGGTTGGGGAAGAGAATATGCTCTTGTTTTAACAGTAGAAGAAAAAATATTGATTCCATACCAATTGATAAAATCAGATTTGACAGGGTAGACCCCCTGAAGATCTTGACTGCAAACAGAAAGAAATCATGAAGACCTACAAAACAGGTTGTTGTTTTAAAAACAAAGATCCCAGCCATTCAATCTTACCAAATGAAGACTCAGGAGCCAGACACTGGTGAAAGCCTGCTAGCTCAGAGAGACAGAGAAAGCACCCAGCTGACCTTCCTACTCCACCAACCTACAAAAACAAAAACAAAAACAAAAACAAAAACAAAAGGCTTTTTCTCGCTCTCTGGCCTGCCTTAAATATCCTTCTCCTCAATGTCCCTTATGTGTTCACTCCCTGAGAGCTGGTTGCTTACACTCTTGACCTAGGGTTAACTTTATTTAGCTCTTGGACTAAAGGTGTGTACTAGGACTGGGCCATTTCACAAGTATTTGTTTACAGTAAAAAGAAAGCTCTAGAATCAAAAGCTGAACCATACCACAATTAGAAACAGTTCACAATCACAGTGTTTACAATGAGACCAAATATTCTGCAACAACAGATAACTTGTATATGCTGAAACCCCTATATGGGAACAGCTCTGAGACTGTCTGAGACATAAAAACTTCTCCAGCCAAAACTTCAGCTATGCATAACCAATACATCTTATTGGCTACAGAATCCTCAAGACTATCATGCTATCCTTTCAAATGACGTGGATAGAAAATTATATTACAGTTTGTTTATACAATCCAAACTTATAATAAAGACAAATGCCTTATCTGCTTGAACAGAGAGCAGGGAATCATCTTTAACTGAATTGTGCATACTGCACATTCCATACATATGTTACTGCAGCAATGTGTATTACCTCTAAAAGCTTATATTTTCACAGAGAAAAACAACCAAACAAGCACCCTCTGACAAGATTCACCCTTGAGGATGCTGAGAAGGATGCTGAGGCACTGAGACATATTTATTCCAGCATCCTGTTCATCCAACCTCAGACTGCCTTAATAGCTCTTACATCAGAATCCTCCTTCCAGGACAGCTTCAAAGAAAGCCCCTGCTGACCGCACTGGCCCAGCAGCTGACTATTCCAGTCAGGACTTCAGTTGAGCCCTAAACTTTCCCAGCATGCAGAGACTGGACAACAAATGCTACAGCTATCTTTCTTAAAACTGACCATTGTCCCAAATTTTGGGTAGCCCCAAAAGGAAAGGGATACCCCAAATCAGCAGGAAACAATTGTAAGAGAGAGATACCCTGGTCCCAAAAGGCAGGATGGATGGGTTTTGGCCATCTAATGTATGAGGTTTTTGAAGACTATCATCTATCTATAGCTTATCTGAATTATTTGTTTCTAGCTATTTACTATCTGTTCAACCTAGGGGACATATTTCTGTAATAAACTAGACTAATATCTAGCCTAGTATGACCATGAGCTTGATTGTCTGACTACTAATGTATTTCTTAATTGTCCTAAACAGTTTGTAATGGCAGCTTTGAAAAGGACTGGAACTTAACATTTCATTTTTAAGAATCACAATGGTAAAATACCTTAGAAAGAGTTGATGCGTGTGTGTGTGTGTGTGTGTGTGTGTGTGTGTGTGTGTGTGTAAAATATAAGCAAATAGAACCTTAATTTTGTATCAATATACAAAGATCTATACTAATGTAACTAAATACAACTTTCCTTTTATCAATATACAAAGGTCTATGTCGATGGGAACACAGTAGCTGGATACAAAAGCTGGTGGTTATAGATGGGAGCCTGGGATTTGGTGCTAAGAACTCTCATACTAATTCTAGCAAACCACCAGGTGAAAAGGCCTTTGAGCAGCAGTCCCTAATAGCCAGGTGGAGAAGGTAGGGGGAGGATGGGAGAGACAGTCCCACATGGCTTCCAGAGACTCATCTTTCCATCGGGCCAGGATCCAGCTGCTTCTGCTACTATTCAGTGGAGCATTAGTGTTTGGTCTGTTCAGTCCTTGGCAAGTTCACCCCATTCGGTAGCCTTGGGCCTTGACATCCAAGAGGTCCACACATGGGTCTATTCACATGCCTTGGGATGGGGGTCCCTAAGACATTACCGGTCTGATGACACTATAAGAAGGGAGCTAACCCCAAAACACTTCTATAGCTTCTGTTGACTGCTGTTTCAGCCACTAAGATAAGTCTCTAATCACATGAGCCTTCTAAGACACATGGCCAAATGAAAACTGTGCACAGAACTTCTGAAAATAACTGAACAGCTATTTTGACATGTTTAATTTTAGACATACAAACATGAGAGTATGTGGGAGACATTTTAAAAGGATTTATTTTTTGTTTGTTTGTTTGTTTGTTTATTATATGCAAGTACCCTACATCTGTATTCAGATACACCAAAGGAGGGCATCAGATCCCATTACAGATGGTTGTGAGCCACTATATGGTTACTGGGAATTGAATTCAGGACCTCTGGAAGAGCAGTCAGTGCTCTTAACCATTGAACTATCTCTCCAGCCCTGGGGAACATTTTTGGACTTCAAGTCTTTGCTTCCTTTTTCAGCTGTTTCTTTTTTCTTTTATTATCTATGTTTTATTTTATCTGTTTTGCTGTTTGGGGGAGGGGTACACATACGCAGGTGTGCTTGAAGCCTAGTTCAACATCAAGAGTCTTTCCTTGGTCAATCTTCACCACTGCTTTTGGAAATGGGATCTCTCTCTGAACCTGTAGCTCTCCCATTTGCCCAGCCTGGCTGGCCAATGAGCTTCAGGAATCCACCTGCCCCACCCAAACCCCAAGGCTGGGGTTACAGGCACTCAGCACTATGCCTAGCTTTCTGTGTGGATTCTGGGGGGCCCAAATCAGATCCTGGGACTCTGTGAGTGTGAGGCTAGCCTGCTCTACACAAGGTAGCCAGGGATTACAACAAGAAAAATAAAATATTTTAAACTAGTTTAGTAAAGAAAATTATGGAGGGGAATAAGATATTTTATTAAAAAATAATTTTATCTAAAACTATTTTGTCAGTGTTTCAAATGTACACTTAGGCCACAGTGAATGCATTGATGACGAGCTGAGACTTAGTTCTTGAGTTTATAGCAACAAGGCCAGGCTGGGTGTGGTAGCACACACCTTTAATCCTCGCAGAGGCAGGTGGGTCTCAAGCTTGAGGTCTGAGGCCAACCTGATCTATATAACACAGCAAGTTCTTCTTCTAAATCCTAGTCTACTCTTAAGTAACATCTACAAGAAATCTGGCTTAATGGCCAAGGATTTTTCCTTATTAACATAGTTTCTCACATTTCCTGCTGATTTTCACATGATTTGACCACTGAGGGAATTTAGTTCTGGTTCACTTACTTATCTATTTATGTTAAAGCTTTATGAAATAACTAGTCTATAAACATGTGGTAAGTTGATTCCAACACATTTCATAGCCTATGTGTCCATGACCAGAAATGTGTAGTGGCGTGAGCCTGCACCTTATCCAAATATCATGCAGAAGTATGCAGGTCAAGGTCTGTGAGCTTAACACATGTGAAGAAGCCAGTAAATGCTGTAACTATCTACATTAATTACATCTGAATTTTCAACATTTAAAATCTTGTTAAGAACTTGTTATATAGAGAATTCTCAACAGAGAAATCTCAAATGGCTGAGAAGCACTTAAAGAAGTTCTTAGTCATCAGGGAAATGCAAATCAAAACAACTCTGAGATTCTATCTTATACCCACCAGAATGGCTAAGATCAAAAACCCAAGTAATAGCACTTGCTGGCAAGTGGAACAAGGGGAACACCCTCCATTCCTCTGGGAGCGCAAATTTGTGTAGCTACTCTGGAAATTTGGCAGTTTCTCAGAAAACTTCTTCAAGACCCAGCTATACTCCTGGGCATATACCTAAAAGATGGCCCACCATACCATAGGAACACTTGCTCAACTATGTTCATAACAGCTTTATTCATAATAGTTAGAAACTAGAAACAATTTAGATGTCCCTCAACTGAAAAATGAATTAAGAAAACGTGTTACATCTATACAACAGAATATTATTCAGCTATTAAAAACAAAGACATCATGAATTCTGTCGGCAAATGGATAGAATTTGAGAATAGCATCCTATGTGAGGTGACCCAGAAAAGGACATCCATAGTATGTGCTTACCTATAAGTGGATATTAGCTAAACAAGAAGAAAGGCACAATCAAGTATGCTGGAACATCACTTAGAAGGGGGAATAAAATAGTCATAGGAGGCAGATGGAGGGAGGGAACTAGGTGGGAGAAAATGGGAAAGGGAATATGGGGGCCTCAGGATCAGGCATAGGGAGAGGCAGGAGAGATGGCCAGAGGGTCATTAGAATGAATGGAAATCTGCACCTGTCAGAGCTAGGAGAAGGGGGGCGCATCTCAAGGACATGCCAGAGACCTGAGACAGGGAGGCTCCCAAGAATCAGTGGAGGTGACCTCAGCTGAGACTCACAGCATTGGGGATATGGAACCTGAAGAGGTCACTTCCCACAGCCAAGCAGGAATCACAGTGGACATCAACCACCCACAAAACTTTTGACCCAAAATACATCCTGTCTACAAGAAGTGCAGGGATGGAGGATGGAGCAGAGACTGAGGTGTGCCCTTTCCCCAGCCTTGAGTGGCCAAACAGACCTTGAGTGCTTGCCACAATGGGTCTATGACCTAGGTGGAGTCTTCTGCCTAACTTCTTACAGGAACTTAAAGAATAGACTGCCTGCTGAGTTTGCTTTGCAACATAATCCAGCTGAAACAAAGGATGGGGTCTGCGGGCTCTCCCTATATAAATGCAGTGCTGAATATTAAACTTGGAGCCTTGATCAGAACCTTGTCTTGGCTTCATCCTTCTCGCGCACCTCGTCCTTTTCATTTCCAGCCCCACTTTCAGGTAACCCAGTTCATCCATGGCCGCTGGACGGCTACACTGAGGGAAGAGCCAAGCGACAACCAACCCAACTAGAGACGCATCCCATGGGCAAGCACCAACCCTTGACACGATTAATGATACTCATTATGCTTGAAGACAGGAATATCTTTGCTTGAAGACATGGCTGTCTTGTCCTCTGAGAGGCTCTACCCAGAAGCAGACTCAGGCAAATGCAAAGTCCCACAGCCAGACATTGGATGGAGCTCTTATAGACAAGTTGGGGGAAGGATTAGGGCCCTAAGGGGGATAAGAGCTCTACAGAAAGACCAACTGAGTCAACTAACCTGAACCCTTGGGTGCTTCAGAGATTGAACCACCAACTAAAGAGCGAACACTGGCTGGACCTAGGCCCCCCTGCACACATGTAGCAGATGTGCAGCTCGGTCTTCATGTGGGTCCTAAGCAGGGGCTGTCCCTAAAGCTGTTGCCTGTCTGTGGAATACATTTCCAAACAGGGCTGCCTTGTCTGGCTTCTGTGGGAAAGGATGCTCCTAGCCCTACAGAGACTTGATGTGCCAGGGTCAGGGGATACTGAAGAGGGAGGCCTCCACCCCCTCAGAGAAGAGGTGGAGGGGCAGATGGGGGGAGGGACTGTGGGGGGGTACTGGGAGAGGGTAGCAATCTGGATGTAAAATGAATATAAGCAAACACACTGAACTGAAAAAGAATGTTATGATATAGCATATGGTTGAAATGCAGTTGTACATTGGCAAACAATGAGGCTTTATGGACCTAGTCACTAGTATTGTTCTTTAATTTGATTTTTTTTTTTACTAGTGATATAGACCAAACATCCTATCAAGACAAAGATTGTATTTTTTTTTTCAAAAGAAGAAGCTGAATTAACACATAAAGGTCTTATGTCTAGATGGAATACTAATTGTCATTTATATCTTGAATTTCCATGTTTCTCACGTATACAAGCCTGCTAACACGCAAAACTTAGGAAAACACTTCACTAAGTTGTTATTCTCCAAAACTAGAGTTGTTAGTGGCCCTAACCTGTCCCTGGCTTGTATTCACATAGGTTTAATTATTTCATACTTTCTATCTTACGCAAAAATCCTTAGACATGCGCAGACACCAGATACCCTCAGCAGTGCGTCAGTGATAGTTACAAGGTGTTAGACACCACCCATCTAGGCAGCGTGTGTAAAGAGGCACATCCTGCTTTATGTAGAAAACTTTTCCCTTTATTTTTAAAAGGCAAAATTAAATGGGAATGTGTATGTAAATATAAAATTATGACAAATTGTTTCATCCTTTAAACTAAAGCAAAAAATTGTTATTTGAGAAGAAAATTAAGACAGATTGATGATCCTGACAGTATGTTGCCAATCATAATCACCCTAAAGTGCCCTGTGAGATGAAAATAATTAAGGCCGTTAGCCTTATTGAAACTTTCTTCCAATTTTTAAGCACAGCTATTCCAAGTCCTTTGTGTTCCATAGCTCTGGGCCCTGCTATGAAGACTCTATAATCAGTTCAATGAGCAATGGCTCTTCTGGTTACTAATCTAAGTGCAATAGCAAGGAGAAAAGCCAGGCATGGCCGCCATGTAGCACCACACTCACCAAGGCTGCTTCACTCACACACCTCTGCCTCCTGTTTAAACCCCAAACTCACGCCAGTACTCAGAGATGGATGGGCTGCGCTCCGTTATCTTTCCCTCCTCCCAACTTGGCTACACTGAATAAACCTATCTCTGCTTTTATAGTCATTTATCTCCTCTGTAGGTATCTGGAACAGGTAGTCAAGCCAAGACTGCTAGGGCTACTGGAGTCTTGCTTTATGCCCTAAAAGCCTATAGACACAGTTTGAAGAAACTGGTGGAAAAGAAGAAATGGTACAGAATAAAGTAGAGATGCTTGGAAAGTGATAATGAAATAAACTTGAAAAATAAAGTAGCACCTGTGAGGGCTTTTGTGCTTTGTGTATGTGACTGTGTGTGACTGCATGTGTGTCTGTGTATATGTATATGACTGTGTGTGTGACTGCATGTGTGTGTGACTGCATGTGTGTCTGCTGTGTATATGTATGTGCCTATGTGTGTGTGACTGCATGTGTGTCTGTGTATATATATGTGACTCTGTGTGTGACTATGTATGTGTGACTACATGTGTGTGACTGCATGTGTGTCTGTGTATATGTATGTGACTATGTATGTGACTGTGTGTGTGACTGCATGTGTGTCTGTGAATATGTATGTGACTGTGTGTGTGACTACGTATGTGTGACTGCATGTATGTCTGTGTATATGTATGTGAGTATGTATGTGACTGTGTGTATGACTGCATGTGTGTCTGTGTATATGTATGTGACTGTGTGTGTGACTATGTGTGACTGCATGTGTGTGTGACTGCATGTGTGTCTGTGTATATGTATGTGACTGTGTGTGTGACTGTGGGTGACTGCATGTGTGTGACTGCATGTGTGTCTGTGTATATGTATGTGACTGTGTGTGTGACTATGGGTGACTACATGTGTGTGTGACTGCATTTATGTATGTGTATATGTATGTGACTGTGTGTGTGACTATGGGTGACTGCATGTGTGTGACTGCATGTGTGTCTGTGTATATGTATATGACTATGTATGTGACTGTGTGTGTGACTACATGTGTGTCTGTGTATATGTATGTGACTGTGTATGTGACTATGGGTGACTGCATGTGTGTGTGACTGCATTTATGTATGTGTATATGTATGTGACTGTATATATGTGTGTGTGACTGTGTGTGTGACTCTGTGTCATATGTAACTGTGTATCACTCTGTGTGTGTGTGTGTGTGTGTGTGTGTGTGTGTGTGTGATGCTAAGGAATAAACCTAGCATATGCTATCTGCATTGAGATAAAGCAACTTCCTGATGTGAACCCTAACACCAGCCCTTAGTGATTTGAAGCAGGGTCTCCCTAGCTCACTCAGGCCTAGAACTCAATATGTCACCTCGGCTGGTCTCAAATTCTGTCTTCCTACAAGTACTGGGATCATAGCCATGTACTACCATCTTGCCCTAACTAGAGTTTTACCTTATTATTTTAATATTTATTTATTATCTTTAATTTTTGTGTATGAGTGTTTGCCATCCCCCCTTGGATGCAATAGACCACATGAATGTGGTAGCCACCATATGACTACTGAGAATCAAACCCTGGATGTTCAAAGCCTCTGAGCCATCTCTCTAGGCCCCATAACTAAAGTTTTAAAAAATAATATTCTGTTTTAAAATATGTATTTGAAGATTTCCATTATTTGGGGGTAAAGTGATCTGTCCTCTCTGGTTGTGGCATGATCATGCCATCTTGGAGCCTACAGAAGGCTTGGTCAGAATCTTGGCTGTGCAGTGGGCACAACAGTGCAGAGACAGCTTCATCTGTGGTAATGGAAATGGGCTGCTAACAGTCCCTCACAGGACCAGCACCTGGGACCCTAGCCACACCCCTCCATGTCCCCAAACTGGAGTGGTCCTGGGAGTGGTGCCGAAATATATGGGAGGCAGAAGTTATCTGAAGGTGGGGTTCCATGATAGGGCTTTGAGACCCTCACCTATATATCTGTGCATATGGGATTCTCTCTCTGTCTCTCTGTCTCTGTCTCTGTCTCTCTCTCTCTCATACACACACACACACACACACACACACACACACACTCATTTCTATAAATTACCCCTCACCCATGCTCCCATAATTAAGCCCAGTAAACTCCCAGGTCCTCCCAGGTGGACTTGAGTAGAACTGTTCCTTTTGTTTACCGTTGGTGCCCTGTCTGGGTGAATGGACACTTGTTCATATCTCCTCAGGAAAAATAATACACTAATTTACCCTTTCAGAGAGGATGACAATGATAACCAGAATGGCATACTCCTTTATAGTCCCCTCCCTGTTATCATACTTAAAGAGAACTCTACCTGAAACACTCTTTTATAAGTTATATTTGACATAATATACTGTCATGAGAACACCATATCAGAAATGAAAAGGAACATTTTATGCTGGTCTCAAAAACCAAAATTTATTGAATAACAATAAATTCACAAGATACAGTGGCAGATGCTGCTCAGTGGCAGCAATGTCCCGGCATTCCTCTCTCCTTGATAATGCCCCAAAGCGCCAAAGCAAACCCATGTTCTTCCATTACAATCTTAATTACTAATAGAAACGCTCACATGTCACACCATAAACACATCTATATCCACAGATATATTGTAGGTCATTAAATACCTGTAAGGGTAAAGCAGCCATAGCAGAGATTTAGAGGTTTCAAGAAATCCAAAGAAGCTGGTAATAATGTATATAGAGTCCTTGTTGATCAAATCGTGAGCTACGCCACGAGGAAGACAGCTGGTAACTCCCAAGAGCAGCAGATCAGGCCCGAGAGAGCCATGGGTTTGAGCGCAAAGGTTTGACTCCAGCTGGAGAAGCAGAATGTCAGGACTAGATCTAGAAGAAGGAACAGGAAGATGGATACCTGTCAGGTCCAGATGAGCAGACAGCACAGGCAGACACAGGTGATTAAACCGCAGCGGCGTCAGGAAATGAGCTGATGCCCCTGGGACAGTTGGGAATTCTCTGCCTGTCAGCCCTTGACACATGTGACACGGGCATCAGGTGGTCAGGTGAGAGTTGGTGGGGGCATTACCACTGCAGTGGATCGTGTTCCCCTGTACACGCTCCAAGCGAGGAGGTGATACCCACCCCTCCATCTGGTATGTCCAGCAAGTTCTTGTGTTCCCTTGATATCATCTAAACACACCCATTGCTCTGCAGCCTCAATTCACTCAAAGAGGTGAATTTTATAAGGTGGCACCTTCCTACTCCAAGGACAAATCTTCCATCAGTCTTCTACATGGGCGGTGCCATCTGTGTGTCCACCCGTGTGGGCAAAGTCATCCTCCAGGCTCAAAATGGAGTCAAAAGGAGAGGCACAGCCTGCTCTCCAACTGCCGCTTAAATAACTCTCTATTGGAATCAGTGAAAATTATGTTTTAAAATTTAAATAGAGTCACAAGATTTTGAGAATAAAGGATACTTTATCCACACTTCTACTACCCTAAAATAGCAAATATTGCCAAATGTCTTGTTTCCTTGAGATTTTTTTAAATGTTATTTTAGAGCATAGTTGTAGATGGGAGAGATGACTCAGTAGATAAAGGCACATGCTGCCAAAGCTCACAGCCTGAATTTGACCCCTAGGATCCACATCCTGCCTTCCACAGACACAGACCCACACAGACACACAGACATACACACACACAGAGACACACACAGACACAGAGACACACAGACACACACACACACACACAGACACACACACACACACACATATATATATATATATATACATATATATATATATATATATATATATATATATATTAGAATGTAGTTTTTAAAAGTTAAGAGCTGGACATTCTGGAGACTTTTATCTTTAGGACCTACATGATAGAAGGAGAGACCTAACTCCCCAAGATTTTAACAGAAACAGAATTAGTGCATGTACATACACGCATGCACGCACTCACACGTGCACTCACACATACACACACACACATACACACACAGACAGACAGAGAAATGGATGTGATTTAAATTTGTTTCTTTAGAAAGAAGAAAATAATGAAATAAAAAGAAGAATCATTGTAGAGCAGGCATCGTTGCATGTAACTTCAGTCCCAGTATAAGGAAGGCTTAGGCATAAGATACTGAGTCCAGCCTGAGCTATATAGGGAGAGTCTTCCCACCTCCCCCTCCAAAAACAAGTAATTTTTTAAATGTGGTACATGCCTTTAATCACAGCACTCAGGAAGCAGACTCAGATGAGTCTCTGTAAACTCCAGCCAGCCAGGCTACACAGGTATACCCTGTCTCAGAAAGAAAGTCAGAAATTAAGAAGAGTGACAGAGACAGAGACAAGTAGATACAGAGAGATGGGGACAGAGAAAGCAAGCAAGCGAGGTTATTAAACACACTCGCAACCAAAGCAGAATAATGGCAGGATTGAAAATTTTAAGCTACATCAGTGTCTGGGTTTGGTGACAGTATATGGGGTGGATCCCTAGGTGGGGCAGTCTCTGGATGGCCTTTCCTTCAGTCTCTGCTCCACACTGTCTCTGTATCTCCTCCCATGGGTATTCTGTTCCCCCTTGTTGAGCTTCGTTTGGTCTGTGAATTCTATCTTGGGTATTCTAAGCTTCTGGGCTAATATCCACTTATGAGTGAGTGCATACCATGTGTGTTCTTTTGTGATTGTGTTACCTCACTCAGGATGATATTTTCTAGCTCCATCCATTTGCCTAAGAAGTTCATAAATTCATTGTTTTTAATAGCTGAGTAGTATTCCATTAAGTAAATGTACCGCATTTTCAATACCCATTCCTCTGTTGAGGGACATCTGGGTTCTTTCCAGCTTCAAACCCAGATGTGGATGCCAACAAGTGCTTGCTGACAGGAGCGTGATATAGCTGCCTCCCAAGAGGCTCTGCCAGTACCTGACAAATACAGAGGCAGGTGTTCTCAGCCAACCATTGGACTGAGCACAAAGTCCCCAATGGAGGAGCTAGAGAAAAGACCCAAGGAGCTGAAGGGGTTTACATCCACATGGGAGGAACAACAATATGAACAACCCAGTACCCCCACCAGAGCTCCCAGGAACTAAACCACCAACCAAAGTGTACACATGGAGGGACCCATGACTTGCATATGAAGCAGAGAATGGCCTTGTTGGACATCAAATGAAGGAGAGGCCCTTGGCCCTGAGAAGGTTCGATGCCCTAGTATAGGGGAATACCAGGACAGGAAAGCAGGAGTGGGTGGGTTGGTGAGCAGGAGTAGGGGGTGATGGGATAAGGTGTTTTGGAGGGGAAACCCAGAAAGGGGTAACATTTGAAATGTAAATAAAGAAAATATCTAATAAAAAAAAGGAAAGAGAATAAAAAAAGAAAAGAAAGTTTTAAGCCAGCCTGGGAGATACTGTCTCACAAACAAACAAGCAAACAAACAAACATTTAAGTTAATAAATCACAAATAATCATAATCAAAAGCACTTACAATCTTGCACCCAGTTCTTTTGAAAACATAAGTGGAAACCCTCATTACCAAATAATAGCATAATTGTCATCCTCAACAATTATACACTTTTTTTTTTTTTGTTTTTGTTTTTGTTTTTGTTTTTGTTTTTTGAGACAGGGTTTCTCTGTATAGTCCTGGCTGTCCTGGAACTTTTGCATCAAGTAAATGGGCCACAATTTATTTCATTTCTTTGCTATTGTTGGGCATTTATATTGTTTTCTTCCTTTTGTTTACATATCATTATAATGAATACATAAATTTTTACTTATTTTAGGTGGTTTTGTGATTAATAAGCCAGATTTTCAAAAGCAATATTATTTCATACAAAATTATGCACGTTTTCTTTAATCAAGTTGCTAAATTGATGCAGAATAATTAATTTCATTTGTCTTCTGCATACCCATCAACTCTTGAACTCTGCTCACACCTGCCCTCAATCATTCTTCCCAGATCATTGCCTTTCCCCTGGTCCTCTCCTCTCTCCCCACCAAACCAAACAGTCCCTCTTTAATGTCCATCTCTCTCTCTCTCTCTCTCTCTCTCTCTCTCTCTGTGTGTGTGTGTGTGTGTGTGTGTGTGTGTGTGTTTAGATCAAAATATTGCATGGTTTCCCTCATATGTAGATTGTTAACTTTAGATACATATACAAGAAAAAATGTGATATTTTGCCTTAGGTATAAACCATTATAATTATCAAATTATAGTGTCCTCTTTCTATAATTCACTCACAATTCTAAAAATGACAAATGAAATTTTTGACAACAGGCTTAAGGACCTAGTAATCTGTTGTCTTTGCATTTCCAAGTATCCACCACAGGAATACTGGGTCTCCTGGGGAGGGGAAAAAAATCTAAGAGCTCAGAAAAAAATGCAAAGAATTTAAAAAAAAAAGATTTTTGAATTAATGGGAAACTGATAAGGGATGAGCAAAGGCTTAGGCAGGCTGTTCACAGCAACAGACAGTGAGACGCGACAATGAGAAACGGGCCATCGAGTCGGGACGGCCCGAGGACACAGAAAGCCTGAAATGAAGCAAAGCCTGCGTTACTTTGTTCTTGAATATTGAATTTTTTCAGAAGCACAGAGCATGAAATATTATTGTGATAAGCCCAGATTGGAAACAGAGCCAAGAAAAAAGAGGTCTTTAAGGGATTGTTTAAAATGTGCTGAAGGAATGATTTGCTTTGGTCTTAAAAGGCTCAAAAAGTAAATTGACATAAAGCTTTTGCATAGTAGAATAGGCTCGGAGGCAGAATCAATGAAGCAAACAGGCTGGCCCACCTAGAACGTCTCAGCACTGGTTCTGCTAGTTCAGAGAAAAACCGTGCTTGATACGTTTATTTAACCCTAACGTGTAGGTGTGAACCTTCACTCTAGGTCTAAAAGACTTTCATTTGGAGATTTATACTATAGAAAACAAAATTTTTGCTGGGCATTATAAAAGTTATTTCAAAGCACATATCCTACCTGCAACTTGAAGCCTTTTAAATGCTCAGGCCTTAGAAGACCACTGAAATACAAGTCAAACCACGCAGTTTGGATCTGGGCACATGGATTTCAGTTTTCCTGAAAATGAGCTTCGGTATCAGCGTATGATACAGGAATCAAAGACAAGAATGGACAGATAAAGCCAAAGGAGAGCGTAGAGCGCATGCTCAGGGAAAAGCCAGACACCGGAAGTCGTTCTTTGTAACATGCGCAAGGTAGAGCAGGCACGCCAGCCCTTGTCTGGAGCGCCTTCTGAACTGTGACCCACACAGTCACAAGGTCCTTCCTCCAGCATGTAGACGCCCAGCCCACCACCCAAACACATTAAAAATGTAGACCTCTAAAAGCAATAATCAGCCAAGAGTGGCCTTGTCTTTAATTTTTTAGAACTGTAATAGCCCTGCATTTGGCTAATAGGAGCGCGGTATTATCGATTCATCTTTAAAGGCCTTTTAGTCCCTGGTCTTGAGTTATTTATATTCTAATTGGAAGAGACCGGATGCACTGCTCAGTAGTGCAACCTTGAAGAGAAGAATGCTTAGTATTTAAGTTACACACACATTTGATGATTTTTTTTTTATAAACGCTTGATTCATAAGTGCCTGAAAGTATGAAGATGGTCGGCCGCAGGAGTGGATGTTTAGGACCTTAATAGCTTTTCCACAAGGAACAAGTGCTTATTGTGTCACGACTTGCCACACTTCAGAAGAAGAGTCATGAGTCCAAGGCTTCCTGGGATACACAGTGATTTCCAAGCCAGCCTGAGACATAGTGAGTCCCTTTCTTAAAAAAAAAAAAAAAAAAAATGCTATTCTAAAATTATTACTTCCAAAAAAGTCTATAAATTTGGG
This sequence comes from Apodemus agrarius, assembly GCA_964023405.1. NCBI lineage: Eukaryota > Metazoa > Chordata > Mammalia > Rodentia > Muridae > Apodemus > Apodemus agrarius. The sequence goes on from OZ030016.1 coordinate 94,805,697, forward strand.
CACGCAGTTTACATTTTTCTGAAGAGAAGATTGGGTATCACTGTGTAACCACAGTAAAGGTAGAACATTAACCGCTGTTCGATAAGTTAAACCCAGAGCCTCTAAAGATTCTTCATATTTTCATTATGCTACAACTTTGGTTCTGTAAAGTAAACTTCATGTAGTTGGTGTCAATATATCCATATCCACACCCCAGCCCTAAAACGATAAATGGAATCGAGTGTTTGTTCTTCGAGTTAAAGGCTATCAAAAGAGACTAATTAATGTAATGTGCCATAAATCTCATGGCATTGTTTGTATTTTGTTTTAACGGGGTCTCAACATGTTGCCCAAGCTGGCCTTGAGCTCTCAAACTCAAGACCCTTCTCTCTTTATCTCCCAAGTGCTGGGCTCACGGGAAGAATCACCATGTCTGGTGCTTCATGATACACTGTAATTGGATGAATGAAAGGGCCTATCCAGGCCAGGACAAACTTCAGTGCATGCCAGACAAAAGGGCAGACATTTGAAACTAGAAATCCAGAAGATGACAGAAAGGAATTTTGTGAACATTCTATATGAGGTATGCAGAGGAGCAAGGGCTAAATCAAACTCAAAGGGTTAGCTCCAGTCATATACAGTTTTCTATAATAACTTGAACAAAAGTGGTGGGCTGGCAACCTGTATTTCAACAAAATTAGGCAGCATAGCTGACCCCTTAAAATAAAAGTTACAAGGGAAAGCTAGTTTAATAGGTGAAATAGTCACATTTCAAAAGTATCTCATGGGCTGAGTACTGTTCCATTCAATAGAGGGCCTGCTGTGCACATGTGAGGGCCTACGTTCAGATCCTCAGGTCTTGTGCAAATGACCAGGCAGATGCTCTGAGCCTGTAATCCCACAGCTGGAAGGCAGAGCAGAGACCGGCAGATCTCCTGGACAGCTGGTTTAGCTGAAACAGTAAGCCCCAGGCTCAATAGGAGACCCTGCCTCAAAAAATAAGGTAGAAAGCAAGAGAGAAAGACACCAGACTTTAAACTCTGGCCCCAATACACACACACATATACATATACATATACACATACACATATACATACATAAACACATATACATGCACAAACATATACAAACACACACATACACACATACACATGCACACACACATACACACACACACACACACAATCTCACCAAATACTGAACTGCTAAGCCCAAATAAACACGCACACATGTATGCACATGCAAGCATACATGTTCTTCCTATCTCCACAAACGTACTTGTCAAGTAGTTTATTACTACATAATTCTGTGATTCCTGCGCTGGGGCGACCTCTGAGCAGTCTGCGGGTCTTACAGGCATGTATTAACAGATGGGTAAGCATCAGATAAGAGTGAGTAGCTCTTGTTGGGCTCAGCCTTGTTGCTGTGAGGAGTGTCTCCTGCACTTCACGTGATCATCAGCACAGCTATTAAAAACAAACCCGGTCTTGAGATTGCCTCCCTCGGAGCCTGTCAAAGCTTACTTCCCATAGAGTAAGATCAGGGATCCCCAGCAGGGTGTACAAGTCCTCTCCACCTGCCTGGCATCATCTTGCTGTCACTACCCCTGCAATGCTACACACTCCCCCTTATTCAACTGCATTCTCAGATTTCCCCAAGATTCTCTCTCTCCACACTGATCTTTCCGCAGAAAATAATCCTGTTCACCTGGTGAGAATGCTTGCTCTGTCTGAGTCAGACCAACTGACATGCCCCTGAGAAAGAAACTCATCATCTCCTACATCCAGGAAAATTTAGACTCTTTCTCTGAATGTACTCCATTGCGACCCCGAAAACAGTTTGTTGTATTTTATACATTTATGATAGACTCCTCCTACTTAATTATAAAGCCTTCATGGCAAACATCTCACTTATTCTTATATGTCTAATGCTTGACCTATGATAACTGGTAAATTTGGGATGAGTAAATGAATTTTATTAAAATGAGTCTCTACATCACAATAGACTACACCACATGGACTTTGGAGACAGATATACCTATTTCCAAATACTCTATTATCATCTTGGTCAAATTACTTAATCCTTAATTTCCTTATCCTTTTTTGTGTGCATATACAATTTATTTAAATCACATTCACTCACCCAGTTCCATTTTCCCTACAGTCTCATGCCAACCCCATGGCCTCCTCTTCTTAAAAAGAATCTTGTCTTATTTTTTTTCTTTTCTTTATTTTCTATATTCTTTGTTTACATTCCAAAAGCTTTCCCCTTTCCCAGTTCCCCCCTCACCATATGTCCCATAAGTCCTCTTCCCTCCACCCATTCCACAATCACACACATACCCCATTTCTCTGTTCTGATACTCTCCTACAAATCTGGATCCAGTCTTTTCAGGTTCAGGGTCCTTTCCTTCCTTCTTCTTGGGAATCTTTTGATTTTCTAATTGTACCTTGAGTATTCAGAGCTTTTGGGCTCATTAATATCCACTTATCAGTGATTGCATTTCATGTGTATTCTTTTATGATTGGGTTAACTCACTTAGGATGATATTTTCCAGATCCAACCATTTGCCTACAAATTGCATGAATTCATTATTTTTAATTGCTGAGTAGTATTCCATTGTATAAATATACCACATTTTCTGTATCTATTCCTCTGTTGAGGGATATCTGGGCTCCTTCCAACTTCTGGCTATTATAAATAAGGCTGCTATGAACATAGTGGAGCATATGTCTTTATTGTATACAGGGGATTCCGCTGAGTATAAACCCAGGAGTGGTATGACAGGGTCCTCTGGAAGTGTCATGCCCAATTTTCTGAGGAACCACCAGACTGATTTCCAGAGCAGTTGTACCATCTTGCAATCCCATCAACAGTGTAGGAGTGTTCCTTTTTCTCCACACCCTCGCCAGCACCTGTTGTCCCTTGAGTTTTTAATCTTAGCCATTCTAACTGGTGTAAGGTGGAATCTCAGGGTTGTTTTGATCTGCATTTCCCTGATGACTAATGATGTTGAACATCTCTTAAGATGCTTCTCAGCCATCTGAATTTCTTCTGGTGAAAATTCTTTGTTTAGCTCTGTACCCCATTTTTTGTTAGGGTTATTTGGTTCTTTGGGGTCTAACTTCTTGAGCTCTTTGAATATATTGGATATTAGCCCTCTGTCAGATGTGGGGTTGGTGAATATCTTTTCCCAATTTGTTGGTTGCTGTTTTGTCCTTCTGACAGTGGCGTGACTTTAACCAAACAAGTGAAAGAACTGTATAACAGGAACTTCAAGTCCTTGAAGAAAGAAATCAAAGAAGACCTCAGGAGATGGAAAAATATTCCATGCTCTTGGATTGGCAGGATCAATATAGTAAAAATGACCATCTTGCCAAAAGCAATCTACAGATTCAATGCAATCCACATCAAAATCCCAAATCAATTCTTCATAGATCTAGAAAGAGCAATTCTCAAATTCATCTGGAGCAACAAAAAACCCAGGATAGCTAAAACTATTCTCAACAATAAAAGGACTTCTGGGGGAATCAATATCCCTGATCTCGAACAGTACTACAGAGCAATTGTGCTAAAAACTGCATGGTAAAAAACAGCGACAGGCAAGTAGATCAATGGAATAGAACTGAAGACCCAGAAATGAACCCAAAGACTTATGGTCACTTGATCTTTGATAAAGGAGCTACAACCATGGAAAAAAGATAGCCTTTTCAACAAATGATGCTGGTTCAACTGGAGGTCAACATGCAGAAGAATGTGAATTGACCCACTCTTATCTCCTTGTATTAAAATCAACTCCAAGTGGATCAAGGTCCTTCACATAAAACCAGACACACTGAAACTAATAGAAAAGAAACTGGGGAAGACCCTGGAGGACATGGATACAGGGGGGAAAGTTCCTGAACAGAACACCAATAGCTTATGCGCTAAGATCAAGAATTGACAAATGGGACCTCATAAAATTTCCTTATCCTTAAAGATGGGTGCCAGTGCAGCTTTGTAGGAACGAAATGAAGTTACTGTGGGATGGTGGCCATTCATAAGCGATGTTCTTACTACAATATTTTATTCTGGAATTCCCACACAATTCAGTTCTTTCTGAGTCTTCTTCTGAGACCCAGAACCAGGACCAAGCATTCCCCAGTAGGAAGCCAGAGAGGAGGCAGGACGCCGCCCACCCGCTCCTGTCCCTAGGAGAGCTGTGGCACAGCTTACTTGCATTTTCCTTCTCTTTCACCAATGCATCCCTGGCATTTGGGGGCGGGGAGGGGCGGGTAAGAACTGCTTTTCTGAAATCATTCTTTCTCTCATGTGTAGTGTCTAAGCTATCTCTAATCAGGGTCCAAAGACTAAAAGTATCTATGAGAATAATCTTCACTCCTCTAGTTTTTATCATAACTCTAAACACATACACGAAAAGCTTTCTACCGTTACCTTTCCCCATCTTACGGGGTTTCCTCACTCCTGGCCCAGGACTCCTCCTAGGAACTCCTTTGCGTGCGTTCCTATTCCTGTGGTGTCCTTCACGGTGTCCCCTTAGTCAAGCTCCAGCATTGAGGCACCATCTGACCAAGCCAGCTCAGTCAGTCAACAGGGTCTCAAGGGAGGGAATGAGGCTTGAAAAGAAAAAGACAACTAGACAGCAGTATAACATGACTCCAGCCGGGACTGAGGCTGATGTGGGTTTATTTTCTCCAGTCTGCTTTTATACCATTCTAAGTACATGCAAAGAATAAGGTCAGTTCCAGGTCAAGGAAAAAGCAAGGCAATAAACAAAGTCCTGTGGTGTTCGGGGACTTCCTTGTCCTAGCACAGAGTCAAAGTCTTGCCTGAGCCTACTTCTGTGTCCTGGCCCAGTGTCCTGCCAAATTTCTAGAAGCAGCACCAAGAGCTCTCCACACTAAGGGAACTGGAGCCACTCATCTCCATTCTAGAAATGGGTCTGCTAAGAAACAGGCTATTGGGAGATGGAGAGATAGCTCAGTGGTTAAGAGCACTGATTGTCCCTCCAGAGGACCCGGGCTCAGATCCCAGCATCCACATGGCAGCTCACAACTGTCAGTGCATCCAAGATCTGACATTCTCATATAAACACATTCAGGCAGCACACCAATGCACATAAATTTTTTAAGAAGAAAAGAAAAAGAAACTGGCTGTTGGAATCTATACTGATGGAACTCTCTCTCTCTAAGACCAAGGGACTGTCATGGAAAATTTCAGAGAGGACAACCATGTGTGTGGCCAGAATCCCAGCAGAGTGCACTGTGCTCGAGGACAGAGGAAGGGAATGGAGTGTGGAGCTGAAGAGGTGTGGAAGCCAGGTCATGGGTTATGAAGAAGGAAGGGTGAGCGGGCATAGGCAAAGACTTACTAAGACATACTGCAAGCACCGAGCTAAAGAACAACAATATAGCAACAAGTCCACCCTGTGCAGCTGAGTGAGTTCCTCTAGATGTCTGGTGACCCTCAGACAGAAGATAATTGTTATTCCAAATTGGGAATGTCATGCAGTGAGGGAACAATATGGAGAGTACAGGAGTTGTCAACAGAGCAGCAGAAGCAATGAACCATGGGAAACTAAAGGGCAGAAGGGAAAGTGAAGTCACAGTGGGTAGTCAGCTGATGGGTGGGTCAACATCCAGATGAAGTAGAAGGCAAGTTGGGGTCACTAAGTCCCCTGCAGTCCTTTGTGCCTCAGATCCCCAGTATGGAAGGCAGTGCCTATGTGCTCGGTCATGTTGACACTGGATGCTGGATGCACAGATGAAGGAATAAGCAGGTGGCCAGAGCTCTCCTCACTCATGAAACTTCTATGGAATAAAAAAAGAAGCCTAATAGCCCCTCTTAGATCAAGTATAGCATTCCAAATCTGACTGTGTACCAATATAAATAACCCACACCAATATAAATCACAGCCACCATTTAATCAGACATCTGTTGCATACCAGATGTTATGCTGGGACTTTGACAGCTCTGTGAGGTTAACATCATTTCCATTTCTTTAAAGCCAAAACTAGGACTCAGGACTAGCTAGGAACTGCCCATGGTCACACAGAAGTAAATGCAAGTTGAGATTGAAACCTAGCCTGTACTGGTAAGATGCTTCTTTAGCCTGCCTTGTTCCCTGGCCCCAAACACAAGCTCTCAGAATGTATTTCGGTTGATGTGGACTTGGCCAATCCAAAAGCAAAAACGGGTAGATTGAGACACTTTCTCAAACTTGGACCACAGACCAGATGTGTCAGTGAAAGTAATAAAAGTGGGTCACATGCTACAGTTGTTGCTGGTATCTCTGTTCTTAACCTAAGAACACATCTGTTCAAGAGCTTTTACTACAGGTTAGGCTCACACCACTCAGAGGAACATCCTGGGCCATTGCATGTTGATCAAAGTGGACTGACAGTTAAAGAGGTGTGTATTTGATTAAATTTTACTAATGGAAAAACCCTTTGGTAGACTAATTAAAAGGATTCCCCTGTGTCGTAGGTGCTTGTGAAATGTTATGTGCTTTTATTGCTATCGTATTTACTGCTCCAAGTTGTTATAAAGGGAGATGTCCTGAACAATGCTACTTTACCAGCTAGGAAGCACCATAGAATGCACCTATGCAAACTAAGGCAGCCAGAGCATCACTAGGCAATACAACCTTATATCCTCAGGTGGGAGAACCAGGTAGAGAGAGAAGAACCTGCACAAAGCCTAACAAAATGAACATGTTAAAAAAAACACGTAGCCGGGAGTGGTGGCGCATGCCTGTAATCCCAGCACTTGGGAGGCAGAGGCAGGCGGATTTCTGAGTTTGAGGCCAGCCTGGTCTACAGAGTGAGTTCCAGGACAGCCAGGACTACACAGAGAAACCCTGTCTTGAAAATTCAAAAAAAAAAAAAACCAAAACAACAACAACAAAACACACACACACACACACACACACACACACACACACACACACACATGCACACACATTGACAAAGAAGGCTGGAAAATCCTCGTCAAGACTGACTAAAACCAGCTGTTGGTAAACGCAGAGGTACTGCAGAGTGTCCAAAGGTGGCCTATGGCTCTCTCAAATGCTACACAGGGGGCTCAGGAGAGACAGCAGTTAGGAGCACTTGCTGCTCTTGCAGAGGATGAGCATAAAGTTCCTAGAACCCACATAGCAGCTCACAACCGCCTGCAACTCCAGTTCCAGGGGAACTGACACACTCTTCTGGCCTCCTCAGGCACTGCACACATGTAGGAAAAATACACACAAAATAAAAGTAAATCCTAAAGCAAAAAATAAAACAAAACTATATGCATAACCAGCCAGGGAGATGCCCCAGGGAAAAAGCATGGTGACCTAAGCTCCATGCCCAGAAATCACCAAAAGCTCGATGTGGTGGGACTCACAATCCCAGCACTTCTAGTGAAATGGGAGAGGACAGCTCGCCCAGATTATACTGCGAAGTAGCAGAAACAAAAAGAGATACACTGCCTCAATAAGATGGAATATAAGGACCAACCACACAAACCTCTGACTAACAGACACGCACTCACTCACACACACACACACACACACACACACACACACAAACACAACACACATGCACATGCACACACATGCATGCACACATACACATTACACAAATACAAATTTTTAAAAAATTTTAAATACTAAAGCAGACACCCCTGAGTACAGGCTTAAGATGCTAATCAAACATACAACTCATGAAGTTGTGTGTAAAATTACAGGTGACAGAGCACGCCTAGAAAGTCCATGTTATGCAGATGACCCAGAAAGGCCACGCTGTGTGGCATAAAAGCTTCCACTCTTATACTGTGGCCACGCCCTTTCTCTGCTCCAGCCTTCTTCTCCTCCTCTGAAGCACACCATCATGTAATAAACTGCCTGTCTCTGCTCAGTTCTTTGAGGGAAGAACCTGAAACCCCTCCCCCCAGCCCTTCCAGTCGCAGCATCAGGATCTTTTGTATATATGTCTGCCACTGGCTGAAATGCTGTTGCACAACACATGATTGGTTGCATTATTGCTGTATTGTTACTGTTGTAGTTACAGTGACACGTCACGCTTTGCAAATGAGAAAACTCTATGAGGGGTGGTCTAAAAAGACCCAGAGTTCCTACTTGAACTGGGATTCGACTGAAACATTCAGCAGCTTGCCTATAGTTCTGTTCTGCAGATTCACTGAAGTCCTTTGCCCTGGCAGGCCCAGGAGATTCTATGATGAGGAAGATGCTGTCATCCCCTTATGAGACTTACAGCCAAAACTTGGAATGCAGAACAAATGAAAAGTGCCAGGAGGGGGTAACTCTGGGCTCCCCAGACCAACCTCTTTCCTATTTCAAACAGCCAAGAGGCCCCAAGCAAGAGGCCGCTGGGAAGCTGGGAAGCAGATGGGCTTTTGCAATAAGTTGGCGTCCGCACCTGCCCCCACCTCCCTTGGAATAAAACTGAAAGCTGGATTTTATAAAGCAGAAATCCAGCAAATGCAAGCTGAGAGGCCTCAGAGAGAAGCCATGGGGCCAGACCATCAGGGTGGGGAGACGGCCGTTCTGAAGAAGGCTGTTTGTATCCTTGCTGGCTCTGAGCCGGCTGAGGTGCCCACACACTGCGCTGTTTCTCCAGAAAAGGACTGGACTGGAACATTTGGAATGAGAGAGTTGCTTGTTAGCACACATTCCCAGTTTCTGCAGTCCTCTCCAGCTCTACAAAGCCATGAGTCAGGGCTCCTACATTTGTAAAGCTTAGATGAGAGGCTGCCAGGTTCTCATCCGCATCTATGATAAAGTTTTACAAAGAAACAAGGAGAAGCTCACTGATTCATGTATAGGCTACTTAGCAACAAGGGAGGGGGGAGAGAGAGAGAGAGAGAGAGAGAGACTACGTCTGCATGTCTGTGTGCACATGTGTGAATGTGTATGCATGTGTCTGTGTCTATATGTGTCTGTGTGCCCACAAGCATGCATGTCTGTCTCGGTGTGTGTGTGTGTGTGTGTGTGTGTGTGTGTGTGTGTGTGTGTGTGTGTTCTTGTGTGTGCACACACAGGAATGTTTGAGTGTACTCTATATGCATGTGTGTATGTTGATGCATGAACACGTGTGTGCTCAGCAAGGCCAGAGAAGGACATTAGGTGTCCTGCCTGCCTGATTCTTTGGAGACAGGATCTCTCGCTCAACTTGGAACTAAGTTAGTAACCAGCAAGCCTCTGTGGTTGTCCTGTTTCTGTCCTGTACAATGCTTAGGTAATAGGCTCCTGTGGCCACGCCAGGCTTATTATTTTACTACTACTACTACTACTACTACTACTACTACTACTACTACTATTGCGGCTTATCATCATTATTATTATATTGTTATTACTATTATTATTATAGCGCTAAAATCTGACCTCAGTTCATGCTTGCACAGTAAGCAATCTTAGCCTCTGTGCCTGCCATCCCTCCATCTGTTAATAACATCATAATACAAATTTTTACTTGTTTTCTTTCCATTTCTGATTTTTTGTTTATGAAGTTAACACACATATACACTTAAGGTGTTATTGTATGACTCCTTCTCGCACAAAATTTCAGTTTCCCAAAACGAGAGTCAGGCTTATTTTGAAAACTTGAGTCTGCAAAGCTACAAAAAACAGTTCCCTGGATGGTATAACAGCTCTTGCTGCATGAGGTGGAATAAGTCCTTTTACAAATAAGCCCAAATCAACAAAAAGACTGGAAAATGAAGCACACACGCACACACACACACACACACACACACACACACACACACACAGCATAAGACCTCTCAGGCCACTGCCACAATGCTTCTCTCACTCATGGAGGACAAGCACCAAGAGCCCACAAATTTCCTCACCAAAGATAGAAACACTTTGCTCCCAGCAAACCTAACTGTAGTTCATAACGCACACAGTATCAGGCACAGATCTGAATGCGTACATGCCAGGGAAGAGAGTTTTATGATTTCAGTGGAGAACACTCCACCTTCTGCTCCACTCCGGGCCAAAAGCAAAGTTATGCAAGTGGAAAATACTCTGGAAACGTGTCGGGCTCTCCAACCAAAACATTCCTGCCTTGTCATTTTGATCATTTGAGGCAGCAGTGCTTAGGGGCTGGAACGTGAAGAGTCAGAGCCATCACTCATCCTGAGAAAAGCCTGCCCCGAGTGCATTTGACTTTAGCTGCTTTCCTGGAGGCCAAGCTACTCCAGGATAGCTGGGAGCAGGGCCGGAGTGGGGGTGAGGTGAGAGTTTGTGCTGCCAACCTCAAGTCTCCTGGTAAATGTGCAATGGAAAACATTGTTCATTTCCAGTTTTTTTCCTGGTCTAAGAGCCCACTCCCACTGTTACTGACTAAAAGATAATCAGGTGCCCCAATAGGGTATCCTACCATGTCCATGCATGCACACATGCACATGTGCATACACATACACATGTGCACACACACATGCACACACACACACACACACACACACACACACGCTCATCCACTGTGTTTTGTTGGTTAAAATCTGGCCTCTGAGCTGGGAAGTCATGCTGAGAGTCTTTAATTCTTTCACAACAAACAAAACAAAACAACACCACAACCCAAATAGAAATACTCTCATATAGGGTCCGAGTGAAGCATAGGGTAGGTGGGTGCCTGTGTGTGCTGTTGGGTCATGAACCCACTTAGGGAAGTGCTGTATCACCAAGTTAACCGCTGGCTGCAAAATACATTTTCTAAAAAAATCTAGCCCCTTAGCAGATTGAGAATTTTGTTTCTTTCGTCCATGGTTGGCTTAGACTCAGGACCCAGTTCCTCAGCCCCTCTGTCAAACAGAAGGGAACAAAGCTCTCTGAGGGAACCACTCACTTGGGTCCAGATGACAGACTTCTTTCTCGTTACCTGTGTTTGTGAATTGTTTGAGATATCACAGGCTTTGAGAATCCTCACCTCAAAGCTGCCCCTGTCATTAGTTAAAGTAGGTTGATCTTTGCCGTAAATAATCTGCTTCTCCTTCCTGGAAAACTCAGCATAGCTGAGGGCAGCACCAGGGTTTTGATTTCACAGTCAGCATGTCTCTGTGGAAGAGATTATAGTAAATACAACTAGTTCTGCATTTGGGTTATACCCCCAGACTGAAGCTGTTTGTGGTAAGATTATAAGCGTGGCCATTTTCAAAGCCACTGAGAAACTACACAGTCAGAGAGGATCTGGCCGGCCTAGTCAAGTTCGTGTGAATACAGATGAGCTGGCCCTAGCAAAGCCCTGCTCTCCCCACGCCTTCCCTCACAACTGTCTTCCAGATGCTCAGCCTTGAAAGGAACTGAGCACTGTGGCCTCAGATGTGTTCTACCTTCTATTTCAAAGTAGCTCAGGGTGAAGCCTGAGCAAGTCCCTGCCTCACAGGCATGTTTAGGGTCAGATGAATCTGTAGAGGGGCTTTGAGAAAGGTGAGCATTTGTTATCATGGTAAACCAAAGTAACAATGCTGCCCTAAAGATATGGCACCCACCCCTCAGAGCCTATGGGTGTGTCCGGCTATCTGGCAAAGGGAAAGGCAGTGTGCACAAGGAAGGTTGCTGATTTGAAAATGAAAAGGCCACGGAGGATCATTTAGGCAATCACGGGAGCCTTAAAAGAAGGAGACAGGAGAGTGGGTGACAAAATGAAGTGATGTGTAGGAGAGCTATGACCGGCTTGGAAGCTGGAAGGGGTCACAAGGGAAGGAATGAGGCCCCTTTAGACTCTAAACCTGTAAGAAAGCAAGCTCTCCTGCAGCAGTCCAGAAGGGGAGGTACCAGTCACCTAAGTGACCCAGACATGTGGGACCATGGGTCTCCAGAACTATTGCAAACATGTATAACGGCTGTACCATCTGTTTGTGATGATTGGAAAGTAATACAATTATTACAAGGACAACGTACAAGGATCGAAGCAAGCTGTATGAGTATGATATGACATAGGACAAGCATTTCCCCAGTATCTGATAAGAAAAAAATAATAATAACGGGCCAGACAACAGCATCTAGCTGGAGGGCACAGCTCCTGCTTTGAGGACCCCAGGTGCTGAACCTAGGGAGGTGCTAGTACCCCACGATTACCAAGACAAGGCCCCTTGCATCCCTATCTCCTCCACCCAAGCAGCACCCACTTTGTCTCTCTGGGTGACCTCTACCTTCTCTCCCAGACTGGTTTCAAGGTCAATCTCCTCATGATGAGGCCTGAAGCTCACCAAGAGGGCTGTGCTGTCTCCAGCCGGGAACGTCTCTAGACTCACCTTAAGCTCTGAGGTTCCAGGTTTGGAAAATGTTTTTCTCTGGCTAATGCATTAACATTTTTATTTCAGTCTTGACCCAAAGTCTGTTCAAGATGCAGAGCCTGAGAGATTTCCAACACTGAGTCAAGCCAAACTGATTTCTGACCGTGTTTCCAGGTTCCAGCTCTGTAGCCTGATCCTGGGATGAAAACCCTGCCATTCAGAGTCCCCTTTCCTGCAGTTTCCTGCACTCTGAATGACCCAGCCAGACCCACAGGATCAGTGCTGAGCAATTCCGCTTCCATGGGTGTATTGTTCTGAGGCACACCCTAGAACACGTCCTTTCAAAAATCAGCAGGTTTTAAACTAATGAGGGGACATTTCAAGACACTTAACTATGTAATTATCTGGGGTGAGTTTGGGGATGCAATAGGTTTGGCCACCAAAAATGGAAGTAGAGAAAAAATCCAACATGGAAGATTAAACACTAACTTGATAGGATAATTTCATGCAGATCTCTAGTGGGTGGCACAGGGGCACCGGCCCTCAGAAGACAGAGTCTGACAGACAGAGACTCTGGGCTTGACATGGGCTTTTGAAAATCTCAAGACCCAGCTCCAGTGACACACGTCCTCCAACAAGGTTATACCTCCTACATCTTTTGTGCTTGGGCACCAAGGTCCTTGTACCCACAAAGCACCAGAGAACCCAGAATGTTAAATGTATAGGCTTCTCCTCAAAGGAGGAGGGAGATACCTTCTGCCCAGAGGCTGGAAGCGATCACTTTTAAGACTTGGTGACCTTTTCGCTAACTGTGGAAGCAGACCTCACCCAGAATGCTTATCCTAGACTCTCCCCACCCCCTAGACCTTCAACATTAGCTCCCAATTAATAGACCCCATGTTTAAGGGAGATGCCACTTCTCTTGCTGACCTCTGCAGGCATGATGTTCTTGTACATTGTGTAAAAATTATCCTTGTGTTATCCAAATGCTGATTTCTCTGCCCTCATATCTTGTTTCAATCCAGATGAAGCATTGTAATGCTTATGTCAAGAGTCTCCTGTCTCGTTTGTGTAAACAATGCTTACCTTTTGTTCTCTGCCTTGTCAATAAAAGCTCTTCAGCCAATGGCTTAGTAGAAGAGAGAATAGAGTGGAACTTCTGTCAGCCAGCGGAGGGGGAGAGAGAGAAGAATAAGGTAGCTTCAGCTATGAGGAGGGCAAGAGGAGACATCATGGGGAAATTCATCTGAAGCCCAGAGAGCCAGACCAATACTAAAATGTAAGTATCTTGGGGATTTGGGCTGGGAGGTAGCCAGATTAGCTTAGGGGATTAAAATAGATCAATGACTACCCAGGTATTGCAGTAAAGCTTGATTAAATTAACCTTAGTCTCTTGATGTTATTGGAGAGCTAGCTAGGATAAACAAAAACAACTATTGTAGTAATTTACTGCATATGCTTATATTAATTGTTGCAGAGTTCTATGCTGTCTAAGTCAGAGACCACACTAGATTCTGGACATTTTAGCTACGTAACCCACCCTGATGGTCTCATGTACTTTGCAATAGAGTTTCTATGTAGTCACACCTTAAGTTTTATTGTGCAGCTGGAATTGGAATGGTTGTTACCTACAAACCTTTTCCTAGATTGCACTGTTTAGATGTGCTGGTAATGAACTGCCTGGCATTGGACTCCTCAAGTTAGATCCAGGTTGATGAAATCAATCTGAACCAAGTTTTCATTCTTCTTTAAGGTTCATTTCTGTCTTGACACCTGTAGAGTCCCCCTCACTTTCAAATAGTGCCATTCCCTGGTGACCAAGACTTCAAATCTATGAGCCTATGGGGGCCTGTGATGGTTTGTTTATGCTCGGCCAAGGGAATGGCACTATTAAAAGGTATGGCCTTTGTGAAGTAGGTGTGGCCTTGCTAAAGTGGGTGTGTCGCTGTGGGTGTGGGCTTTAAGACCCTCATCCTAGCTGCCTCAAAGTCAGTATTCTGCTAGCAGCCTTCAGATAAAGATGTAGAACTTTCAGCTCCTCCTGCACCATATATCTGCCTGGACGCTACCATGTTTCCACCTTGATGACAATGGACTGAACCTCTAAGGCAGCCCCAATTAAATGTTGTCCTTATAAGAGTTTCTTAGTCATGGTGTTTGTTCACAGCAGTAAAACCATAACTAAGGCAGAAGTTGGTACCAGGAATGGGGTATTGCTGTGATAGGACTGACCATGTTTGGAAGAAGCGCCCCCATTAAATGTTGTCCTTGCCTTGGTCATGGTGCCTGTTCAGAGCAGTAAAACCATAACTAAGACAGGGCCATTATCACTCCAGTCACCACAAGGACCAAAAGTTATCCTCTGAATTCATGGTGAGCACATGGGTACTCAACTCTAAATAATCAGAGAGGGAGAGGGAGAGGGAGAGGGAGAAAAATGTAATTTTAAAAATAATGTGGGGAGTAACAGGAAGATTCCTCATGTTGACTTGCCCTCCCCTAAGGTACACACAGGTGAGTATGCTCCACCCCCACACATGTGCACATTCATCACACACACAACTTGAGAAAGACAGAGAGAGATGCTCTTGGTAAGCCATGGTTAATTTTTATTGATTTTAAATTATTTAGATTATTTTAAATCTGCTCTGTTAGATGACTTTTAGTTAGAAGAATGGGATTTGAGTTCTATGTCTGGCCTTGGATAGAGACACAGCTTTCTGAACTGCCGGGAAGGTTATGAGGCTAAAACAGGAGGCTTCTGGTAAAGAAAAAAGATGAGCCATTAGTTGTGGAGTTCTTCCGTTCCCTTTGGCGCCTATCTTTCCTCTCCCTAACTTTATCGAGTGACTCTTTAATGGCCCCAGAATAGTTGACATAGAAACAGCATTCTTCACGCAGAGCTGCACATAACTCTCCCTGCTGTAGGAACACCACGTCTACACCACGTCTACCCCTTGTCTGTTCTGCAGCACCACCTCAGCCAGAGTCTACACTGTGCTCTAGGTGCACGATAGATTTTTTTTTCAGGTGTTAGATATCCTCATCTATGTCTGTTTCTAAGCCGTTGTAGTTCTTTTCCTGCAGTGTTAGTGTGGCTATTCCAGTAACTGGCCCAGTTAGCCCCGCCCTCAGAATTACAGCTAAAGTTAGGGAGATAGGTTCCCTCTTCTGCCTCAGCACAGCTTTGTCTGAATAATAGGTTTTGCATGGTACTAACTGGACTAGAATACAGAATTCCTTTGCGGTAGCGGAATTAAGAACCTCTCCGTGTACGCATGTGGTCAGACCCATCGAACAAGTCCACCATGCCTGCTCAGGGGGAATAACCCATTTGGAATGAACAGTGGGATTGTTTGATTGCAGAGGTGTCAATGTGACAAGAGAACTATCCCTAGGCAGGTGCCCTGTCCTGATATGGTCTGTAGAGTTAAGGCTGGGCCTTCCTGAGACCACCTGCATGCAGTGACCTTCTCAGATTCATTATATATGGATATTAATCTGATAACTTCATAAAAGGGGGGGTCTATCGTTATAGCATAACCAACAAGAAGTGGTTAGCTCTGGCTGGGAGTCATTCAGAATTTGGAAGGTCTTTAACATCATTGACCAGAGTGGGTCTACTGGTTCTGTGTGTCTCAGGAAAGATTCTGAAGCTGGAGATCCCTGCTGGGGGAAGACTGGGAGAACGGTAGCCACCAGTCTGAGGACTGGCATTGGCACAGGTTTTCCCTGTGCAGAACCTCCTTGTACAGGTTTAGGGTTTGTCAAAATCTGGTTTGGCCCTACAGCTACCAGCAGGGGGTTTACAATTGGTTTTATCAAGAGTCTATCTGTAAAAAGGAGTTCAGGGTTGCTCCCCTGATCATGTAAAGTGGGAGACCTCATGGCTTCCCAGCTTTCCGTCCTTTTGCTTGTCTCCCCAGGTTGGTGAACTTCGGAGCAGTCCCATTGTCGGGCGACTGTGATGAGGTCTTCCTTTGATACTTTCCATTCCCCCATTCCCTGTGACCAATGTTTTACAGCCCCAAGAGGCACAATAGAATTGTTCCAGTTCCCCACATGTTACAGTTCTTTTACCACCACCACCACCACCCCCGGGACATATATAAAAAGTTTCTTATCTACACTTGGAGTATGAATTTCAGAAAGTCCCTTGGTATTAGGCCATGAGTTATCAGCCAGTTGGCACAGATCAAAGGTCAAGTCAGAACCAGGGGGTCCCAGGTGGTTTTTAGTATTAGCCAGTTGGACTTATAACCAGTCTCAGGATTCTCAATTGTCCAAGTCAAATCATAAGGCATATGTGGGTTTCTGGTCTCTGAATGCAGATGTGGGTGGGGCGGGTGGGGGCAACGGCGCACACAGTTGTGAAGACAGCAAGCTTCCCTTTGAACTTTCCATTCTAGCATCCTGGCTATCTTTTTCTGGGGAGAGGGGATTAGCTGGTCTCCCGTGAGTGCAGTGCACACAGGCAGTGACCCTGTCCACTTTAACAGCCATTGGCGTGGTCAGCAAAACAACGTAGTGTCCTTTCCGCCAGGGCTCCAACACATTCTGGCAAAATCTCCCCACATAGACCCAGTCTCCAGGTCAAACTTGTGTGGTTCTGGAACTGGGCCTGCTTCGTAGAGAGCACGCAGTGTAGGCCAAACCTGCTCATGACCCAATTGGGTTGCTCAGACCTTAGGTACTAATTTATCATCTTCTAATTCTGTAATACTGCTGACTGAAGGTTAGGCACAATAGGAGTGGGGATGCCATGCTTGATTTCAAAGGGAGCTAATCCCACCCGGTAAGGAGAGTTCCTTACCTGATATAAGGCAAAGGAAAGGAGTGTCACCCAGCCTCCACCAGTTTCCATGGCTAGTTTGGTCAAGGTCTCTTTTAGAGTCTGAATCATCCTTTCTACCTGACCTAAACTTTGGGGTCGGTATGCACGATGTAATTTCCAATCTGCCCCCAATAAATCTCACTATATCCTGGCTTACCTTGAACACAAATGCTGGCCCATTGTCTGACCCTATCATATGAGGGAATCTATACCTGGGTAGGATATCTTCCAGCAACTTCTTAGCCACCACCTTTGCAGTTTCAGTCTTTGATGGAAATACTTCTGTCTATCTGGAGAAGGTATCCAGGAACACCAGAAAGTACTTGTAGCTGTACTTTCCCGGTTTGATCTCTGTAAAATCAACTTCCCAGTAGGCTCCTGGTCTCTTCCTCGCACACAAGAGCCTGGATGTTTGGCAGTGCTGTGGGTGTTGGTCAGTTGGTAAGCTTTGCACCATGACACAATGCTCTCCATATACTCTGCATGTCTCTGAAAGTCACTTTGGATTGTCTCACTGTGTCTGCCATCCATCTCAGTGACATGTGGGTGACTCTGTGGATGTTCCTGAGGATAGACCTTGCCAGGGAGGTGGGTAGTATTAGCTTACCTTCAGCCGTCTGCCACCAGCCCTCTGAGCACCGGCTCGTGGGCTGGTTCTTGGCCCATTTGATCTCTTCTTCTGTATAGACTGGGTGTTCTGGAGGTTGGGGTTGGGCGGTTCTGGTAAGGTCACAGTTCACACAGAGGCAGCTGTTTCCTCCAGGAACACCTCTTTGGTGATTCTGTCAGCCAGGTTGTTACCTCCAGCCACTGCTGTTATTCCTTTCTGATGGCCTGGACATCGTATGATCTCTTTGGCAGCCAGAGGGCTTCAAGTAATTGTAGGATTTCATCTTTGCTTTTGATAGTTTTTCCTTCTGCAGTTAGGAGTCCTCTCTCCTGATATACGGCTCTATGTACATGAGCGGCTGCAAATGCAAACCGGCTATTCGTATAGATGTTGATAGCCAGCCCTTTTCCCATGATAAGGGCTTGGGATAATGTTATCAGTTCAGTCCTTTGAGCTGAGGTACCTGTGGGCGGGGAAGACTGGGCCCAAATTACCTCTGTTCCCAACGTTACTGCTGCTCCTGTTTCCCTATGGCCCTCTGGAATGAAACTGCTTCTGTCTGTGAACCAAGTCCGCTCTGCTCCCGGCAGAGGCAAGTTCTTTAGGTCATATCAAGTACTGTGTATTTGGGCCAGGATTTCCCTGCAGTGGTGGAGTGGGTGGTCCAGACCAGGGTCAGGGAGAAGAGTCACAGGATTTAAGGAAGCAGGCGGCTGGAAAGTAACTTGGCCAGGGGTGATTAGTAATCAGTCTTCCTCTTCCTCGGTGACCATAGTCTTGTTTCTAGGCTTTATCTTTGGGCATTCTCTGGCCCAGTGTCCTTCCTCCTTGCAATAGGCACATTGGTCCTTACCTAAGGCTGGTGGCAGCCTTCCCCAGGCTCTGACCAGCAGCCTTCTTTAGGTTCTCTCTCCTCTGTGATGTTCCGGGGCTGGTGCTCCCTCTCTCTCTCTCTCTCTCTCTCTCTCTCTCTCTCTCTCTCTCTCTCTCTCTCTCTCTCTCTCTCTGGTCTGGGTTACCATTGGCTAGCAGGACTTTGACTAGATCTCTGTTTAATATCTTCCCTGTCCTAATTCTTTTTTCATCTTTAGTTTCTCTGTTATGGAACACTTTCTCCAAAACTTCCGCTAAATCTCTCAATGACTTTTCCCCTAGTCTCTCTAGTTTCTGTAACTTCCTTCTAATGTCTGGTGCTGACTAATTTATAAGCACCAGCACCACTGTGTTAAAATTCTGTTTCCTTGGGATCTAAGTGTGTATAACAGCAGAAAGTGTCCATAATACTCTTGAGGAACTCTGCAGGGCTTTCACTATCATTCTGCCTGACATCGTAAACTTTAGCCAGATTTGTGGGCTGCTTGGCAGCTGCCTTGAGACCCGCCATTAGAGACTGGCGATAAACTTGAAGACACTTCCTCCTCCTCATCATCAATATTGGCTTGATTCTGAGTTGGAGTGCCATTGGTGCCTGGAACGTTCTTTGGGGCCTCCAGGATGATGTGTTCCTTTTCCTCTGTTGTGAAGAGAATCTGCAACAACTACTGACAATCATCCCAAGTAGGCTGATGGGTAAAGAGGATGGTGTCTAAGAGACCGATGAGCTCCTTAGGGTTGTCAGAGAACCTAGAACCTCTCTTCTCCAATTGTAAAGATCAGCGATGGCGAAAGGCCAATACTGATGGGGCTGCTTTCCCTCTTCATTGACTGGGAGATTGCCAGTTGTCTACTCTCAAGCGGGCATCTGTAGCTCCTGGGGGGCGCTGTTATTAGGGGTTGCCTCTATGGAAACAGAGACATGGATGTTCCTGTGCCAGACCAGGTCCTCTCTGAATGGCCAGGGAGGGGGAGAAAGCCTCGCACTTGCTATAGGAAGGAACAGGGGTGGGGGAAAGAAGAACTTCTGAGAGAAAGCACAGAGGAAGGCTGCCTGTGCACTTCACCATTGTACACTCCTTAAGATGTCATCCAAATGTGCCTGTCAATCACCTGGATGGGAAAACACCTCTCAGCAAGCTTGTTCATTCCAGAGACTTCAGAAATAATACCACACCCCTCTGATCATTGCCCACTCTCATCCTTGAGAGAACCTTGTGTTATAATAAATTCTGTCTTCTACCCCAAATTCTGTATCTCATCTGAACTCAGTCAGAGACTATAGCACTGAGGATCCAAGGGAAGCCAGAGTAAAATCCAGCGACATGAATTATTTTAAATTTAAATTAAATCAATGTAAATGAAATTGAAATGGCAGCTCCTTATTCACACCAGTCACATTTCAAGTCCAATGTCCCCTGGGGCTGCTAATGTGGTTCTACCTTTGCACAAAGCTCTGTTGGATGGTTCTGCCCCTCCTATCCCCAACTGTCTGGAGATACATCCATGGGATCATTGGAGAATGGAAACTTTGAAAAAGGCCAGAGTTTAAGTTTATTAGTTGCTTTCCTCATCACTGTTACAAAACACATGATAAAAATCAACTTAAGGGAGAAGGGAAAGATTTAATATGGCCACAATTTCACTCTACCATTGCAGGAAGGACATGGTGGCTGGAGCAGACTGGGTTTCTGATGGAAGGAACTAGCATCATTGCTTATTGGGCCTCTGAGTATCAGGAAGCAGAAAGAAGAAATTCCAGGTGTAGTCAAAATAACCCTCAGGCCTGCTCTTATGGTCCTACATGTTCCACCCATGCTCTATGTCAACACCTTCCCAAAGCAATGTCACCACTAGGTCCCAATACGACATCTCCCACTCAAACCATAACATTAAGCTTAGAAAAGGGTGAAGAGTGTCTTTAGAGTGGAAAGCATGATAACTTTAGGGCATGGCAGTCTGCACCGCTAATTCTAGCACTCCAGAGGCAGGAAGATTGGAATTTCAGAACCACCTTGGGTTAGATAGAAAGTTTTGGGAAAGCCTTAGCTACATGGAAAGACTAACTCAAAACAAAAAACAATGATAGCAGCTAGGTAAATCTAGCTGTTTTATATTTGCTAAAAAGACAAAACGGGAAGCTTATAAGTAGGTCGCAGAGCTCTTTCATTGTGAGTTGGCTGTACTGAAACAGGAAAAGAATATTGTCAAATTCACTTGCTGTCAAAGCTTGCAAACAGTGTATGTCTTAGTTACTATTGCTATGATAAAATACTATGATCACAGCAAGTTATAAAAGAAGGTGTTTAATTTTGCTTATGGTTTTAGAGGGTTAGAGTTCATGGTCATGTTAAAGGAACAGCTAAGAGTTCATATCTTGATCAACAATGATGAGATATGGAGAAAGAACTGAAATCAGGAGTCTTTTGAAAGTTCAAACCCACCCTCAATGACACACCTCTTCCAACAAGGCCACACTTCCTAATCCTTTCCAAATAGTTCCACAAATCTGAGAGTGAGTTTTCAAACTTACAAGCCTATGAGTGTAGTAGTACCCAATTAAATACTCAAATTGATCCCAGTGGAGGTGTGTTTCTTGATACCTGCTCTAATATTCGGGGGTTCTCAAATGAAAGACATACACATAGCCTTTATATTTTGATATGCCTTAAACAGCTCAATGACCAGGCCACTTCTTAACTTCCATGTGACTAATCCACCCACCTCCGATACTCCCGAGCTATTACTTACTAAATCTTATATTTTATCTTTGCTGCCCTGGACCCAGTGGGGAAGCCCTCTTGGGGCCACTCTCCCCTGGCTCCTATGTGGCGGCTTTGCTTTCTGGCCCTCGCTTCTCAGGCATGGAATATCTCCTCTCCTTCTCCCAGCAAGGCAGATCTCTCTTCCTTCTAGTCTCCTTCTTTTGCCTGGGAATCCTAAAAGTCTTGCTTCTATCTGCCCTGCCCAACCATTAGCTGCCAGCAACTTAACCAATCAGAACCAACTGGAGGCAGGGTCCCTCAGTGTTGGAGTCAGGGTCCCTCAGTGTCTTGCATGTGGATTTTCAGGTAAACAATTTGGGGACCCAAATTAACATAATGCAAAGAAGGCCATTTTCCGCAGTCCACATTTTACATTCCACACCCTGGCCTCCATAGATTAATGGTCATATCATAATGTAAAATGCAATTAGTCCAACTTCAAAAGTCCTTATAGTCTTTCACAATTTCAATAAACTTTAAAAGTCCAAACTTTCTCTGAGACCCAAGGCAATCTATTTGTTATAAACTCCTGTAAAATAAAATAAAATAAAATAAAATAAAATAAAATAAAATAAAATAAAATAAAATAAAATAAAATAAAATAAAATAAAATATAAAATAAAATAAAATAAAATAAAATAAAAATTATATATTTCAGCCAGGTGTGGTAGCTCATGGCTTCAATCGCAGCACCCAGGTAGCAAAGGCGGGCAGATCTTTGAGTTTGGGGCCTATAGAGGAAGTTCCAGGACAGCCAGGGCTACATAGGGGAATTCTGTCTCTCACACACACACACACCCCACACACACACACACATACACACAAATTATAAACCTCCAACATACAATAACACAGAATACATATTACCATCCCAAAAGTGGGGAATGGGGTACATCCCCAAAGTGGGGAATAAAATAATAGGCCAAAGAAAGACCAAAACCCAGCAGGGAAAGCTCTCTTGCTCCATACATGATCAATGGGCTTAGATGGCTCCACCCTTCCAGCTTTACTGCCTGCAACATACTTTGCTTCCATTCCCTGTCTGAAGCTCCCCTTGGCAGATACTCCTGGCTTTTGTGTCTAACATCTAAGGATCTCCAACACAATCAAGGCTTCAGTTTCATAGCTGTACACAATGGCCTCTCAGGCTCTCTGGTCCTCCCTGCCATACATTTGGCTCAGTGGCTCTCCTTTAACAGGGAGGAAGATTCCCCTTGATCCAAGTGTCTTTCATGACTCTAATGACATAACCATGTACATGACAAATCCAACAGCCCACTCAGGATGGAGCCTGGCCCTCTACATTAGCAGGTTTTTTTGTTGGTGTTTTTTAGGAACAGAAAAGTTTCTCAGATCTTTTCTTTTCATACTTTGGAAAGTTAGCTGGGTGTGGTCTTGCCCTGAGGGCACCACTCCCTTAATTCCATTTTGCACCCATCCTTTCTTTAATTTCTTCTCTTTCAGCACAAGCACTGGCTCCAGAATATTTCCTGGTGCTATTTCTATCTTCACACTATAACTTTTGTACTTAATTTACCCCACTTGCTCCTTTCATTATAGACCCATATAACTGTGATTACAGATAAACACACAACATAATTAATATCAGGCTATCTTGGAGACTTTTCTGCCAAATAAATTAGTCCATTGTTTTCCAAGTTTGCTTCATGTAAGTTCTTGGTTACAAACAGAAAGCACTCTTTGCCAAAATATTAACAAAAATGTTCTCTAGCCCATTGCTAATTGTTTCCCTCTTAAACTTCTTGATCTGGACCCCTATCACACACACTGCTTTCTAAGCTCCTACTAGGATGGCAAATTAAGATCCACTTATAGCAATCAAATATTTTTTAGTCCAAAGTCTTCAACACTCCTCCAAAAACTCATATGGTCAAGTCTGTCACAATAATACCCAACTCCTGGTACCAATTTCTGTCTTAGTTACTTTTTCTTGCAGTGATAAATCAAGACCAAGGCAACTGGTGAAAGAAAGCATTTGATATGACTAAAGATTTCAGAGGATCAGAATATATGATGGTACATCAAAGGAACAGCAGACAGTTTACATTCTAATATATAAGCATGAGGAAGATAGAGAGACAGAGGCAGATGGGATGGGGGACGGGGAGAAGGGGGTGCCCCCCCTCCCCCCCCCAGACTGGGAATCCTACAAGTCATGATCCCAAGACTGCCCTCAGTGACACATCTCAAACAAGGCTACACCCATGATTCTTACCAAACTTTTCTGCTACTGGGGACTGAGCATTCAAACATCTGAGCCTACAAGGGCAGTTCTCATTCATACCAACACATTGTAGCAACTAGATATCTAGCATTCAGCATTAAGAGATTAACTAAAACAAACCTGGCCCTAATTATTGATTTACTTTGATTTGTTTAAGTCCTTATATAAAGCACACAAATGAGGATTGCAACATGAATTCCAGAGGCGTCTGTTGATTTTGTTAAAAGGAAATGTCAAGTTGTACGATCCTAAATACAGTCTGAGTCAGATTTTGTGGCTCGCCCCACACTTTCTTGTGTTTCCAAAGGAAATCATAAAGGCTCCCTTCAGACTTTCCTTCAAGCAATTTGCATGCCCTTCATCAAGAAGCTAAGAGAAGAAGCCTGCTGAAGCTAACTAGACCAGCATGACGAAAAGAAATTTACAAAAGACCTGCACTTTGGAACCAGACTTCTTTCCTTGATTTGAACTTTAGTACTTTTTCCTAAGAGCTAAATTCCCCTCAAGCAAGTCATTTAGTCTTTGATTAGGTATGATGGTTTGTATATGCTTGTCCCAGGGAGTGGCACTATTAGAAGGTGTGGCCTTGTTAGAAGAAGTGTGTCACTGAGGGGTTGGACTTAGATATCTTCTTCCTAGATGCCTGGAAATTTCCAGTCTGTTCCTGGCTTCCTTTAGATAAAGATGTAGAACCCTCAGCTCCTCCTGGACCACGCCTCCCTGCATGCTGCCATGCTTCTGCCTTGATGACAATGGGCTGAACCGCTGAGCCTATAAGCCAGCCCCAAGTAAATGTCTTTTATAAAGCTTTCATTGGTCATGGTG
Organism: Apodemus agrarius; assembly: GCA_964023405.1. NCBI lineage: Eukaryota > Metazoa > Chordata > Mammalia > Rodentia > Muridae > Apodemus > Apodemus agrarius. The sequence goes on from OZ030016.1 coordinate 94,830,071, forward strand.
TATGTTCATAGCAGTAAAACCCTAATACAATTAGGCATAACTCATTTGGTTTCCAGCAACTCTTCCTCATGGTGTCTGTTCACAGCAGTAAAACTCTAAGACAGCATGTGTTCTGATTGGCCATCGCTGGGTATTTGTTGCTTTGACTAATGGTAGTCTGCAGAACACACTGCACACACTTCCACCCATAGGAAGAGGGTGCTGAGGTCACAAGCTTCCTCACTCCCAGACCCCAGTTCCATCATGCTCACTGCAGTGCTCTGTTTGGTTTCCCTCATATGTAAAAATGGGAATTATTGTGAGAACACATAATTTACTAATGCCTCCAGTACGCTGCTCAAATCACAGGCTTTAAAAAAAAAAAAAAAGTGTCAGTTTAGCTAAGTTCAACTAAACTTCCGAGCAGTACATTTCTTGTCAAAGAGGATTCTTGTGTGTGGTCTGGAAGAAAGATGTGAAACTGAAGCTCTCTTATTGTCATTCATCTAAAGGATCATCATCTTTTGTTGGGGACGGGGAAGAGGGCACTGATGACGCCCATAAGAGTTCTACCTTCCCCTGATTTTCCCTTAGCCTTTCCAGAATCCCCATAGATGAGTGCTTGTTTAGTTCCATGGCAAAGGGAAGGAGCCACTCCTGCCAGACACTGACCCCATCTACAGGAACAATGAAGACAGACACTGGCTTCTGCCTGTCCTTCGGTGCTTACAAATGACCTTCTCTTTTATCTGCCTTTCCAACTGTCTTCCCTGAGGCACTAGACACAAACAAAACTGCTTCACAGAGGTTCCCAACTAGGCCCCACAACTGTGGGAGAGGACTGTGAAAGGTCAAACCAATCTCCAGCCCAGCTCAGGCTCTCTCTCCCTGCCCAACACCACCTGTCTCCCTTTCTCTCTTCCCCTCCCTCACACAAGAGAGACAGAAAGACAGAGGGGGAGGGGGAGACCTTTAAGTTGTTCTATTTCTCTTCTGAGTTCCAAATTGATGAAATGGAACTCCATTTTTTTCTAAATTCCCCACAGAATGCAGGCTTCCTTTTGAACAAAATGTCCTTTTAGAAATTGTTTCAGGATAAGTACAAAGTAGGATAAAGCCAGAGATGACAGTCACAGCAACCTTCAAATTAGTAATCTCTTTAAAAATAAAGCAGAAGGGAAATGGAGTAATAATTAGAATGTATGTTATAGGTGTATGAAATTGTCAAAGGACAAGCTCAGTAAAAGTTTGAAAATACAAAAAAAAGTTTGAAAATAATAATAATAAAACAAGGGAGAATCCTACAGCCCAAACTATTTCTATCCTTCCTGCCAGAGGCACAGGAAATGACACACACAGGCCCAGCCTCTCCTGCTATTGAGCCAGAATCACTCACACTTGCTCAGGCCAGTGCAAGAAGCAGTCAAGACGCTCGCTCGTGCCAAGGGGGAGACTACAAGTACTTAAATCAAGCCTTCATGCTTTCATTCTGGTCAGGTATCCACTAAAAGGTCAGGAAGGAATGCTTGTATCCATCCCACCCATAGATGCGTAGGATGTGCCATGCGCTCGGAGGGCCTTGGCTGAACCCCAGTGGCAGCTGCCAGAGTTGTGTTCTCTGGATTTCCTTCTTCCTTCCCCTCCCATTCAGGAAGCCTGGAAGCAGTACATGCTGCTCGCTCCAGCTGAAAGGAACTAACAGACAACACTGCCTAAGAAAGAAGAGCTCCCGTCCTGTCACATGATCTGGGATGGATTCAGGAGAAAACATGAGTCTAGCTTGGGCCCCATCAAGGTGCCTCTCAGTTTAGGAAGCTCACTGGCTTTCTGAGCCTCCTCCTGCAGCCAGCTACAGATCTCACCCATGGGATCTGATCATCTGAAATTTTACCACCAGAGCCACTTCTCTGGAACCTAAGCAATAACCATGCCAATAATTTAATTTATTTTTGCCTTGTAACTCTAAGAAGTCTTTCCAAGAAGACTGAGGGTTAAAAGGGATTAGTGGGACTACTGGAGAGGGGCAGGCCTAAGTAGGAGAGCAAAGGGGACTGAGAGAGCGATGGTAGGGCAGTAGGCGTTGCCTTCATATGAGCCCAATTGCTACAGTGGGCATGTAGGGTGGCTATGAGCCAAGAAGCCCCTTGAGGTCAGAGACTCCTCACCTTAACAGTCTTGCCTCAAAACCAGGCCCCTCCCCTGTGTTCACTGTTGTTTCTACAATGGAAATGCAGAAAGGAGCACCCACTTAGGATTCATGAGACTACAGCCCTCAAACAATGATGGATGGATGCCCCTCTGGCTGCTTACCAGGACAATCCAGAGACTTTTTTTTTCTTTCCAGAAGATCCTGAGTGGGCATAAGCATCAATTGCTCAGAAATGGCTTCATTAAGGTATTTGGGTTGACTCTCTTTGCCTCCTCTCCCTGTGCCTTTGAGTCTGTTCCCTAGAATCTCCTGAACGAATTATGACATACAATCCCTTATCTGAGTTGTACCTTCCAAGGAGGACCATAATGAGAAAAGAAACATTTTTGTTTAACACAAATAAATCTCAAGGCCCCTTAAGGCTCAGTTTTTATAAAATACCCAGCAAGCAGAATCTAAAAGATATTTATAAAGATATATCAACCACTCTCCAATACCTTCTCAGTTCAACACGTTCCATTGTTTGCATCCCGCTGGTACCAGGAGTGGGATATTGCTGTGACAGGCCTGACCATGTTGCTTGTTGGTGGAATTTGAACTTTAGGATTTTGGATTAGAAGAGCAGTTGGATACTTTAAGCAGTGCTTAACAGGCCATATTACTAACAGCATGGAAAATGGTGGTGCTAAAAGCAATGTAGATTGTAATGACCTAAATTAAGAGATTTCAGAGAGAATTCTAGTAGATGGGCTAAAAAAAAATCTTATATTTTGTGAAGATATTTTAGTGAAGAATGTGGCTGCTTTTTGCCCTTTCCAAAGAAATTTGCCTGAACTACACTGAAGAGTTTAATGTATTAATGGCATTGGAAGAGGAGATTTCAAGACAGCCTACTGTTGCATCATGTAATTATTAGATTTATTATGCAGATCTATACTGAAAAGGAGCAAACTGAGCAAGAAAAAAATACTAAATGTACAGTTTGAGGAGAAAAAGAGGAGATAAGCAGTTTAAAGAAAAGCCTGATGCTAAATGAAATAAAGGAAGTAGTAGCCTCGGGGCAAGACCTACCCAGCTAAGCTTCCAGTTGTAGAAAGGTTTAGGGCAGTGAAGAAAACCATCAAAACCACAAATCTGATGCAAATGTAATTGGACAAAGGGGCCAGGTTTTAGCCCTGGCAAACAGCAGAACTTGGCAGCTTTCGCTCATGGTTCTTGCTTTAGAGTCAAGGATACAAAAAGAGGTTATAGACTCTCCCACCACAGCTAAGGAAAGCCACTGAGGTCAGGCTTGTGTCAGGGAGTGTCCCTGCATGGAGGCCCAAAGCGGCCATTGCATGAAGCTGTGAAAGTGAAGCTTGGATTATCTTGGACACCCCAAGATGATCTTGGGACAACCCCAAGATGTTGTACCAAAAGATGTCAGAGTCATAGGACACCTGTGAAAAACAGCTGCTAACAGGGTGTGGAATCAGCACAAGAAGGTGAAAAAGTGTGTTGCAGTCAACAAAGCTGAAAAGGGTTGAAAATCTGAAGGGCACAGTGAGCATCAGACATGGAGATGCAGGGTTTGGAGTTTGCCCAGGGGCTTTTTGGTCTTGCTTTGGTCCAATATTTCTTCACTGTGCTCCCTTCCCTCCATTTTGGAATGGGAATTTATATTTTGTGCCATTGTAAGTTGGAAGTATGTGATTTGCTTTTTGATTTAGATTTTATAAGGAATTGTAGTTAAGAAATTGCCATGAATCTCAAAAGAAACATTGAACTTATAAATAGTATTGAGACTTACAGACGATCAGGACTTTTGAAGTTGAACTAAATGCATTTTGCATTGTGATATGACTATAAGTCGCATGGAGGTCAGGGAATGGAATGTAGTGGTTTGAATGAAAATGACCCAATGACCCCATAGGATCACCATAGACTTGAATACTTGGACACAAGGGAGTGGCACTATTTGAAAGGATTATGAGGTCTGGCCTCATTGAAGAAAGTGTGTACTGGGGTTGGGCCTCCCAAACATCGACCTGGAGACATATTTACTATTAATGCCTAGGCCTTAAACCTAGGCTTGTTCCCAACTAGCTCATAACTTATTCTAAATTCGGTCACATAGCTCATTAGTTACCTCTCTGTCTTAGTCCCAGCATGCTTCCTTCTCAGCATCTCCCTGGCTAATCTGACTCTCTCCCAGAGTTCCAATCTCTTCTGGGAAGTCCCACCTTCTACTTCCTGCCTTTGCTATAGGCCGTCAGCTTTTTAATAAACCAATCAGAATGTGAGTGAGTGTTTACAAAGCACTAAGACAGGTGATGCTTAACAATACCAAACTCAACCTGTAATCGGATCTCTGCAGGCTCAGAAATCAGCATTGTCTAAATCAGAGACAGTCTTTACACAGTGCGTAAAAACATCGCTCCAACACAAGTCTACTAAGAGACCGTGTCTCAGAGGAAGTGGATGATACTGAGAATAATAGCCAACATTATCCTTTGGCTTTCACACACACAGGTGTGCCCATGAGCCAACACATACTCATGTACATGTGGCTGTGTGAGCACATACATACACACTGTTTTGTTTTGTTTTGTTTTGTTTTGTTTTGTTTTGTTTTGTTTTGTTTTGTTTAAATATGGTGCTGGAGAGACAGCTCAGCAGTTAAGAGCATTCATTGCTCTTGCAAAGCACCTGGGTTTGGTTTCCAACACCCACATGGTGGTTCACAGCCATCTTTAACTTCAACTCCACGGGACGAGATAATGTCTTCTGACCTTCATTGGCAGGAGCGATCCCACTCAATCATGCAAGCAAACCACTTATACACGTAAGATAAAATAAATGAAAAAAACAGACTCTGACCTGTATGATACCTAGACAGAGACTACAACTGCCCTTGGAGAGGCAGCTCTTCTTCATATTTCAACCTATAGAGAAAATGAGCATCCTTTGCAGTAGTTTCCAGTGAAAGGATGAGTCTGCCAACGCCGAGAGGCTCCCTGCCTTGCTGGCAGCGTGACCCATCTGCAGCTCATCAGCATGCCAGACCACCCCAGTTGAGATGGCTGTTGACCCTGCAGGAGGTGACCAGACCTCTGTCACCACGGAGGTCTTGGGGACCTATAGGGAGCAGGCTTCTAATGAGCACAAGCCTTGTTTGACATTTCCCAGCATCCTTACATTGCCCAACTGCCTTCCTGACCCCACGCACACATCCCATGACATGGCAATTAGTCGTTCTCTGCGGTTCAACAGCATTGGTGTGCACAGCCACCGCTGGAGGAGTGCTTTGTTCCTGATTTAATCAGCGGCCGGCTCCCCAACAACAACAAAAAATAGGTGAAACCAGCCAGCTGCAGACCCAGCTGTCAGCCCCGCCCCAACCCCCATTCCCCACAAACACACACACAGACCATTCAGGGAGCCCAGCCAAGTGACTGCTCGGAAGCCCAGCCAGGCCCAGAGAGAGCCCGCTGTCAAGGCTATTCTTTTTCTCCTCCTCATAATTGGCGGGCTGGGGAGGGGAGGACACTGGGCCTGGGCCTGGCAGCAGGGTAGGAGGCTCCTGTTAACAGCTTGCCTTCCTGTTTATATGCGGACTGGCAAACTGTTAATTTCTCTTATCAGGGTGACAAACTAGGAAATCTAGGACTGCTGAGGCGCTGCAGCCTAGAAACAGCCCGGGAACTGTTGAAGCTGGGCCAGGAGGCTGGAAATGGGCAGGCAGGGAGCCCTCCCACGCTCGGGCCCACCACAGAGGATCTCTGCACTCGGCTGTCCACGCTTCCCCTGCTATGCTCACCCCACCACAGTGTCCCTGGAGGCCGCGAGGTCTCGAGGGACTGAAACCTACTTCATCAGAGTATTTGCGTAGGACCGTGGGATCCTGTGCTCTGCCGGCCAGCTGCAAGCAAGCAGCCCTGGTCTGGGTACCAGCAGAAACCATGAAGGGACTAAGCTCGGCCCAGTGTGCCTTCCCACCGCTTCCCCCTGACACCCTCATGCCTAGGTAGCGGCTCTCAGTCTGCTGCACAGGGAAACACTCCTCGATCAGACCTCATTACCACGGGTGGGACCAGGCCACTTTGATCATTGTTTTTTAATTTCCAAATGATTATGATGAGGGTAGAAAAATGATATAAAGGTGGGTTGCTATAGAACAAAGACCGTTTCCAAGGCCAGTTGGATGGTGAGGGAGGGCCAAGGATGACAAGAGGAAGGAGGAAATCCCCTATCAGAGGTCCTGCTGGGCTGAATGGTGGGTCTCCTCGTTAGCCTGTAGGCTGGAGGAGTGGGACGCACAGTCCTGTGCTGGGCAACTCCATCATGCTTCCAGCCCCAGAGTGCTCCAGTCTGACCTCACCCTGGTTTCCCAGGAGGCAGGGACAGGGCCCTTACCCTACTGTCTCACCATCCAGCTCCAGATTTATTGTCCCCTGTTTAACTCGGCTAAGGCCCACCTGCTACCATCTTTGCAGGAGTGGCACCAAGCTTCCCGGCCTGAAGAAAGCCTCAGAGAGAAGGGCAGGCTGTGGGCGAGCCCTGGGAGAGCATTCACAGGCTATGGACACAGGACACTGTGACTGTGAACATGAATAAATACACGTGATTTTACTATTAAAGGAACTGGACTGAAAAAAAAAACCCAACTATTTTGGAAGTTTTGACTACTATTAAAAGAAGATCAGGATTTTCTTTTTTTCTCTCTTTTTTTTTTCCTTCTTTTTCAGTTTCACACGGAGGAAGTAAAGTAAGATCTTTTAAGAGTTCCTGAGGCCTGACAGGTGGCTCCTCCAAACACCACCAGTGAAGGCCACCGCTTTCCAACCAATCTCTCTTTCTTCAGCATGACTACCCCAGGTCACTGAACTGCCCCATCCTTCTGGACACCTGCCCGTGAGGTGCCTGCCCCACTGGTACACTTTCTGAAGTGATCAGCCTAAGTCTAGACACCTCCTTTAGTACAAGTTTCCAAAGCAAGCAAAATCTTTCCCACACAGCCAAGCATGCCTCTCTGATCCCTTTTGGATGTTGCCAATTAACTAAATCAGTTCCTTTTATGATATGTTCTCTGTCTACTGGCCTCTGGCCCGTGCTTCCTGAAACTGTCTGAAAATGTGTGGCCGTTGTCTGTCTACCTGCTCATCACCATGTACCATCATGAGGCACACGTGTGCCTAGTGTGTGCTAGGATAGTTATGGGACAGATGTCTAGTCAGCAAAAGGCCTCAGAAGGCTGCGATGCTGGGGGCGGGGGGGGGGGTGCAGATGGAGTAGGGTTAGTTCTCTGACTTGGCTGCTGTCCCTGGTGCTGCTGGGAGACATCCTCCTGGAACTCTCAGGATCAAAGGCTGTCTTTTGCCCATGCTGCCAACTCTACTCTATTTGCACCTTGGTAGGTGCATGTTCAGGCAGAACCTGGAGTCTGCTGCCTGGCTCTGGCTGTGAGGCTAGACCTAGCTAGTGTTTGGTTTTTCATCCAGAAAAGGAACTTGGTGGTAGCATCTCAGCCCACCAGGGGATCCTGTTTAAGTAGTTAGTGGCTGGCATAGCACAACGGTGCCCCATCTTGCCTAATGTCCTTTTGATGGAGAAGGCAGGTCTGAAAAGGTTGACTTTCTTTGCAATTCTGGGCTGAGGCTCAGTACTCAGAGCACATACCTGCATTCTACATAACGTAACGTGCATGATCCCCAGTGCAGAAGCTGAGATCTTAAGGGTCTGAGGCCCGGCCTGTAAGCAACCTGAAGCTGTTAAGACAATACTAGGAATTCCAGGAATGTAAAAAACCCCAGATGTTACCTCCCACCTGCAGAAGTGCACATCCAAAAAAAAATTGCGGATTTTGCCTTTAAAAGCTGCTGCCCCAGCCGGGCGTGGTGGCGCACGCCTGTAATCCCAGCACTTGGGAGGCAGAGGCAGGAGGATTTCTGAGTTCGAGGCCAGCCTGGTCTACAGAGTGAGTTCCAGGACAGCCAGGGCTACACAGAGAAACCCTGTCTCAAAAAAAAAAAAAAAAAGCTGCTGCCCCTTTTAGCTGGACCTCAGTCTCAAATCCAAACAAGGAGCAGCTTGGTCAGCTGCAGCTTAAATGAAACTTAACTAAGTAAAATGGAATAAAGCTGGGCAGTGGTAGCACATACCTTTAAAGAACCTGGAAGGCACAGGCAGGCAGATCCTGAGTTCACAGCCAGTCAGGTCTACAGAGTGTCTTCCTAGACAGCTAGGGCTACACAGAGAGACCCTATCTGGAAACAGATTGCTACCCTCTACGGTCTGTTTAACATGTTTAATGGGTTTTAATATGTTAGTCTAGATACCTCTGTGTGCTCCCTATCTGGAAACAATACTGCAAACAGATTGCTACCCTCTACGGTCTGTTTAGCATGTTTAATGGGTTTTAATATGTTAGTCTAGATACCTCTGTGTGCTCCTTGTCAGGGTCTTGACACCAGTTGTGAGCATTTTCTCTATTTGCCAATGATGTCTAATGTAATTCTTGGCATCCATCGGGTGACACATTAGAAACTAGAAAAACCCACCATCAGCCACCCCATTGCCGAGTGCCCAGAAATAGCACCGAAGAGTCCCTGATGGTCCTGGAATTTTGGTCAAATGGGAAAGGAGGTTGTCAACGATGAGATCTCCCAGCCCTGAGCCCGGTCTGCTCTGTGAGGCTTGGAGTAAATCCAAATAGCTTTATCCAGGAGCCAGACAGGAAAGGCTCCAGCCAGAGCCAGTGAGGAGACATCCTTCAGGCACTGGGCTTGTTCTCTGGTGGTGAACTGAATCCGTTCTGAGCCCAGAATCTGCAGGAAGCAAACGGACAAGGACCATGAAGGGGCTGTCATGCGAGCTGCGGGGCAGGCCTGAGGCTCTGCTGGGGCTCCCCAGGGCCTCTTCTTTTTACTAGAGAGGACCAACTGTGGAATCATTGAGTCCCAGTAACAGTTTGGAGCCTTGGCTAGAAAATGTACAGAGCTCTCAGTTTGAACCGGGATCTTGCCATGGCCCTGACTGGGCTGGAGCCTGCTGTGTGGAGAAGCGGGCCTCAAGCTTCCTGCCTCTGCCTTCCACATGCTGGGATTACACCTGCCAGCCCTGTAAAGGTTAGCTTTTTCTGTGCTAACCCTTGAAAAGCCTGCATACATAATCAATGGGCCAAACTATGCTGCATTCCTTTAAAGAACTCTAAATTCCTCCCACTTCCAGAAAAAAAGAAATCTGTATTCCCTCCATACCCTCAGTTACCTGATCTGCGGCTAAAACCTCACCAAGCTCTGCTTAGGTGCCTGGGGCTACAGGCTGCTCCACCCCACCCTCACTCCCCCACTCCTCCTCTCTCCCACCTCTGTGGTATGCTAGGGTCCTGGACTCTGTGTCCTGATATGGATTAAGGCATGCTGATGAGGCCAAGTATCCCTCTGCCAGATGAGCTGAAAGGTTATGGGCTGACCGCAATCAGCACTTGGAAAAGGAGCCCAGCCATTAAAAGCTTTCTGCATGCAAGGTGTCAGCAAACAGCAGGAAGCCCAGAGTGCTTGGCAGGCTTCATCCCAGGCTTGACGGTCCTCCCTTCTCCTGGCCACCTGACAAGTCCTGTCCTTCCAGACTCAGCCCCAGCCCCATGCCCACCATCTATGCCTTTCAAATGAATGTACTGAATGACTCCTTGTTAAGTTTCAGACCAGGACAAATGGCTGTGGAGCCTATTTACATAGCAAAGCAAACCTGGCCTCCAGGTTCTCCCTGTCCCTACCTGTTACACACAGGTACACCCACCCTCTACCCTGAGGCAGGGCTGTCCTTCCCTCAGAGGATTTCCCCTATGTAATCCAGCCATTTAGATTATCAGCCTCATTTGTACCTTTGGCCTCCTGGATGCTGCATCAGGTCCCCCCATCTCCCTACATGGCCCAGCTCCATCACTCTGGACTCTCCCAGATGTGTCTGCTTCTAAATATACTTACTCTCTCTTATCTACAATAAACTTTCTCCTCCACCATACCTCTCCCTTTCCTTTCCTTTTTATATGTTTATTTATTTTTCTTCTTCTCCTGCTCCTTCTCCTTCTCCTGCTCCTTCTCCTGCTCCTGCTCCTCCTCCTGCTCCTGCTCCTCCTCCTCCTCCTCCTCCTTTTTTCTTTGACTCCTGAAGTCTAGGAATGGACTAGGGATGGAGATAGATGAATTCTACCTTCCCTATTTGCAGGGGGCTCCCAGGGGGCTCCCAGTGGCAGAAGCCTCCTCTCACCACTCCAACCCACAAGCAGTGACCACCAACTAGTGAGCACAGGGCCACACAGACTTGGCCTTCATTAATATGGCCCTCCACTCACAGGGCTGCAAAGGTTTCGGGCACCGTCTGAAGTCACAGAGAGTTGGCAGGTCTTGTGTTCTTCCCATAATCCGAAGTGTTTTTATTTCCACAACCAATCTCCAGGTCCTCACACGGGGACCACAACACATTAGCTTTCCCACCCATAGCCTTCCTGTTGACAGCTAGGTCCCAAAGAAAGTGGGACATTGGCTCCTCCCAGCCCTTCCCCTCCCCCCAACCCTGAACCTCTCCCTCCCAGGGGCTGGGCTTCCTCTTCCCTCCCCCAGCTCTCATTCCTATATAAAACTGCCATTTGGCTCCTGGCTGGACTGCTCTTGGCTTTCTTGACCTCTTGCCTCTTGGTTCTCTCTCTGTCTCTCTCTGTCTCTCTCTCTCTCTCTCTCTCTCTCTCTCTCTCTCTCTGTCCAGCTATGGAGACTCCTCCTTACCGACCCCTGCCCATCCTCTTCAGCCTCTCCTACTCCAGCCTCCTCAGCCTCCTCTTCTTGCCCAGCTTCTTGGATTCCTCCTTTTCCTTGCCAACTATGGGCCACTCTAACCATCCCTCACTAACACCAACTTTCAGCGCTCCGACTCCTCGCTCCTGCTCTGAAGCCCACCCACCTCCTGCTTCCCCTGCCCAGCCTAACCCTGCTTCAGTTTTTCCTTTGTGGGATGTTGCTGGGGTGAATGGTCTAGCTAGGGGACATGTCCCCTTTTCAGTAAGTGAACTTTCTCAGACAGAAAAAGGCTGAGATCCTATCTCTCTAACTCCTCCACCTTTATTTCAGTACATTACTCAATCTTATTGTCTGAATTTCCACAATATATACATGATCCTCAGTAGCAGTTTACTTCTTGAGGAGCACAGGTGAGTTTGGGAGCAGGCTAGAGCACATCCAGATGAGACACAGTATACCTGATTGGACCTGAGGCAGAGCCCAACCAGGATCCCCAACAGAATTATAATACCCTGGGTGGCATTTTAGCTAGAGACCAATTTACAACTTGCCTCCTGGTAGGTCTCTGTAATGCTGCCTGTAAACCAGTAAATTTGAAAAACTACAAAAGGTCATCCAGGACACACAGGAAAACAAATCTCAATTTTTAGAACACCTTATGTAGCCCTCTTACAATAGCTAGACTAGAACTTGAAAACCCAGAAACTTGGAAAACCGATGACCTACTTCTTTTCCCCAAACTACTCTGATATTAGAGTCAAGCTTAAAAGCTAAGAGAGAGGATCCCAAACTCCACAGGCAGACATCGTGTCACTGGTCTTTAAAGTGTACTATGGAAGAGATGAGAAGGCCTGTAAACAAAAAGTATCATATGCTGGCCAAGGCCGTTCAACCGGCTTGGGCAACTCCCCAGGCTCCGTGGTCTCCTGAGACTTGGGAACCACTAGGTCCCTGTCTCAAATGTGGTCAGCGGGGTCACTAGGCATGGGCCTTCCCCAATCCCCACAATCCATCAGGGCCATGTCCAAAGTGCCATCAAGAGGGACATTGGGCTGCTCATTGCCCTAGCACAGGGACATCATTCCAGACCGCCCTACAGCCAATCTTCTAGGCCTGGTCAAGGGCGAATGAAGGGGTCCAAGTCCCTTGGCCCAATCACTACCGTCACCTGACTCCAAGTTTTGGGGACCCACCTCTCCTTCTCATTTCCCTTATTGTTAGGGTAAGAGGACAGCCTAACAACCTCACCAAACCATACCACTTAGTTGCATTTTTAGGGGTGCTCCTCTTACCCATTCTTTTCTGGTAGTATCAATGTGTCCCATCCCCCTATTAGGAAGGGTTCTTCTAGCCAATGTGGGAACCTCTATTTCTTTTGCTCCCCCCATTCGCCTAAACTCAAACTCATCAGTAGCCCCTTTCCTCCTTCTAGCTACCCAATCTGCTGGCTCTAACACGTCTTTGCCTTTGCCAGACCCTGGAGGACCCCTGAGTCTGGGACATCCAGAACCCCTCTGCTCCTGTGGTGGTTTGAAAATGCTTGGCCTGTGGAGTGGTGTAGTGGGACTTATTAAAAATGACCATGCTAGGTGGTGTTGGTGCACGCCTTTAATCCCAGCACTTGGAAGGCAGAGGCAGGCGGATTTCTGAGTTCTAGGCCAACCTGGTCTACAGAGTAAGTTCCAGGACAGCCAGGGCTACACAGAGAAACCCTGTCTCGAAAAAACAAAAACAAAAAAAAAATGGCCCTGCCATCCCTTTGTACCAAGTCCCGGCAGGGTCCTGCTCAGTGTGGTTCTTGCTGCTGCTGCTGCTGCTGCTGCTGCTGCTACTGCTGAGCTCATCTCTCCCAGCTAGTTCCCACAGCATCCCAGCCATGTTTCCTGTCTGCCATAAGCCCTGTAAACGGCAGACCCAAGTTCCAGTAACCACGTGCCTCCAGTTCTCCGCCATGGGATTATGTTTATTTACCCCTAGAAAATCCTGCTTTGAAAGGCCAGAGTGCCGCCATTTTGTAAAACTCCTAAGTCCATACTCTGTAGCCCCTACCTCCTCCCCCTCCCCCTCCCCCTCACCCCCACACACCCACCCACACCCACACACCCACATCCCCCACCCCCGCTTCCTCCCCTGACCACTATTCCAGGAACTAGCTAACTGCAAAGTTTGTTCTGCATTCTATAGATAGCTGATGTTTGCCCAACCTATCTTGTGAAATGCAGTTAATCCATCTTGTGGAATGCAGTTACACCCAGTCCCCAGGGATGCATTGCCCCATGACCTAAGTGCAACTTCCCTATCTGAATAGTCTAAGACCTTCCCCTTCTGCAGTTTTTGGTTTAAAAAACCCCTTTCACTGGACACTGGGGATCGATCTCCTCTGACCCTGCATGGTTATGAGTCAGTCCCACTGCACTGGTCTCCCGAATAAAGGCCTCGTGTGTTTTGCAGCAAGAATGGTCTTTGGCTGATTGTTTGGGCTTTATCCTGAGACTTGAGTGGGGGTCTCCCCATTTTGGGGGTCTTACAGGTAGTGGTTCATCCAGGATTTTACAACCACCCTTTAATCACCAAGACCCTCTTGGAGGTAAGATTTTGTCATGTTCTGTCCATCTGCTGTGTTTGTCTGAATTTCTGAGGCACCAGATCTGGTACTTTCGGTTTGCAGTCATCTGCACTTGTGAGAGCAACGAGCTCCCCATTCGAGGCGGAGGGGAGGGTTACAGGCAGATGTGTCAAAGGGTAACTGACTGCCACACGTATGTTCCAGGGGATCGGAGGGAGACCCGAGGACACTCAGAATTCTCCTGTGCCTACTCAGACTTCAAATCTCTTGTAGAACCGAGAGACTTCAGGTCCCCTCGGCCATCTGATTCTGTTTCCTTTCTGGTTTGGGGATCCTGCAAGAGGCAGGTCCTAGTTTCTGTTTCCTTGATATTTTTGAGTGTTTTATTTGTGTTCTGTGTGACTTTGGCAATGGGACAGGCTGTCAGCACTTCTCGGACAGACTTTAGATCACTGGACTGAAGTAAGAAAATGAGCTCATAATTTGTCCATAGAAATCAAAAAGAAACCCTGGAGGACTTATTGTTCCTCTGAGTGGCCATCCTATGGTCTTGGCTGGCAACCAGAGGGAACACTAGATTTAACTATCATTTCTACTATCAAGGACATTGTTTTCAGAAGGGACCAGGGTCACACCCCGACCAAGTCCCTTACATTTTTCTTTGGGAAGACTTAGCCCAGGATCTTCCCTCCTAGCTTAAACCTTGGACACAAAAGACAAGCCCACGATCCTGAGTCCTGGCAGTCCGATGAGATAGACCCAAAATGAAAGTAACCTCGGCAGAGCCTGAACCACCTCAGAAACCTACAGCACTTCCAAAGATCTATCCCGAGATCGAGGAGGCTGCCCTCTGGGAAATTCCTCCACCCTACTGCTCCCCTCCACAGGGACCTCCACCTCCAGACCAGGGTGCGGCCAGAAGAGCAGCAGAAGGATCGGCCACTGGGACTCGCAGTCAGTGTGCTCAGAGTCCCAGCAGACCTGATTCAACTACGGTGTTGCCTCTGCAGGTGTACAGGCCCCTGGCCGGCTCTGGACAACTACCACCCTTACAATTCTGGCCCGTTTCATCTGCTGACTTATACAATTGGAAATCTAACCATGCTCCTTTCTCTGAGAACCCTTCCAGTCTTGCAGGTTTAGTGGAATCGCTGATGTTCTCTCACCAACCAACTTGGGATAATTGCCAGCAGTTGCTGCAAGCTCTTTTCACTACCGAAGAAAGAGAGTGAATCCTTTTAGAAGCCCGAAAAAACATCGGGGAAACAGGCGGCTGACCCAACTCCAGAATGAGATCGACGTTGGATTCCCCCTGAACCATCCCAACTGGGACTATAATTCAGCTGAAGGTAGGGAGAGGTTGTCGGTGTACTGGGGGGCTCTAGTGGTGGGTCTCAAAGGAGCTGGACGACGGCCCACCAATTTGGCCAAAGTAAGAGAAGTATTACAGGGAGAGAAGGAGCCCCCTTCTGTTTTTCTAGAGAGGCTAATGGAAGCTTATCAGTGCTACACGCCTTTTGACCCCACGTCCGAGGGGAAGCAGGATGCAGAAGCCGTGGCCTTCATTGCGCAGTCAGCCTCAGATACAAGCAAGCGGCTACAATGGTTAGAAGGGCTCCAAACTCTGTCATTGCAGGATCTCGTTAGGGAAGCTGAGAGAGTTTACCATAAAAGAGAAACTGATGAGGAGCAGAGAGAGAGAAGAGAAAGAGGCCGAAGAGAGGGAAAATAGAAGAGACAGGAGACAGGAAAGGAATCTGACTAAAATTCTGGCCGCAGTAGTAGTTTACAAAGAAGAACAGATACAGGGCTCAGGGAGGTAACAGTCAGGATACCTGGGCAACTCAGGGCCGAAGAAACCCCCTTGCTCAGAGGGAGAAGCTCGCCCACCGCTAGCCAAAGATCAATGTGCATACCGTAAACAGAAAGGACACTGGGCTCGAGACTGTCCCAAGAAAAGGGCAGGCCCCAGGACCCCTAAGGTCCTGGCCTTGGAGTCAGAAGATTAGGGGAGATGGGGCTCAGACCCCCTCCCTGAGCCTAGGGTAACCCTAACAGTGGAGGGGACCCCTATGGATTTTCTTGTGGACACTGGAGCTGAATTTTCAGTTTTACAACAGCCTCTAGGAAAAAACTAAGTCCCACCAGACAATAGTAATCACAGCCACTGGGAAGAAACCATATTCATGGACCACTGATCAGAGAGTTGATCTTGGGAGAGGACAAGATCCTCCTCACTCCTTCCTTGTCATTTCCGAGTGTCCCACTCCTCTACTGGGAAGAGAATTGTTAACTAAACTAAAATCCTAGATCACCTTCAGTTCAAGGGGTCCATCAGTTCAATGGTCACCACCTATCTCTATGATCTTGGCACTCAAATTAGAAGAGGAATATAGATTACATGAGACGCCCTTCAAAGCAGCCATTAATGAAAGATGGTTAAAAGCCTTTCCTCAGGCATGGGTTGAAACAGGTGGAATGGGAAAGGCAGAACAGGTGCCTCCCATAGTCATAACTATGAAGCCAGATGCCACCCCTATTGGAGTTGGGCAGTATCCAATGAGCAGAGAGGCCAGAGAAGGAATCAGGCCTTTCATATCCAGAGACTCCAAAGGCTAGGCATGCTAGTACCTTGCCAGTCCCCATGGAATACCCCTTTGCTGCCTGTGAAGAAACCAGAAACTAATGATTACCGAACTGTTCAGGACTTACGGGAGGTCAACAAGAGAGTTCAGGACATACATCCCACTGTACCTAATCCATATAACTTGCTCAGCTCACTCCCACCCAAGAAACAATGGTACACTGTTCTTGATTTAAAAGATGCTTTCTTCTGCTTGAGACTTCATCCCACCAGTCAAGCCATCTTCGCCTTTGAATGGAGAGACCCGGAATCAGGACAAACTGGGCAGCTGACCTGGACCCACCTACCACAAGGATTCAAGAATTCTCCTACCATCTTCGATGAGGCCCTGAATCGGGACCTAGCGCCCTTCAGGTCAGATAACCCCCAACTCACCCTCCTTCAATACGTGGATGATTTGCTCCTGGCAATGAACACCAGACAAGAGTGCCAGGAAGGGACTGAGAGACTGTTACTAGAGTTGGGGAAACTAGGGTATAGAGCGTCAGCTAAAAAAGCCCAAATTTGCCAGACTGAAGTTACTTATCTCAGCTACACCCTTAAGGAAGGCAAAAGATGGTTAACAGAGGCCCGGAAAAGGACTGTGATACAGATCCCATTCCCCACCAGCCCCAGACAAGTTAGAGAATTCCTGGGGACAGCCGGCTTCTGTAGACTGTGGATACTGGGGTTTGCCACTCTAGCCGCCCCCCTGTACCCTCTCACCAAAGAGACTGGAAATTTTACCTGGACTCCAGCTCAACACGAGGCCTTTGATAAGATCAAACAGGCCTTATTAGAGGCACCCGCCTTGGCCTTACCAGACTTGACCAAGCCCTTCATCCTATACGTAGATGAATGGGCAGGGGTCGCCCGAGGGGTTCTCACCCAACCCATAGGCCTATGGAAGCAGCCAATAGCTTACCTAAGAAGCTTGATCCGGTGGCCAGCAGCTGGCCGTCCTGTCTTAAGGCTATAAAGGCCATGTCCCTGCTCCTCAAGGATGCAGATAAACTAACTTTGGGACAGTCAACAACAATAGTAGCCCCCCATGCTCTTGAAAGTGTCATATCATAGTCAGCCCCCTGACCGTTGGATGACAAATGCTCGCATGACCCACTACCAAAGCCTGCTACTGACAGAAAGAGTGACTTTTGTGCCCCCAGCTATCTTAAACCCTGACACACTGCTGCCCGACTCCAATGACTCAGCACCCATACACCAATACCTTGACATCCTGGCAGAAGAGACTGGGACTCACAGAGACCTTACGGATCAGCCATGGCCAGGATGTCCCAACTAGTATACCGACAGGAGCAGTTTCATAGTGGAAGGTAAGAGAAGGGTCGGGGCGGTGGTAGTGAATGGCAAAGAGGTCATCTGTGCTAGCAGCCTGCCAGAAGGGACCTCCGCTCAGAAAGCTGAACTCATCATGCTCATCCAGGCCCTGAGACTGGCAGAGAGTAAGAGCATCAACATCTACATGGACAGCAGGTATGCTTTGCTACTGCTCATGTGCATGGGGCTATTTACCAACAGAGGGGGCTACTCACCTCGACTGGGAAAGAGATTAAAAACAAAGAAGAAATCTTAAGTCTATTAGAAGCTATTCACCTGGCCATCATACACTGCCCTGGCCACCAGAAAGGGCAAGATGCAATAGCAAAGGAAATCAGATGGCCGATCTGAGTGCAAAGCAAGCAGCTCAGGGAGCCATGATCCTGACAATACAAAAGCAACCTAAAACTCTGAAGGAGATCAGCTTTAATTACACACCAGAAGATTTAAAGGCTATAGAGGGACTTCAACTTGCTGCAGAATGGACCCCCAGGGGGGTCACTAGGACTAATGAGGGAAAAGCAGTTCTGCCATATAAAGAAGGAAAGAGATATGTTATCCACATATCCACTTACATCGACTCACCCACTTAGGGACTAAGAAACTAAAAGATCTCATCCATGAATCTGAATATTTCATCATGGAACTGCCTGATATTGTACATGACTCTGTAACCAACTGTCGGGCTTGCGCCCTAACTAACGCAGGACATCATGTAGGCCCTCCGGGAAAATGGCTAAGAGGAGACCATCCCGGAGCCTACTGGGAAATAGACTTCACTGAAGCTAAGCCTACTAAATATGGTAACAAATATTTACTAGTTTTCATAGATACTTTTTCAGGATGGGTCGAAGCTTTCCCCATGAAAACAGAGACTGCTAATACAGTAGCTAAGAAGATCCTTGAAGAAATTTTCCTGAGATTCGGAATCCCTAAGGTATTAGGTTCTGACAATGGCCCTGCCTTCGTTGCCCAGGTAAGTCAGGGACTGGCAGCACAACTAAGGATAGATTGGAAATTACATTGTGCTTATAGACTCCAGAGCTCAGGACAGGTAGAGAGAATGAATAGAACTCTAAAAGAGACCTTAACCAAATTAGCCATCGAGACCAGAGGGAAGGACTGGACAGCCCTCCTTCCCTTTGCCTTGTTCTGAGTCTGAAACACCCCTGGCTGCTTCAAACTTACCCCTTTTGAACTTCTGTTTGGAGGACCACCTCCCTTGATTGAGGCGGGAGGCATAGTTGATTCTGATGCTTCTCTTTCCCAACCCCTCCTAGCCTAACTGAAAGCTCTTGAACTGGTCCACAAGGGTGCATGGGAACAACTCAAGGAGGTCTACAAACCAGGGACCTTCAAGACTCCACACCCATTCCAAGTGGGAGACCTAGTCGTGGTCCGATGCCATCGTGCTGGTACTCTGGAACCTCGCTGGAAGGGACTCTACCTCATCCTCTTGACCAGTCCCACCACACCAAAAGTCGAGGGCATCTCGACTTGGATCCATGCCTCCCACATCAAGGCCGTACCACCCGCTGCCCAAGATGGATCCTGGAAGTTGGGAAAAAACAGATAATCCTCTTAAGCTGCGGCTACGGTGGCTACCTGGCAAGTCCAAGGAACAATAACCCCCATCAACCTCTGACTCTCACCTGGCAGGTATTGTCCCAAGCCGGAGACCCCATCTGGAGCATCTCTAAGGTGGCTTCTCGTTAGACCTGGTGGCCTCCCCTATACCCAGACATCTGTAAGTTGGCATTTGGGGCCCCTGCAAACTGGGATATGGAAGGATATTTTGACCACAATATGAAGGCTCCCAATGTCCCCTCACCACCAGGGTGTCACAGTCTAGACCCCTGGGGAGGGTGTGGATACCCTTCCCAAAGGAGCCAATTAAGAACCTTACCTTTTTATATATACCCAGGATTCCATCGGGCAGTGGCCCTGAACCCCGTGTCGGGGGGGGGGGGAGTCATTTCTTCTGTAAAAATTGGGGATGTGAGACTTCAGGAAACACATACTGGAACCCCACCTCTTCATGGGATTATATCACTGTCACAGCTAACTATTCTAGACATGAAACAGGGAGCCAGGGATGGAGTTACAAGCCTGAGTGTGAAAATTGGTGTCTCCCCTTAAAGATCAGTTTTACTGAACCAGGAAAGAAACAGAGAGGCTGGACCAGTGTATACACCTGGGGACTTAGACTTCATAAAGAAAGATTTGACGACGGTCTCTTCCTACATGTTAGGCTCAAGATCACTAGCATACCTCCCGTCACTATAGGACCTGACCCTGTTCTAGCCAAGCAGAGACCCCCTAAGAAACCCCTTTCCTCCCCTTCAAAAAAGGTTTTCCCCTTACCTCCACCTCCCTCAATAATTGAGGTAGCTCCCATTGAGGGAGGAATGCCCACTACTCTTAAAACACCCTTCCCAACCACTCTATCCCCCACTACAAGTGATAGACTCTTTAGCCTCATACAAGGAGCGTTTTCAGTACTAAATGTCACCAATCCTGAGGCTACTGCGTCTTGGTGGTTCTGCTTAGCTATGAGTCCACCATATTATGAAGGAATAGCAGTATTAGGACAAATTATTTACACTTCAGACCACACCCAGTGCCCTTGGGGCACTCAGAGTAAACTCACCCCTACTGAAGTCTCAGGGTTTGGAATCTGCTTAGGACACGTGGCCTCCACTCATCAGCATCTCTGCAATCAGACCTTACCTGTTAATACTGCTCAGGAGACCCAATATCCACTCCCTTCCAATGATAGCTGGTAGGCCTGCAGCACCGGGCTCACCCCTTGCATCTCTACTTCAGTTTTTAACCAATCCAAAGATTTCTGTGTTATGGTTCAGCTAGTACCTCGTATCTACTATCATCCTGAAGAAACTCTGTTACAGGCATATGGTAGTTCTCCCTCCAGGATTAAAAGAGAACCTGTCCCACTTACTTAAGCTGTTATGTTAGGGTTAGGATTAGCCACTGCAATTGGTACTGGCTCTGCAGCCCTAATTAAGGGACCAACAGACTTCAAACATGGCCTTGCTGATATCCAAGCTGCCATGGACACTGACCTAAGAGCCCTCCAAGACTCAGTCTCCAAATTAGAAGACTCACTAACCTCATTATCTGAGGTAGTACTCCAAAATAGAAGAGGTCTTGATTTATTGTTTTTCAAAGAAGGAGGTCTTTGTGCTGCCCTAAAGGAAGAATGTTGCTTTTATGTAGACCATTCAGGCACTATAAGGGACTCTATGAAAAAGTTCAAGGAAAAACTTGACAAAAGACAGTGCGTCAAAATAACCAAAACTGGTATGAAGGTTGGTTTTCTAAATCTCCTTGGATGACCACTTTGCTTTCTGCTCTCATGGGACCCTTATTGATTCTCTTGCTCCTTCTCACCATAGGATCCTGCATAATTAATCGATTTATTGCTTTTATTCATCAGCGTGTTAGCGCTATTCAAGTCCTAGTGCTTCGCCAACAATATCAGCAGCTCCAGTCAGATCAATTAGAACCTTGAAAGGCCAGAGTGCCACCATTTTGTAAAAATCCTGTCCGTACTCTGTAGTCACTACCTCCTCCCACCACCCTGCTTCCTCCCCTGACCACTATTCCAAGAACTAGCTAACTGCAAAGTTTGTTCTGCATTCTATAGATAGTTGATGTTTGCCCAACCTATCTTGCGGAGTACAGTTAATCCATCTTGTGGAATGCAGTTACACCCAGTCCCCAGGGATGCATTGCCCCATGACCTAAGTGCAACTTCCCTATCTGAATAGTCCAAGACCTTCCCCTTCTGCAGTTTTTGGTTTAAAAAAACCCTTTCGCTAGACACTGGGGATCGATCTCCTCTGACCCTGTGTCGTTACGAGTCAATCCCAGTGCACTGGTCTCCCGAATAAAGGCCTCGTGTGTTTTGCAGCAAGAACGGTCTTTGTCTGATTCTTTGGGTGTCGCTTTATCCTGAGACTTGAGTGGGGGGGTCTCCCCATTTCGGGGGTTTTACAGACAGATCCACATTATAGTAACCAAGTAAACCAAACCCTTAATGTTTAATTAGTTAGCCAATTGTATTTATGTATATTAAACTCACAATTACAAGATGTCAATTTACAATGTTAAGTCTTATCCCAATTTCTAAGCTTTACATAATCTAACTTCTGATTCCATCTTGATCCGAGTCTCTCTCCCACCTTGTGCGTCTCTCCCTGACCTCCCAACCTTAGCTCTGCCTCCCCTTTCCTCTCCAATCACAGGCCTCTCACTGCCTCAATATGATTGGATATGAAATATCCTGCAACAGAATGGCACTATTAGAAGGTGTTGCCTTGTTGGAGGAGGTGTGTCACTGTGGGGGTGGGCTTTGAGATCCTCCTCCTAGCTGCTTGAAGACAGTATGCTTCTGGTGTCCTTTGGATGAAGATATAGAACTCTCAGCAACGCCTTCGCTTTGCCTGGTTAAATACTGCCATGCTTCCCACCTTGATGATAATGGAGTAAACCTCTGAAACTGTAAGGCAGCCCCAATGAAATGCTGTCATTTATAAGAGTTGCCTTGGTCATGGTGTCTGTTCACAATGAGGAAACCCTAAGACAGTCACTAAACACTATTCCCCTTTGTCATCCAATTGTAGAACCCTACCCAGAACATCACCCAAGTTCTCTCTCTCTCTCTCTCTCTCTCTCTCTCTCTCTCTCTCTCTTTCTCTCCAGAGCCTCGGGGGACTTAAGCCTATCATCTCCAACACTTCCTAAGAAAAGAACTTCTAAGTCCTACTTCTCTCCCTTTTAACACCCCTATACTTGCAGTTAAAAGCTCCAATGGTATTTACTGCCTGGTTCACAATCTCCAGCTCTCTAACTCTACAGTGGTTCCTCTCCATTCTGACGTAGCTAACCCTTACCTGCTTCTCTCTACTATCCCCTCAAGGACTTCTCATTTCCAGGCCTCAGATCTCAAGGACCCATTCTTCCAGCACCTTAGATGCCCAGTCACAAAACATCTTTGCCTGGATTGACCCTGACACCCACCTCTCTACTCAACCCACCACAGGGATTCTAGGACAGCCTACACCTATTTGGCCAGGTCCTGGCCTCTGACTCCTCTCTCTGTCCCTTCCTAAATCTAAGATTTTTTATTATGTGGATGACATTCTCCTCTGCAGTCCCTCTCTAGAGATTAACCAAACTAACACCTTTGTTCTTCTAACTTTCATGTCCAGCCAAGGCTATACAGTTTCACCTTCTAAGGTCCAAATGTCCCTCCTCAGGTCACCTACTATGGACTAACAATTACTCCAAAGCCATTACCTCATATAGAAAAACCTAATCCAGTCTCTAGCAGTCCTCTCTACTAAAGAGGAGATTCTGACATTTCTAGAATAACTAGCTTTTTATGTTCCTGAGTTTCCTCCTCTTCCCTCCTTTCCTGCCCCTTATATGAACAAGCCAGAGGCCCCACCCAGGAACCTCTTCTCAAACCTGTTACTAAACTCTTTCAAAGGCTCCAATAGGATTTCCTTCATGCCCCAGCCTTACACCTTTCAGACCTAACTTGTTCCTTCTTCCCTATGTAACAGAAAAAAAGGCATATGACCCTCAGAGTCCTAGGTCACCAACCAGGACCTTCCTTTGCACCCATAGCATACTTGTCAAAAACATTAGACCTGCTGGGCATGGTGGCGCACGCCTGTAATCCCAGCACTTGGGAGGCAGAGGCAGGTGGATTTCTGAGTTTGAGGCCAGCCTGGTCTACAGAGTGAGCTCCAGGACAGCCAGGACCACACAGAGAAACCCTGTCTCGAAAAACAAAAAAAAAGAAAAATTAGACCTGACCATCCAGGGATGGACATCTGCTTTAGCAGATGCTGAACTCAAGAATCCAACAAACTCAACTTTGAGTCCCTGTCACCATCTCCTCTCCTAGCCTGTCCTAGCTCTTAACTTACAAAGGTTTATAGACTCTCCCTCTCTCCAGGGTTTTTTCCCTTCAGGTAGGACTAATTGAAGACTCTGCACTCACTTTCCAATCATGCATAGCTCTCAATATCTCAAGTCATTTTCCTCAAACAAATGCTGACCACTCCCCATCTCATTCCTGCACTGGAACCTTAGAAAGACTACTGCCCCATCCCTCACACATACAGCAGGGCGCATTGCCTCAGGCCACCTATACCTGGTACACAGATGGAAGCTCCTTTATACATAGAAGAGCCTGAAGAACTGGCTATGGTATAATGTCAGACTCAGGCCCTTCCTGCCCACACAACTAATCAAGAAGCTGAAGTAATAGCTCCTACCTGTACCTTTCAACTGGAATGGCAACAATCCCTAAAGACCTACACTGACTCTAAATGTGCTTTCCATATCTTCCTGTTCCACACTGCTATCTGGAAAGAGCTAGGGCTACTTACAACAAAAGGAGGATCAATAACTAATTCAGACCAAATTATGGCCATGCTAAGAGCCTCCCATCTCACCATAGCTATTGGAGTTGTCCACTGCTGGTCCCACCAGACAGCCTACTCTATTATCTCTAAGGGAAACAAGCATTCTGATGAGGGAGACAGTTGTGGCCTTGGTGGCCTAGACTCTCGATCTCTCTCCATACACCACAGGACATTCTCACACCACAGCCCACATCCCCCTGTTACTGCCTGACACTTGTCAGGACATGTTCTATCTTCACCAGCTCTTTCACCCTAATAGCCAAGTCTTATCTTACTTTGTTAAAAACCTATCTACAGCCTACTCCCCGAGGACTTGCTTTTCTTAAGATTTTTCACTGCCTCTCGCAAAATTTGTCAGATATTAGACCTCCAGCTCCAGGTATTGTAGCCCTTCTCCCTCATCCTCTATCTCCTGTCTTTGTCTCTTATTCCCTGCCCTTTGTCCCTCGGGGGCAAATAAATCTCTTTGTGCTCTCAAGGAGAACTTGGTCTCAGGGTTTCTGAGCCAATACCGATCTTTTTGACCAGACCACCCAACCCAGCATTTTGGTGTCTATATGCCCTTTCTTCAAGGACATGCCAACCCATGTCTTTAATCCCAGCACTCAGAGAGAGAGGCAGAGAGATATCTGTGAATTTAAACTTGGGGTTAGCCTGATCTACATATTGTGTTCAAGGCCAGCCAGGGCTACATAATGAGACTATATCTCAAAAAAAAGGAAAAGCAAAACCAGGACCAAAAACATAATAAAACTAAAAAAACAAAACAAAACAAAACAAAACAAAACAAAAAAACCAAAACAAACAAACAAACAAAAAACAAAAAACAAAAACCAAGCAAAAGCCACCAGGGTTTTCCTTACAGACTTTCCTCCTCCCAGGCCAGGAATGTGCCACCTTCTACCCCACTGTCTTCCTACTTCATTACAGACTCTCTGCTGCTATTGGCCTCCTATCACCTGACCACTGGCAGACTAAATGTCATCTTTAAAGGTTTTGTTTTCTTTCCATCAGATTCCCTAGGAAGAGTCCTGAAAGCAAGGAGAAAAGAGCCCACTCTAGGACCAGCATTAACTGTTTCCCCTCTCACAGGCAATACTCCCTTTCTCAGATATATAGATATAGATATAGATATAGATATAGATAGAGATAGAGATAGAGATAGAGATAGAGATAGAGATAGAGATAGAGATAGAGATAGAGATTCCCAGAATAAAGACAGTAAAGAAAAGATTTGCTCTCTCTTCTTCGCCTACTTGCCTTGTGGGACTGAGCACCTGCTGGATCCTTAGACTTCCATTCACAGCTACTGCTGACCATTGCTGGGGAGTTGGACTACAGACTGAAGATCATCAACAAATTCCCTTACTATATAGAGACTACCCATAAGTTCTGTGACTCTAGAGAACCCTAATACATATACACATACACATACACATTTACATATACATATACATATAGATAGATAGGTAGATAGATAGATAGATAGATAGATAGATAGATAGATAGGTAGGTAGGTAGGTAGATAGATAGATAGATAGATAGATAGATAGATAGATAGGTAGGTAGGTAGGTAGATAGATAGATAGATAGATAGATAGATAGATAGATAGATAGATAGCAAGAAAGAGAGTCAATAAGTCTGTACAGCGTAAAACTGCACATAAAAGACAAAACTGCGGAGAGTTTAGCTGTCTGGATAGAACTGCTGGTGACAGGGATTCTTCTAAACTAAGACACCTACAGAGCATGAATGTAGGCAAAATAAGCCAGTAGCCCGCGCCTTTAATCTCAGCACTTGGGAGGTAGAGGCGGGTGGATTTCTGAGTTCGAGGCCAACCTGGTCTACAGAGTGAGTTCCAGGACAGCCAGGGCTACACAGAGAAACCCCATCTTGGGGGAAAAAAAAGGTAGGCAAAATAAAAATGACAAGTGTGCCCACAGTAAAATAAAATGTACTGTGCGTTTCCTGGTAAGAGAATGCTGTTGCTCAGCTTGGTCCTTTGGGAAGCTAACGACAGAGGGGAAATGGTACTGCTGCCTGCCATGGCTGGGCCTTACAGGACGTAGAACTCCGTTTCCTTGTCCTCGTACAGTCACTTAGCAGGCACTGGCCCCCATCAGGCCTGCTGGAACTCAGGAGTACAGGCTCCCAGGTTCCTTCGCGCCTCAGCTGAGGCCCAGGGTTCCATTCTCCAGTGTTCCTTGAGGTTTCAGAATTTGTCTGTGATGCTCACACAGTCCTCTCTGACAACACCCTCCCACCCCCACCCCCACCCCCACCCAACCCGCACCCACTCCCCACCCCCCACCCCACACACACCCCACTCCCACATACCCCCATCTCCACCCCTACCCACCCTCCACCTCCACCCACCCCCCACTCCCACATACCCCCATCTCCAACCCCACCTACTACCCACCCCATGTACCCCTATCTCCACCCCCACCACCTACCCCCACATATCCCCGTCTCCACCCCCACACCCCACACCCCACTCCCACATACCCCCATTTCCAACCCCACCCACCACCCACCCCCATGTACCCCTATCTCCACCACCACCCACCCCCACATACCCAGTTCTATCTAGAAGTGTAGTTTAAACACAGATAAGACAAAAACAGCAACAGCCCAAAACAGGGATCATTAGTAATTCTACTGGAAGGCCCTAATTTTTTTTTAAATGAAAAATGTTACTGTCTCCTGATTTAAAGCTGAATGTCAAATGAAGATGCGGCGCCAGCCTTAATCACCACCAGGATTGAAGCTCTGACTGGGAATCCCAAGACACGCTGATTTTCCCCGCCTGCTCACCCTCCCAAAGCCAGAGCACACACAGGGCCTTCTCTGTTCACTCAGCTCTGTTCCCAGCCATGGCTTCTTCAAGAGCTGGGGAGTTTGCTTCTTTAGGGCCAGGTGGAGGAATGCCAGGAGGAAGCAGGAAAGGAACTCTCCTCAGGGGAGGAATCTCTAGTCTCCTACTCCTTGACATAGCCACAGGAGTCCCAGGCTCTCAGCTCTGACCTAGTGTTAACACTAAAGAACTAAAGAAACCCCTAACTTTCTCAGTTAGGCCTCTAGACCAGTACCAGGGTATTGAGGCAAGAATGTCTGGCTTCATAATCATCCTTCCTTCTCTGACTCAAAAGAGAGGCTTGGTGCTGTGTTTTGTAATGCAGTAGCATGATGCAGCAGGAGGGGGTGCCATTTGAGGGCCCTTGCTGAGGCACACCCCTTCCCCTCCCCCTCCCCTTCCCTCTCCCCCTCCCCCTCCTCCTCCCCGAAGTACCAGCCACAGTATAAAAAGAAGTTTATGTGGGGGCATGAGAAGGGTGAGAAGGGAGTGTTGGAAAGGAAGGGACAGAGAGGGACAGGAAGAGAGAGAGAAAGAGAAGAGGCCTGCCGGAAACAGGGAACACTTGGGGAGGGGGAGGGGGTGGACAAAGAGGGAGAGGGAGGGAGAGAGGCCAAACAGCCCTTTTTATAGCAAGCCAGGCTGGTACCTGCTATTGCTAGGCAACTGTTGGGCAGGGCCCAGAAGAAATGCTAACCTTTAAGCAAGGCCTGACCCCGCCCTGCCTGTCTGTGGACCCCGTGGAAGGCCCACTCATCTCTGAGGCCCTGCCACATTGCACTCACACAGCACACCCAGTTGAAAAACTCCACCCCTAAGCCCACCTTTGGTAGTCTAGTGACAGCTACTAACACACAACACATTTCCACTGCAGCCAGGAGTCAAGTATTCTCCCTATGCACATGAGGCATAACGCTTTATAAAAGCGAGCACTCTTGCTTCCCGCTCTCTTTCCCTTCCACTCTTGCTCAGAGGCCGCATCCGTATTACCACCCCACCCCTCATTTGAGTTGTAGAGCATAAAGTGATCTCTTTGCATCACATCCACCAAGGTGCTTCTACCAGTAAATCCTAACATTAGTCCACTCAAAGGGATATCCTGGTCCCTACCTGTTCCCTCGGATAACTTATTTCCCTCCTGGTAAGCTGAACCAAATCAGATAAAACATATATAAATACAGGCTTATTTCGAAGCAGCTCTTGAGGGGCAAGTTCACTGGCCCCAAGGAAGGAGGCCAGGGAAGTTGCCATGGGGAAGGAGAGAAGGGAGGGGAAGAGAAAGAGAAAGCATGCATGAAGGGAGAAGGAAAAGAGGAAGAAGAGGAAGAAGGACCAAAATGTCTGCATTATATAGCAAAGAGCCTCTGGGGGAAGGGCAGCCCAGCCCCTGGGTGGAAACCCCAGGGTTGGCAGCAGGATAGTAGGGACTCAGGGATGCTGGGAGAACCTGGAGTCCAGGTCTGTTTTGATATGTAAAATATGTACCTCAGCCCTTTGTCTGGTGTCTGAAACCAAATACCCTATATAAGTCACCCTGGAACCCTCTCTTGTCCCGGGTCTGCCTGCAACAGACTCACTTTCCGGCTTGAATGTTGGGCACCCTATCCAACACTGGCAATTGGAAAGCTCTCCCTTTGGTTGGCACACATGCTTCCCTGAATCTGCGGAAACACCTGTTACGTGTCTGGCACCCCTCTGGTATTCTTGGAGGCAGGGGCACAGTCTTTAAGGCTAGATCGATACTCCTCACCAACTCCCACTCCTGACCATTTCCCTAGGGTGAGGCTTTGTTTTTAGAGCACAGCTTTCACTTCTGGCTTCATCAGCAAGTCCTGGGGCCAGGCCTTGTGCTTCCTTGGGCTTTTAGCCCTGACCCTTGAACTGTGAGCTGATGTCCCACTGCTCCCATTCGGTCTACCTAAGTCCTGGGGATGCCTCGGGCTTCAGGCCTCTGACCTCCCCTTCTATGTCACCTGTGGGAACTACATCATCATCTATACCTCTGGGTCATCCTTCAGGTGCCTTTTGGAGAACCTCTGACTTCCAGATCTAGTACCTGACTTAGGGACCTCTAAGCCTATCTACCTATGCAGTCAAATCTGGCCTCAATACGCCTTAAATAATCAATCAAAAATACCACCGAGAGCACCCTAGATCCTGGCATCATCAGGGGCCTCTACAGCTATTGCCAGCGGTTATGGGAATGGAGAGACGTTCCCTATGCCCAAGCTTTCTCTTATTTTTGCTCCAAGCCTTCCTTCTGTTTTCCTGTTCCCCTACTCAGCTCATTCTAGCCATGAGGTCAGAACAAGAGGCACCTCCATGACTTTTGATCCTGCTAATAAGTCTCCCTTGCCAGCCTCAGCCCACAGCTCCTTCTCCTCCTCCATCTCCTTTGGTCTCTTCTTCTTCCTCTCCAATAATAGGTTGCTCTAACCATCCCATCCTGGCACCCACCCTCACCCCAACAGCATCCTTCAATACCCCATTACTCACTCCTGCTCCACAGTGAGACACCCCCTCTACCTTTCCCCACCTAGCCTAACCCGGCTCCAGTTTTCCCTTTGCAGGATGTTGTCATGGTGGACAGCCTGGGCAAGGTATATGTCCCCATTCTGTTAAGTGAACGCCCTCAAATAGAAAATCAAAAACAAAAACACCTGGGCTCTTATACCTCCTCCACATTCATTGAAGCACTCCAGTATATAACTAAACTCTACAGTCTCACCTTCCGGACATATATGATTCTAACTAAAAACCTGCTTCCTGAAGAGTGCAGGCTAGATAGAGCACATGCAAACGAAATCCATCAAACTAACACAGCACACCCAGCCAGGACTGAGGCATCCGGACCAGGATCCCCAATGGGATTACAGCACCCCAGGGTGTATTCTAGCTAGGCATCAGTTTATAACTTGCCTCCTGGCCAGTGTCCATAAGGCTGTCCTTAAGCCAGCGAAGTATTAGAAACTCCGAGATGTCATCCAAGACAATCATAAAAACCTGTCTCAATTCCTAGAACACCTTGCCAAGGCCCTCTTACAGTATACCAATCTAGACCCTGAAAACTCAGAGGGTAAACAATTCCTTATGACTGATTTTTCTGTTTCTCTGACATTAGGGCCCATAATTGGAGAGAGGACCCCTAACTCCACAAGCAGAAGTCTGGACATTAAGGTGTACCATGGGGGAGATGAAAAAAGTCTAAAAACAGAAATACCAAATGCTGGCCAAGGCCAGTCAACCAACTTTGACTATCCAGGCTCCCTTGTCTCCTAAGGATGGAAGACCACTGAGTCCTTGCTTTAGATGTGGTGAGAAGGGTCACTGGACCCAGACCTACAGGCCATGCTAGTCATATCCTGTCCAAAGTGCCATCGAGAGGGACACTGAGCTGTAGACTGCCCATCACCTGAGTCCCTCATGACATGGGGATATCAGATCCAGATCACCCTCTAGACAACCTCCTAGGCCTAGCCATGGACAACTGAAGGGACTTGGGCTTCCTTGGCCTGACCACTGTCATCTCCAACAAGGAAATCTGGATAGTCATTATGGCATCAGGGTGAACTATCTCTTTCCTCCTGGACTCTAGGACCATTTACTTAGTTTGGTGGAGTTTTGGGGAACCCACCCCTCTTTGTTTCCCTATTGCAGGGGTAAGGGATAGCCTTACCAGCCTTACCAGACCCCACCACTGAGGTGCATTATTCAGAGGTGTTTCTTCCTGGTGGTGCCAACCTGTCCCGTCCCCTTATTAGGAAGGAATCTTCCAGACAAAGTGTGAGCCTCTAGTTCCTTTACTCCCCCATTTACTTGACCCCAAGCTCACCAGCAGCTCTTCTCCTCCTTCTCCTAGCCACCCAACCTGCTGGTTCCAACACATCATTTCCTGCCAGCCTGCCAGGAAAGTATGGGATACCCCAAACCCCTCTATTGCCAAACACCTTTCCCTGTCACCATCCAATTACAGGACCCTACCTGGTATATCAAGATCAGTATCCACTCTTGCTCCAGAGCCCAGGGAACCTGAGAATATCATTTCTGACCTCTAAAGAAAAAACTATGTCACTCTACATCTTTAACACTCCTATGTGTGTAGTTACAAAGCACATGGGACCTATTGCCTGGATCAAGCTCTCAATCCTCAGTCTGCAGTCCTCCCACTTACCTACCCTGTCATGGCTAACCCTTATACATGCCTTTCCTCTCAGGGCTAGACCTTGAGGGCCTTCTTCTCTATTTTCCTTGACACTCAGTCACAAGACATATTTGCTTTTACCTAGACTGACCCTGATGCCCACCCCCCCACCTCTACCAAACTCACCTGGACTGTCCTACTCCAGGGGTTTTGAGACAGCCCACATCTATCTGATCTATTCTCTTTATCGCTCCCTAAATTTAACTTATTCAATATATAGATGACATTCTCCTCTGTAGTCCATCCCTACAAATTAGCCAAATTGACATATTTGTTCCTCTAAATTTCTTATCCAGCTGGGGATATAGAGTCTCACCATTTAAGATCCAACTGTCTACCCCTCAGGTAACCTACTTGGAGCTAACCATTACCACAACCCACAAAGCTGCCTGGAAAGAAAGCACCAGGGAAAGTACCTCTTTTATATGTTAGGAGGTGGGCAAGTTGTGGGAGGAGAGACAGTGGTAGGCGACCCTAAAGTCAGTTTTTTTTAATTCACAAGTGAGCAGCTCAGCAGCTTCTAAAGCATGTATGCAGGGTATCTATCCCTGGATGGTAAGGTTTAATTTTTTGGACAGGTATGCCACAGGTGCAAAGGAAGTTCCCAGTTGGGAGCCTAGGACCTGGAGGACATATCCCTCTTTTTCTGATGCATAGACAGAAAAGGGACCAGTTAGGTCTGGGAGGTGTAAGGCAGGGGCTTGAAGGAGTGTTGCAGGAAATAATAAAAAAGAAAGGCACGTTCCTGTACTACACCCACCCACCTACTCTGCCCATGTGGGCAGTAGCTGGCCTGTTCTTAAGTCATGGAGACTCTCTGACTCAGAGCTCCAAAATCTCCCCACCCAGTGTGCTAAGTTTCCACTGGCAGGTCACTACCAGCAACATGCTTCAACACCCCACCCCCACCTACCCGCCAACAGCCATTGTGGTGCACATCTGGCAAACCACGCTTTGCAACCATACCTTTCTCTCTTGAATCCAGTCGAACTGCCCTTTGAAGGAAAACACCTCACAAACTTAGTTCAGAAACAGTGGTAACTCAATGGCTGGGCACAGCTACTTCTTGCCCTCTTGCTATCCCCTTCCAAAGACCCCTAACTCTCTCCTGCTTCCTAACCTACCTTTTCACCCAGTGATTGATTCCTCAGTAGGTCATGGTTCACAGGAAGTCACCTGAGGATATGACTCATTCCTCATTCCAGACAGTCTCCCCTGGGAAAGCAGAATTAACATCAAAATACAATAGCACAGAGGCCATCCACAACAAAGGAGGGCCCTTTGGAACTTATGACATGGCTTGGTAATGGGCATGAGATGGGTTCATGTGAGGGGCCAAGGGCTGCCTCATACAGGGGGCAGACAGAGAGGGATGAGAAGAGATCTAGGAACATAAGAAGCTGGTTATTCCTAGAGTGATAAAATCTCCAGGTGGCACTCGTGGAAGACTCTATGCTTACTACCCAATCATATCCGCCCCTCAACATCTCAATTCTTCTTCCCCAACCAAACACACGCCACTCCCCATCTCATTCTTGAATTGAAACCTTAGAGGAACCACTGCCCCATCCCTCACACACACAGCATGGCACACTGCCTCAGGCCATCTATCCCTAGTATATAGATGACAGTTCCTTTCTACACAAGGGGGCCTGGAGAGCAGGCCATGCCATAGTGTCAGATACCAAAGTGATTGAGAAACAGGCCCTCCCTGCCCACACCACTAATCAGCAGCCTGAACTGATATTTCTCGCCTGTGCCTTCAGATCTGCACAAGGACAATCCATAAATATTCACACAGACTCCAAATATGCCGTCCACACCTTCCTGTCACACAATGCCATCTGGAAAGAGTGTGTACTACTTCTAATAAAAGGAGAAACAATAACCAACTCAGACCAAATCATGGGCTTGCTAAAAACCTCACATCTCCCCACAGCTAAAGGAACTGTCCACCACTGGTCCCACAAGACTGACAGTTCCATCACCTCAAAGAGAAATAACTGAGCCAACCATGTAGCTAGAGATGTGACCCTTGGGTGCCCAGACCTGTCTCATGCACCAAAGGTCAGACTTACATTACAACTCACACTCTGTCCTAGCTACACCAGCTTATTCATACCAATAGCCAGGCCTTGTCCCACTTTGTTAAGGACCATCTGCAGCCCACCCTTGAGGATTTGCATTTTTAGGGGCTATTGCTACCTCCTGTAAAATCTGTCAAATGTCAGACGCCCAGCTCCAGTTATCACAGCCCCCCTTTTCCTACTCACCAGGCTGAAAGCTCTCTCCCCAGAACCGACTGGCAACTCAGTCAAACACATTTAGGCATCTCCTGATCTTCGTGAACACCTTCTCAGAGTGGGTGGAGGCATTCCCCCACCACCAACAGAAGGGCTCAGACAGTCTCTGACTTCCTCCTCCTGGAGATCATTCCCCATTCGGAATCCCCATCTCCCTCTAGACAGACAATAGTCCTGAATTCACCTCCCAAATTTCCCAAATTGTATTCATCACCCCCATATTCATCTCTCCGCCTTCATTTATTGAACTTTTTAGCCTGCTTCCTGTATGACCAGGTACTTCTGCTGATAAATCCTAACAGTACGAATGTGAGTGAAGGCTAGACCCCTGCCTCCATTGTGGAAGAACTCCACGGCTCACAAAGCTTGGGCTCAGACTCAGTCCCTCAGCCCCAACCATCCCTGGAGCCTAAGACGGAGTGCGATTCCCAGCCACGGTGCCCAGAGCTCAGACTGTTGATGGACAATCTGTAAGGCCACCAGGCAGAGCCGTGGGACAGAGCTAGAAGAAACTCTCCTTGGCACCTGAGGCTGAGGACCACACTGCTGTTAGGATCCCTCGGTACAGAAGTGTTCATGCTCTGATGTTCCAGAGGACAGTATAGTGCTTGCAGGTCCGCAGGGTCATAACGCGAAGGCAAGATGGGACATTTTATGGAGATTCTGCAATTCTGGCCTTTTCTAGGCCATGATTTCTTTGATGTACACACTGAAAGGATTGCCCCTGATCCTCGGGTCTCAGCCTTTGTGCACGTGGGAACCACCCCAGGGTGCCACAGTGCTCTCTCTGGCTTGTGACTGAAACATCTGTGCTGACTTCAGAGTAACCTGTGAGGCACATGGGAGGGACTCAAAGGAGTGGCTGGTGCTGTAACAGGTTGGGCCAAGGATGGAAATATTGCTGCAGCAGATGATGAGGGTGCAGATGCATGATGGGACACTTCATTTATTTGCATTTATTTGGCCTTCGAAATGAAACTAAAGGGCCTAGAGAGGAGGCTCAGCCCATCAAGTGCTTGCTATGCAATCATGAGGACCTGAGTTCAATCCCCAGACCCCATATAAAAAAGACATTATGGTGCCCACACTTGTAACCACAGAGTTTGAGAGACAGAGCCAGGAGAATCCCTGGAATTCCCGGGCCAGACAGTCTAGTTAAATTGTCAAGCCCGAGCAAGACAGGGAGAGATCCTGCCTGAAAACAAACATAACACCCAAGGTGGGTGGAGCCTAAGAAACGATACCCTGAGTCAGGCTGGTTCCATGACAGGCTTCAAATCGGCAGTTAGGAGACTAGGCCTGAATCTCTCTGTCTCCAAGAACTGGGCAAGTCCAGGCCTCAGAAGCTGCCCCACCACCTGGCCTGAGACAAGGACAATAGGTCAGCAGCAGTTTCCAGACTTCCTCAGCAACAGTTTCCAGCCCCTCATACCTCAGCAATGGTTTGGGAATGTCCCTAGAGATACAGAGAACAGATTACAATAGAGGTCCTGTAAGACCCGAGGGGGGAAAAAAAAAAAAAAACGGGGGCACCCCAGCGCTCACAAGAAACAGTCTTGATGCAATAGCAGGAGGATTTTTATTCCAGAGCTCTGGGGTCACGGCCATTCCCCACACAGGGTAGGTGACAGTGAACCAGGCGTGCAGAATCGGGGCAGCTTTTATAGGCTTATAACAGAACCCGCCTAACACAAGCCACTCCATAGCTTCTAAGCCAATCAGTTTAAATTATCTGAGCCTGCGCTCTCTAAGAACCAATCAGTTTCCTATAGAAACCAGATAAACTAGTTATGTCATTTCTGCTTACGTGGCCACCACATACACATTTCCTGCTACGGGGTCGGGATCAAGCACAGCGTCACACACATATTACTCTGGTGCGAGCCCCACAGGCCGCCGTGTTCGCCCTTGCCCCAGCCGAAAGGAAGCTGGGGACCTCCCCAGGCCTGTGGATCGCAACTGGACCATGCAGGCGGGTGTGATGTGTGCATTCCTGGCCCAAACAGAGAGCGGGCCAAACTTCTGCTTTTTGGGGTCATCCAAGAGCTAGGTATGGGGGACTCTCTAGCCTGCAACTCTCATCCTTTCAGTCCCTCCCAGAATTCCCCTAATGTGCTTTAAATCAGGCCTGTGAGCTCACTTTAAAGTCTCTCCATCTTTGTAGGTGGTAGATCCCAGCATTCTGGACTTCTGCAGACTAAAACACCCTTTATGTTTACATACTTTTGGGTCTGGGTATCATTCTTTAACGAATCACGGACACTTACAACTCAAGGTTGACCTCTAACCCCCCCATATATAAGCTATGCAGTGTGTACCACACACATACAGAGAGAGAGACAGACAGAGACAGAGACAGACAGGCAAGCTAAAAGTAAAATAATGTCTTAATAAATGATACTTGAGCTGGGTGTGGTAGCACACACCTTTAGTCCCAATATTCAGGAGGCAGAAGCAGAGTCTGAGGCCAGCCTGGTCTACAGAGCAAATCCAGGACAGAGAGAGCTACACAAAGAAACACAGAGTGTGTGTGTGTGTGTGTGTGTGTGTGTGTGATAACCTTAACCTAGCTGTGCCTGCGTCTCACATAGAACCTGTTAAAATGGAGTAGTAGTATTGGTGTTTTGACAAAGGAACCTCCAGGTGTCTAATTTAGAGCGAGGCCTGAGAACATTTTCTGGAAACCCTCAAGGGCCCCAAGTGAATGCGGTAATGAGCAACCCGCGTCGCCCACCAAGATAAACAGCCACATTCTCATGGCTTTACCTCTCCCTGAACCTCTTCCTCAGAGAACTGACAGGATGGCCAAGCAAAGTCCCGCAGCCAAAGGTTTGGGAACCTGCCCGCTTTCCACCCCGGTCTCCAATGGCTCCGTTCTGTGCTCAGTAGTGGAGCCTGGAGTCAGGTCAGGGTTGGAGCGAAGGCGAGCTGTTCCTCCAGGTGCATCGGGAAGAGCCGCTGGGACCCTTGCCCCACAGTGAATTTGCATTTGAGCCTGGAGGTCTGTCCGCTTGACTACTCAAGCCTTCCTCGGGCAGTTTGCGGGTGAATCTGTTTATCCTCCCCGGATGGTTACCAGATGACCTTTTTCCTTAATGCCTTTCAACACCTGGGACCTGCAAGCACGCCAGCCTGGATGGGCCCTCAGGGTGCTCAGCTTCCAGGGGAGGTCCCTCCGAGTTTCCGGCTTCCTCGGGGTCACCCCTGAACCCCCGCCCACCCGCCCGCGGCAGCCCCTCCTCCACCAGGGCAGCCCCGCCCCCACCCCGCCCGCTACGCTGGCTTCCTGCTCCCTGCGGAGGAAGTCTAACTTCTCACACACCTGGAAAGCGGCCTAGAGTCGTCGCTTTTCCTCAGCTCCTTTGCTTCACTAATGCCAAGTGTGGCAGTTGGG
The DNA here is from genome assembly GCA_964023405.1 of Apodemus agrarius. Lineage (NCBI taxonomy): Eukaryota > Metazoa > Chordata > Mammalia > Rodentia > Muridae > Apodemus > Apodemus agrarius. The sequence continues at coordinate 94,866,720 of OZ030016.1, forward strand.
CCTTTTTGAGACACAGGAACTATTTGTGTTCTGTGTCTAGCAGATCTAGCAGACACTTTTCACACAGGCACACCTGCATCTTAGCTGCAGCTGCAGCTCACCTCCCGTGAAGAGTCTAATGCTGCTAAACCAGCAGGGTGCCTTCGGGCGTAGCCAAAAGGATGTCTTTCTTTTTTCAGTCTTTTTTCCTTTCTTCCAGCCGGCAACATCAAGAGGGTGGCTGGCCAAACACCCAAACTGTGAGCCAGGAGTGGATTTGTTTTCAGGGACCCTGGGGCGGGGGGTTGGGGGGTGGGGTGGGGGGCTGGGGGGGGAAGGGGACACATCAGCAGTCGAAAGTTAGGTTTCAGGCAAGAAAGCTATGACAACCTTCCAGGGCCTTATTGATTGTAGTCAGACGCTGCATGCAAAGCAGGATTGAGGGGACAGGGCTGGAGTTCATTGGCAGAAAGCATAGCCCGGGGGCCTTCTCTGCTCCAGCGCTTCCCTTCATTACTGGCTGGTACTTAGTGTCTACTACGAGGCGGCATGGTACCTGCCACCGGGATAAAACTTAGCCAGACCAGGGTCCCTTTGGCCAGTCTCTCCCCCCTCCTCCTCCCTTCCCCTCCCTTTCCCCCTCCCTACTCCTGCGCTCTCTCCCTCTCCCTCTCCCTCTCCCTCTCCCTCTCCCTCTCCCTCTCCCTCTCCCTCTCCCTCTCCCTCTCCCTCTCCCTCTCCCTCTCCCTCTCCCTCTCCCTCTCCCTCTCCCCCTCCCCCTCCCTCTCCCCCTCCCCCTCCCCCTCCCCCTCTCTGTCTCCCCTCCCCCTCCCCCTCCCCCTCTCCCTCTCCCTCTCTCTCTTGACTAGTCTTCTGCAAGAACCCTGGCTTGTAAAAGCCAAAGTGGACAGGTGACACCAAAGACACCTTGTCCCTGACACAGCAGGACTGATGCACATATTGGGCTCACAGGGACTCTGTTAACACACACGGGATCTGCACAATCCCGACCCAGATGGGGTCCCAGCGCTGAGACGGGAGCTGGACACACGTGCCCTAACCCAGAAGCTATCTCTAAAGGGTAACTCCTTGCAAAGGGAAAAGTAGTTTTCTCTAATGGAGTGTCCCAGGCACTTGAGGGCAGGCCCGGTGCCCAGCAGCTGATAGCTAACACCAAACAAACTCCATGGTGTTTTCAGAACTGGGTTATTGTTGTTTTGTTTTGTCTCATATTGCTTTGTTTGGACTTTTTTTTCTATATCGTGGCTTGTAATTGTGTAATTTTATGGTGTGTTGTGTTTCTCGTGCGTCTTGTTTTGTTTTGCTTTTTGTTTGTTTGTTTTGTTTTATTCTGGATTCTTTTTGCCTATTATCTAAAGAAAGAGAAAGAAGGCATAGAGATGGAAGAAGTGGAAAAGATCTGGAGGAGGTGGAGGATGGGAAAGCATGATCAGAACAGATTATATGAAAACTATGGGATATCCCTCTTATATTCTTTCCAATATAAGGAAGAAAAAGAAACATTTGGAAGAGTCAGACTGGAGCTTGAAGCCAAAGGGACAAACACCACAGACATTCTGCGCACACCAGAGAGGACTGGCAACTTGTTAAAAAGCCTATAGGGCTGGAATTGGGGTCCTGGGCCGCTGCTTTCAAGGCACTTCATGGGCTAATGGTTTTTTACTCCTATTTTGATACAGAGCAGAGGGTGGAGTTGCCTGAGACCTTTCTGTGGCAACAGAGGGATGTCAGGAAGACTGGAGAGGGGTAGGATTGGTGCACTTGGGGTTCAGGAGAGTAGGTGCACCTGTGGAACATGGGGCTAGGTGCAGGAGGGCACTGTTCAGAAGGAAGCCTCCGCTGAATACACAGACAGGCCTGTGGGTCCTCTGACTTCAATCCCTAACTCCTAGTGTTTTGGCTATCAACGTGCCATTGCCTGGCTGCCAGGGCCAGATGGCCAGGGTGAGGACTCAGGTGTCCACAGTCAGAGGGAAAGGCTTGAGGCCTGGCTAATGCTGCACCAGGAGGCTTCTGTTCCTGCATCTCCAGCTCAGCCGTTTCAAACTGTCTCTGTCCCACCTGGCCCGTCCCAGACCTCCCTGATGAAACCGGAGAGCACAAGGCTGGTTACAAGTTTGCAGTTTGAATAAACCTCAGAGCCAGGGTGATGGCTGGTTACAAGTTTGCAATTTGAATAAACCTCAGAGCCAGGGTGATGGCTGGTTACAAGTTTGCAGTCTGAATAAACCTCAGAGCCAGTGTGGTGGTGGATAGGGTCCACTCCAGAGAGTGGGTTCAGGAGTTCTGGAATGAGGCTCATGAGTGTCTCAGCTAACACATGCCCCAGGTGACTATGGGATATCCCTCTGCTTGGGGAGGCACTTTAACCAACAGTGGACTGGGTTACCCCTGAGGTCTTTCACAGATTTCCTTGATGAGAAGTTCCTTGATCTAGTAAAGGGGAGGTGACCATTTTTTCAGTTAACCCTTGCCTGTTTATGTGGGGTAAGAGGCTAGGCTGCCTCCTCCCGTTGGCCAGGCACAGGTAAGCAAAGAAGACTTTGATCAAAGAACCAAAACAACCAAGAGTGGACATGGGCCACAGACCGGAGGTGGAGGGCCCAGTGAACTGTGCTGTCTGCCTGTGTTTAATGTCTACTCACCTGGGCCTTCACCACCTGGGTCCTGGCCTGTCCATCTCACCTCCCAGCCAAACCGAGCCACTCCTTTGAGCTTGTACCCTCAAAACCCTCAGTGTTCCCCAAATCCTATTAAGTCTAACAGTGTTGATAGGAATTCATGAAGGAGACAAACAGACACCCCAGAGCCCAGCTCCACTGTGGGAAATCACACTTCTCAACCTTGACTCTGAATCTCACGGAGACCCACTGTGTGGGACTTTCATCTCCCGAAGGTGTCTTCCACCTCCACTACCTTGTTAGCCACTTTGATGAATACTTTCTGCAAGGCAAATAGAAGAGCTCTCTTGTCTTTGTTCTAAGTGCCTGATACATACAAGAACCCATTACATTAAAAGTAGAACTATATAAGACAACATATCCAGTCTAAAAGGTCTAAAATTTGTGTGGCTTACTACTTTATACAAACCACCAATACTCTACATTGCTGACTGGAGAGGCCATAATTATTCTGAAAATAATGCACCATAATATTATTTTCCAGCAATATTAAATTACTCACAGATCAGTATTGGGTGATTTCTAAAGGTGCACCAAAGATGAATCATAAATAGTAACAATTCTTACTGCAGTTAGGAATTCATACTGACTCCACTTTCCCCCTGACCTTCAAATGAGTGAGTATCCTCAATTATATAACAAACCTAAATGAGACTATTATTTTGGTGGTGACAAAAGGAATTTCTTCCAGAAAGATAGACAAGACCACAATAATTGTGCACACGGTTGGTTAAGGAAGTGTGACCTAAGAAAGAGTCCCTAGAGGGATGTGTATATCTCACCAAAGAGAGTGGGAAGGAGGGACCTTGATACATAGAGAGATCTATTCCACACCTGTGTGACGGGCTCTCACACTGGGGAGGAGTCACAGGGCCCCAGGCTTTGATGCTAATGGTACCACTTAGAACGGTTGGTCCTGAGGTGGGTCATCTGCAGCCCACACTAACAGGACTGGACTGCAGAATAACACTGTAGAGAACGGCCTTCAGGTCCACAGTACCCACGGCTGGACCATCTGATGGGCTCCAAGCCACATTTTAGAAGTTAGAAGAATGAAAGTAAAAGAAGATACAGTGTTGTCTCCTGTTCAGGTGAGAAGCCCAGGACCTTCCAGGAAAGGAAACATAATGGTGAACTCTTCAGTATTATAGGAGGAGAGAGGATGAGTGGGTAAAGGTAATGGATGACCCTGAAACATTTATGACAAAATGTAGAAACAATGTGACAGAAAGAACCAAGAAGCTTGATGACCGAGAAACCAAAATCCAGTAGCCACCCTCACTGGTGCCTGTGAGACGGGCTCCCTGTTAATGCCTCTTCTCAATCGTAACAAGCAAAGAAAAAGGCTCATCTGCATATCACATATAATATGCATGTATCAATCATTTCTACACGTGTATCATGAGAATTGAATGAGAACATTACATGGCAATAAATGTTCTTCCTAGCCTCATGGGGAGGAAGAGGCAGGAAGGCCTTTGTGAGTTCAAGGCTTGGTCTACAGAGTGAGTTCCAGGACAGCCAGAGCTGCAAAGTGGGGCCTGTCTCAATACACACATAAATAAATAAATAAATAATAAATAAATAAATAAATAAATATTCTTCCTGAGGCCAAAGAAAACAGGTCTTTTGGTCTGGTTAATTACCGGTAACTGTCTATGTTCTGTCGTGAATTTACCACAACAGTCACAAGCCCATTGTTGCTGCTTATTAGTATTTTGGGCTCTATGTGTTGTTCTTGTTGCTCTCTCTGTCTTAGAGAACTATTCCATCGGGACCTGAGAAAGTGCAGCACTCAGAAATGCATATCGCATGACCACACTTTCAAATGACATGCAACATCCCTCAGAGTCAAGAGTATTCACCGTCCCCCTTTGGCTAGGTGTCTTCACAGATGACATAAAAAATAAATTTAACATTACAGTTGATCCTGTGAAAATAAATATGTCTGGCAGTGTGGCAATTGTTTGAGGAAAGTGTTAGCCCTGGTTTACTCTGTTAAAACATCTCTTGTGAAGGCGTAAAAAATGAGTTGAAAAACAAACTCGACATTCCATAAACTGGGGTGGTCAAGAAACACGGTCAGGGAAATGGGGACCTCAGCTAGACACAACCCAGGACAGCTAAGACATAGCCTGGCTCTGCGGGTCCTTGATTCGACCATGTCACCAGAAAGAATTCCAAAGAAGCAAGCCCCCTAGGCCAAGCTGATGCAGCTTTCCGGAATACAGTGAGGGGCATCCACCAAGGGCCTCAGGGCTGTCTGTGCCGCAGCACTGGATGCCCTGCAGAGCTAGTGTGCTGCAGCATCCAAAGTCAGGTGGAACGGGAGACCCTCCCCAGCCCTTTCAGACACATAGATATTCTGCCTGTTACAAAACGACCACTCACTCTTGGTATCTTAAAGATTTTCAATCAGAAATTCTACAAGCAAGAGAAACACAAGACATTACCAGCTATGAAAATGTATATCCATACCACCATGCATAAGTGTTTATAGCTACTTTTTATTCATCGTGAATAATGAATCTGCTTTAAAGACAGGCTTTGTAGTTCGAGACCAGAATTTAGTTTCTCCTTGTCCGCAGTGCTCCATACTGGCATCAAGATCCTTTGGTTAGGAAGGACACAAGTGGGGGGGGGGAAGCAATTGGGCTGCTAAAGAAGGGACAGCCCAGCCCCCAAGCACCCCGCCAGGCCCCACCCAAACCCACCAGCTGGACAAGGAACCATGGGACAGGACATTAGAATCAGAGTAACTTTGGCCAACAATCTGAAACACTAGAGAGAAAAGTTCATTCTAACAGTTCCCGGCTCTCAGGAAGGCCTCTGGTCCTCCGGCTACAACCATGCACACACTCCTTCCCGGGTCTTCTGTGGGCGCCAGCTTCCTCCAAGCCGACCCACAGGGAGCCGCCTTAGATCGCCTTCTGTTAGATCGGAAGCAAAGGAAGCCGGGTAAGCAGTGCAGACACAAATGGCTGTGCTCAGGACCAGGAAGCAGCATCGTGTACCAGAAGTGGCAGGAGAACGCCACAGAGCCCTGCTCCACCCGCCACAGCCTCGAGACCCTCTGCGCGGGGATGCTGACCCCTGCTGGCCGCATGAGAGATTGCAGCGTGGCCGGCTCCCAGAGTAAGTTAAGTAAGGTAAGGCAAGGGTAAGGGATGGTGACCCGATGGGGATGGGAAAGGGGTTGCTGTGTTGAGCCGGCACAGCAGGCTGCCCCAGACCACGGGCAGCAGGAAGTGTGGGTGGTAGAAGGCTAGCGCCGCCGGGCTGTTGGGCACCATCAGAGGCTCCTCGACCACCCGGTGGCTGTCCAAGTGCTGTCTGCTCCTCTGATTTCTAGCAAAAAGTGAGGGCAAAGTAAGAGATATGGAGCCCAAGTGACTCCAGGGTGCCTCTAAGACCTGCCTGAGCTTCCAAAAGACCCCTCAACGGGACCGCGCCTGAACCAACCAACTCCAAACCTGAGCTTCGAAGGCCTCCTCATGCAGACGGATGATTGCTGACAATTGTCAGCCTAAATACCCCAGAGATCATCAGGGCAACCCTAGGAACCCGTGGGGGCTTCTTTAAATGAAAAAAGAAACCTCGAGTGTGTTACCCTAGATTATTTAGGTAGACCCTACATGTAATCATGTGTATCAACAAAGGGGAGCTGAGGTGAAGGAATATTTGTTTCACTACAGAACCGAAGCAAGCCATCTTGCAGGCGGATGGGGAGGAGAGAAGGAAAGGGTCAGGAAAAAACGGATTCCCTCTGTAGTGCCCAGTCTCTGCTGACACATTGATTTGGACCCAATAGAACTAACTCTGGTGTTCAGAACTTTAAAAGAATAGATGCGTGCTGTTTTGCGGTATCAAGTTTGTAGCCTTTTAAAAACAGCAGCAGCAGCGTTGAAGTAATGCATTACTTCCCACTCAGTATAAGTATTTAGGGTTAAGTAGTTAATGAACAAGACAGAACCCATTTCCATACCCAGGAAAGTTTATCTGCTGCTCCATACAGCTGGCAAATTCTTAGACAGGGTAGGGAGAGAACAAGGACAACATAAAAGGACTAGCCTGGGGACATGCAATAAACAAACAAACAACAACAACAACAACAAAGGAGACTTCACCCCTGCTAGGACAGCTATAGTCAAAAAGGCAGTGGCAAGCGTTTTCTTGTTTGTTTGTTCGTTGCTGTTTGTTTTTGTTTTTTGTTTGTTTTGTTGTTTTGAGGACTTGGAGAAGCCCAGTCTGCGCACTCTCTCGGAGGGACTCCGCAGTGGTGTATCCACCCTGGAAAGTAGCTTGGCAATTTCTTTAAAAACTGAGCATGTGTAACCGGACCACTTAGCACCGTGTTCCCAAGACTAACTGCCAGGGATTAAAGCCGTAGAAGGTTAATTCGATCTAAACTCTGGAGCTGGGTGTGCACACAGCGCACTCCTCGATACCAGGCACACACACACACACACACACACACACATACACACACACACACACACACACACACACACACAGCCTCCTTTTTAACATGCCCTAAGCAGCTCGACACTGGGTCACTCCAAACCTTCCACATTGCTAACTCCTCCCCTCCGATATTCCTGAAATATTACTTACTAAAGTTTATATTTCATCTCTACTGCCCCAGACTCTATTGGGAGAGTGGTCCCTGGGGCCACTCTACCCCATTCTCACATGGCTGTATGTTTCTTCTGCAGTTCTCAGATTTGATGTTTCTGCTTCCCCACTAAGGTTCCGCCTCCGTCTCCCTGCCCAGCCATTGGCTACTGGCAACTTTATTTACCAATTAGAGCCAACTGAGTCAGGGACCCTCAGAGTCCTACAGACCGACGCACCCATGCGATTTGGGGAGCTGAATTAACACAAATAGCACAAATTAACACAAACTGAGATAACTAAACACATGTATCCCAAACCACCTACATGAATATACATGCTTTGCGCATAATAGCTACAGCCCAGAACAACTCAAATGGTCAACAGTACATGGAAATGCAATGTATGTGACTGGAATATTAACCACAAGCCAAAGGGAACAGATCACATACAGAATGTATAGACCACCACAACGCATAGACCACGCCGGCTGAAAGAAGATGTACAAAGAAGACCGAGTATCCCATGATCCCACTTATCACAAACTGTTAAGATGCAAACCTAACCAGTCATGGTCATACACCGGGCACTCCGGAGGCAGAGACAGGATCATCGTGATCTCATGGCTAGCCAGAACTACATATGAAAATGGCGTCTCAGAACAGGCAAATCCACAGAGACAAAAACATGGACCGTTGCCTGAGGCCGGAGATGAGCCTAGGATTGGGGACCAGCTACAAGGGACAGAGGGTCAGTCTGAGGGGATGATTTTTAAAACCAGATTGTGTGGTGATTACACAATACACTTAAAGCAAATAAATCTTACTGTCCAAAAATTATACCTCAATTTTAAAAAGTCAATGCATCCCAGTAGTGAGCCTTAAAAATGCTTTAAGAGAAGCTCTTCAAAAAATATTTCAAAGCATTAAGTAGGTCAGGAAGCCAAACAAGATGGGTTTCAGGGCAATAGTCCAACTCTTCTTTAGACCAATGTGGCAGTGATTCCCCCACCAGTAACCCACTGGTGTAATGCTATCTTCATTTTATTATTTCATTCATTCATTCATTCTATCTTATCTTTTGTGATACTGGGAATCAGACCAGACCCTGTAAGACCCGAAAGAAAAACGGGGGCACCCCAGCACTCCACGCCTCAGAAGCTGTCACACCAATCACACACGAGAAACAGTCTTGATGCAAATAGCAAGAGGGATTTTAATTCCAGAGCTCTGGGGTTCATGGCCCCTCTCCCACGCGTAGAGGACAGTGAACCCCGGCTGCAGAAATATGACTGCTTTTATAGATTTTCAGCAAAGCCCGCCTACAAGCCACTCCATAGTTTCTAAGCCAATCAGTTCAAACCATCCGAGCCCGCACTCTCTGAGAACCAATCAGCCTCCCACAGAGGCCGGATGGGACCTGGTTAAGTCATTTCCGCCTACGTGGCCGCCACGCACAGGGTCGAGCCAGGGTTACACACAGTGTCACATGCGTACGTGCATACATACGGGGCTGGCACAGCGGTGTCCGCCCTTGCCTCAGCTTCTCCGCAGGAGGGGAGGCGGGAGAGGATGCTAGGGACCTTCCCAGCCTGCAGCCTTTATCCTTTCAACCCTCCCACATGTTAGACTCTAGTGTCGAACTACAACCCCAGCATTTTCTTACTTTTTGTTTTGAGGCAGGGGTCTCACTATTGAGTTGTGCTTGAATTGACCGCCCTCCTGGGCCAGGGGTTACAGCCCTGGGCCACCAGGCTTGGCTCTCTGCTGTCCTTTATGATTCAGGAGACAATAGAACAGAATTGCACACTGTTCACCTCCTACCTTGGCAAGAGCCCCACCTAGAAGCCAGTACAAGCCTCTCAGTGCCATAGTTCACACAATACTATATCTGGCCTGGTGCCTGAGCCTTCCTCAAGGCAGGCCTGGGACCTCACCCCAGTCTACAACAACACCTGGGTGTATCCAGCTGGAGCAGTTGAGACACCACATTGCATTCTTCTGTCCCCAGCCTACCCAGTGTAGTGGGTTGGGCTATTGTTGCTTGTATTGTAATGTTAAGTGCAGACCCCCAAGCCTAGAATCTACATATAGCCCTAATGACCCTGCCCCCAAGCTAATTCTGATTGGTGAATAAAGATGCCAACAGCCAATAGCTAGACAGAAGAGATGTAGGTGGGGTTTAGGTTGCCCAGGCTTGGGGGGTGGGGGCGCGGTATAAAGAAGGACCACAGAGAATTTAGGGCTTATTGTAAATACAGAAGCTGAGAGTGTAACATTCATTCAGGAACTAAGTGGTTTAAGGTGGGATAGAACTCATGGGCCTTCTAGGCTGCTCCCTGGAGTGTTAGGATGCCTCGCAGGAAGCTGCTGGTATAAGGTCAGAGTTCAGTCACATGTCGCCTTGTGTCTCCAAGGTCCTGAAGCCAGCTCAGATGTCCCCTCTGCCCTTGAGGATTTGACACACTGGATTGGCTATGGACAGATGAACAAATAAGCAGCCCAGAGATAAACACTGTGCACAGAGGCCGCTCCAGAGGGGATCACCCAAGAACACGTCCTCACAGAGGCATGGGGAATCTGGGAATCCAGCCATCCTGAGAGGCAGTGCATGGAAGTCCCAAAGACGAACCATAGAGGTAAACTAATCTCTCGGTATGGGCCAAAGCCGCCCCCAATAAAATAGCCTGGGACACAGTCTGAGTGTGATGACGTTCCTGGGCCTTCCCTGGTCGACAGCATCTGAGGGAGGAAATCAAAGGCCCTTTGGCCAACCTGATCATTAGGTAGATCAGAGACTTTCAAAGTAAAGCCTCTTCCAGCCTCTGCTGATCCCCGGGTACCTTTCATCGGCAAGTCTACATACCAGAGTGCTACATTTGGGAGGTAACATTCCTTGGATTCCTTCAACAAGTAAATGCCTTCTGTCTACAGAACAGGCTCCTACCTGTCACGTCAGAAGCGATGGTCCCACTTCCGGAAACTCGGGGCCCTGGTAACGTTCTTTTGTTCAACCTACTTTGCAAGTTTTTCCTCCTATAACGTTCATAAGACACAGGCCCCTGCAAGCTCTGCTGTCACCCTATTACTGCAACCAAACAATAGTAAAGATGTCACAGGCTGGACCACAATTCAGATGCCCCTCCCTTCCCAGAGTCTCTCACAAAATGCCAAGTGTAGGCAGAGAACAGAATCACCCCTTATTACCTGTTAAGGAAAGGAATAGCTAGATTTTAAAAAGAAGGTGTGTGTGTGTGTGTGTGTGTGAGAGAGAGAGAGAGAGAGAGAGAGAGAGAGAGAGAGAGAGAGAGATCAGTAAGGACCACCATCCCAAGGACACGCTCTAAAGCTAAGGCTTGCAAAAGAAAATCGTGCAGCAAAGTTCTCTAGCACATTATTTTCCTATGTGTTCCAAAATCTAGATCCTTCAGAAGGGTAGGCTTAGGCGTTTGTGGCCAAAGGCACTAACATGCCATCCAGAAGCCGGCCTGTTCGTGGCACAGGTTTTGCTGGAAAATTCTAGCAATTCCTAAGCGTGTAAAGGGTCATGCTATCCTGGGATGCAGCAGTGGCTGGTCTCACTCAGAAGAACTGGGCTTGTCTGACCACTGTGCACCGGCCACACCCTCTCCAGACTGTTAGTGGGCTCCACTCCCACCCTTCTCCTCTTGTTGGTCCCTGTGTTGGTCCCTGAGCACACCAGGCACCGCCCTGCTCCAGGCTTCCCTCACAGCCTTGGAAAGGCTATACTCACTCCTCACACATGCTTTATTCTCCGCGATTTTTCCACATATCGCACATCAGCCCATCAAGTCTCCTTTGTCTCGCCTCTCACCACACTCAAGTCTGAGAGGTAAGGGGTTTACAGCTTAGGTTTGCTCTTGTACCTGCACTGTCTAGAAGAGCGGCTATCCCATAATGGGAATGTAACTAGTGCGCTTCATAAATGGATGAATTAGGAGAAAACTTTCCCTTGGGCTGAGAGTTAAGCCTAACTGTCATGATGAAGACGAGGAAGTGGACTAATCTCCCTCTGAAAGAATGAGAAACACAGCCTAACTCCCTGGTGCCTAACTCTCCAATGACCCCAAGAAGTCATAAGCTTAGGAATGCTATCTCACTCCTAAGAAGCCCTAAATACCTCAAATTCCAGACCCAGGCCAGTAAATAGGTAAAAGGTCACATTTCTTGAGCCTGCTCTCTGTATAGAACTAGGTGAAAAGGCGTAAGATAGGTCCTTAAGTATGTGATCCTGGCCTAGCAAGATGACAGGAAATGAGCTGACTAACCGCTTATCTAGCTTCTGTAAACTGCTTGCGCCATAGAAGGAAAGCCCTTGTGACCTATTTTAACTACAATCTGTCACACACACACACACCCCTGGGAGCCCACACAAATGAGGACCTCTGAGACTATAGAAAACTGATTGGTCTACAAAGCGTGGGCTTGGATGATTTGAAATGACTGACTTAGAAACTATGGAGTGGTACAAATTGATTGGCCTGCACCACACGGGCTCTCAATGCTAAGGAATGATTGGTTTGTGACATGCTGGCTTTGTTGTAACCCTATAAAAGCTGTCCTGATTATGTACTCGGGGTCTGCAGTTCTCTACCCTCGAGTGGCATACAACTGTGGACCCCAGCACACTTGGAATAAAAGTCCTCTTGCTGTTTGCATCAAGACCATTTCTCATGAGTGATTTGGGGTGTCGCCTTTCCTGAGTTGAGGCGTGGGGGGTCCTCAATTTGAGGGTCTTTCATCTCAGAAACAGTTTGAACCAGCAGCTGGTCCTCCAAGCATGACACCACCAACGGCCCAGACACCCAACCATCCCTCTTTGGGACGCAGAATAATTGGTGAGAGTAATGGAATAGTAAGAATGGTGTACTAGTTCCTTGAGACTTAAAGGGTGTCGAGAAAACATGTGTGAGCGTTGTCTATCCCTTCATGGAGAAACTTGAAATTGTTTTTAAAGAATGTAAGATTAGACAGCATAGTTATGAGTGTATCTTGTTGTCTACTGTATAAATCTAGCTTCCTGTTTAAATTCAAGAGTCCTTTTCTTTTCTCAGTGTGTGGGCCTGTCCCTGCACATGTGCACATGTGTGTGTGTGTGTGTGTGTGTGTGTGTGTGTGTGTGTCCGGTGACACACCTTGGAGATCAGATGACACTTGCAGGAGTTATTCTCTCCTTTTGTCCTGTATATCAGACTCAGACCATCAGCTGTGGCAGCTGTGCCTTTATCCACTGAACCAGCTCAAGAGCTTGAGACGGGTCAGACATGAAAAGCAGAAGGGAGGACTATCTGGGGAGGAAGAAAGGTAGCAAGAGGACAGAAGGAAGGAGGAGGGCAGTGGGGTGGGAGCGCTAACAATGAAGTTTATGGACATGTGTGCAGAGAGGCTCCATAATGCCGACTTTACAATGGGATCAGGGAAAGATCTTTGTTTTGACTCACTGTTCTGGCCCAAGGTCAAGAGGCTATATCTGCCTTCCATCTAGCAGAGTCCTGTGGTGGCACAGGGCATCACAGCTCTAGAGACAGTGAGTATGCATCCCCCCAGCCTCTACATGCAAAAGCAGTTCTGTTGATCACAGTCAGGATTCATGGTCATTGAGTTTTCAAAATGGACAAACCACAGCATCCCAGCATCGTTTCCAAATGTCTGGGAATTTGGTGGTTCTTGTCCTTTCTTTTCTTTTTTTGCTTCTCTCTCTCTCTCTCTCTCTCTCTCTCTCTCTCTCTCTCTCTTTCTATTTCTCTCTCTCTCTCTCAGTTTTGTTTCATTTTGTTTTGGGTTTTTTTTTTTAAATAATAGGAAGCATTTTTTTAATTGATGTGGAAGACTATGTGTACAGTGTAGTTGAAATTTTTCAGGTACTTTGCTATTTCTGTTAAGCAAATCACAGCTTGAGAAAACATCTAACATAATTAAATGTATATTAAGTCTATCCAAATTTGATAATTTGGACTGAAGCACCATTATTCATCAAGGAAATTCTTACGGGTATAGCATTGTTTTATATATATGTAACATCTATATATCAATATCGGAACTTTACCATTCTGACAACTCAGTTTTCTTTTTCTTTTTCTTTTTTGTTTTATTGGATATATTCTATATTTACATTTCATTTCCCTTTTTCTGGTTCCCCGCCCCCCAAAGGTCCCACATGCCCTTTTCCCTCCCCCTGCTCCCTCATCCACCCCTTCCCACTTCCCTGTTCTGGTATTCCCCTACACTGATGCTTTGATCCTTTCCAGCACCAGTGTCCACTCCTTTATTCTTGTCAGACATCATTTGGTATGTGGACTGTGTCTTTGGTGTCCCATGATTCTAGGCTAATATCCACTTATCCGTGAGTGCATACCATGCCTCCTATCATTTTTGTTTGTTTGTTTGTTTGTTTGGTTGGTTGGTTGGTTGGTTGGTTGGTTGGTTGGTTGGTTTGGTTTGGTTTGGTTTGGTTTGGTTTTCAAAGCAGAATTTCTTGGCTATCTTGGGACTCTATCTGTAGACCAGGCTAGCTTGCCTCTGCCTCCTGAGTGCTAGATTAAAGGCATGTGCTACCACCACCACCAGGCTGGTTCTTGTCATTTCTGTTTGTGTGCAGCATTCGGGACAGAGCTCAGGGCTCTGTGCATGCTGAGGAGTGCTCTGCCACTGGGCCATGGCTACCAGCCCTGTGGTCATCAGTTTAATTTAGAGCAATATGGCGCTGTCAAACCCCTAGCTCCTGGGTACTACACTGCATCCGGCATCTCTTAGGAACAGAGACAACCAACCTTTTCCTTACCTTTGTCTTCTGATCGGCTTGACAGCTTTACTTAAATGAAAAAATATATGTTTTGCATGTGTATGTGTGTGGTATGCTTCTGTGTGTGTGTGTGTGTGTGTGTGTGTGTGTGTGTGTGTGTGTTCGTGTTTACATCTGTGATTAAATGTGTGTGGGTGGTATATGTGTATATGGAAGTTCATATGGAGGTCAGTCCACCTTATGTACTGAGGCGGGGATCTCACAACTTCAAAGCTTGCGATTTGGTAGCCTAGCTAGCCCGCTTGTCCCCAGGACCCCCTGTCTCTTCTGAGGTCTAAGCTGTCCTTCACTGGGATTCATATTTCCTGAAGGCTCTACACAGAAGCTGCTCTGAGATGGCCACTTAGCAAAACACTGGGTGCCAGGAGCTGACTCCAGGGGATGGGCAGGAAACAGGTCAGAGGACAAGGTACCTCGAGACACTTGCAATCCGCAGATGGAGACGGACAAGAGGAGCCACCAAAATCAATTAGGAAGCGCTCCTGGGATGGTGTGACTGCTGGTGCCTTTGACCACACGTTGCAGCCCCAGCAAACAGCAGAAGGTCACCTAGGCTTAGTGAAGGGGCAGCCAGGAAGGTCTGATAAAGGGAGAACAAGACAGACTCCAAGCCTGACTCTCGCAAGCGTGAACTGAAAACACCGACAGTGTTAGGTCTCGACCTGTCCACGTTCATGTTCAGTGGAGTTTGTTCCAGTCCACTGGAGAAGGCTCTCGGTGTTTTTTTCTGCCCCCAGAATGGGAGGAAGCACTGTGGATTTGAACCTTGTGTCCTGGCTTTCTTGAATCTCTGGCGTTGGGACAGGGCGATTACCTATACCCCCAGCAGGCTGGTTCTCCTAACAGGGCTCTTCTGAGAAGGTTAAGATTACGGCGCCTTGCATGCAGCAAGAGTCGAACTCAACTCCCGACCCAAAGCCCACCGACCAGGAGACACTTCATGGTGAGGACAGGAAGCATTTGACATCCATCGTGACCTTTTTTCCATCTTCATGCCCACTCCACCCTTCTCTCAGCTTATCTAGCAGATGACTGGTCACGGTATGGGTATCCTTCTTCACCCTGATGTCTTGAGGACTCCCCACGGAAGCTCAAACATATGCTGACATGAAGACTGGGGTTGGAGGCCAGCCTCCGCTTGGGGTACAGCAGGACCACTCAAGCCTAGTTCCCCCCCCCCAACACACACACAGAGGACACTTACCCAGAACCTGCGCAACCCTGTGTTTTGTTTTATTTTGTTTTGTTTTGTTTTGTTTCATGACTAAGAGACACACCAGACGTGGAGCCTGGATTATTTAATTTTATGTAGTCATGACCCACCGACTGGCAGAAACAAGTAAGGGAGAAAGGATATTTTGGCTCATGGTCCCAGAGGATCTGCGTTTCCAGCAAAGGCCCAGGGACCGGCTGGAGAGAAGGATAGAGGGGAATTCTCGGACAGGAAGTTGTCCTTGCCTCCTCGGCCTCTACCACTCTGAAAATGTTCGTACTCCTCCGTTACGTCGAGGTCAAGCTCATGTCTCTCCTGTCTTCTCCACGGCATACAGAGGATATCTACTACCACCTGTGCCCACTGCTCTCAGATCACCTGTGCCCACTGCTCTCAGACCACCTGTGCCCACTGCTCTCAGACCCACCTGTGCTCACTGCTCTCAGACCCACCTGTGCCCACTGCTCTCAGACCACCTGTGCCCACTGCTTTCAGACCCACCTGTGCCCACTGCTTTCAGACCCACCTGTGCCCACTGCTCTCAGACCACCTGTGCCCACTGCTCTCAGACCACCTGTGCCCACTGTTCTCAGACCACCTGTGCCCACTGCTCTCAGACCACCTGTGCCCACTGCTCTCAGACCACCTGTGCTCACTGCTCTCAGACCCACCTGTGCCCACTGCTCTCAGACCACCTGTGCTCACTGCTCTCAGACCCACCTGTGCCCACTGCTCTCAGACCCTTGCCTGTGTCCACTGCTCTCAGACCCACCTGTGCCCACTGCTCTCAGACCCACCTGTGCCCACTGCTCTCAGACCACCTGTGCCCACTGCTCTCAGACCCACCTGTGCCCACTGTTCTCAGACAACCTGTGCCCACTGCTCTCAGACCCTTGCCTGTGTCCACTGCTCTCAGACCACCTGTGCCCACTGCTCTCAGAACCACCTGTGCTCACTGCTCTCAGACCCACCTGTGCCCACTGCTCTCAGACCCTTGCCTGTGCCCATGGGGACTCTGAGTCCCACTTCTTGGCACCACACTGGCTACTGGTTGCACCTTTTCCACCTGGGCATCCAAAATCCCCCCCCCATGCACACACACACTTTCTGCACTTCTATCCAGAATTCCATCTATGGTGCTGACTTCGCCCTGGGTAACACCTGCTATCCCTCTCTTCCCTGTCTATTCTGAGTCAGATTCCAGAAGCCCCTACGATGATAGCCCATCTTCAGTCTGTATTTGGGACATTAGGGGTGGCTTTTCTGCATAGGACAGATTAAGATGATTCAGGGATGACTTGAGACTTTCTGAGGCTTGACTATGGGGACAGTCTAAGCTCTGTCCCAACTTCATGTGACTGCTTTGAAAGACACTGGGAAAGCACCTGTGAAACCAAATCAGAATTAATCTGACCAGCTGCAATGAAAAGTCTCTGCAGAAGCGGATTCTGAAGCCAATGGGGGTGTTCCATGCCTACAAGATACTGAGAATTGCTACCAGAAAAACACCGTGTGCTGGAGAAACTAAATACGGGACCGTTTCCAGATGAGAATCCACAAGTGACTTGCTGACTTGCACAGTATTTGGAGATTGTTGAATAGATTATTTTCATCAGTATTGGGCCAGGACTGGATGCTGATGCCAAGACTGAAGATGCTTCAATCAACTATTTTAACACATTGATTTATTGGTTGGCAGACACTAATTTATGGCTGGGTGTAGTAGTCCATACCTGTAATCCCAGCACTTGGGAGTCAAAGACAGCCTCAGCTACAAAGCAAATTCAAAGCTAGCCTGAGGCATGCAATGCGCTGTCTCAAAAGCTCAGATATGATGGGTAGTTACCGTCAATTGACAGTGTTTAAAATTACCTGAGATATGAGTCTCTGGGCATACCTGTGGGGAGGAAGCTTGATTATATTATCTAAGACAGGAAGACGCACACCATGGATGGCTCCGCTCTCCAGTCTGGGATCTCAACCTACATCATAGAGAAGGGTGCTGGGCACCACACACACCAGCTGTCCCATGAACATAGTGTGGTCAACAGCCTCAAGCTCCTGCCACCTGGGCTTCCCCGCTGTGATAGGCTGTAACCTGGAACTATGAGCAGAATGAAACCTTTCTCCTTTAAGCTGCTTTTGTCAGAGTATTCTATCTTAATCACAAGAAACGAAACTGAGACAGCAGGGTCTAAAGATCAATGACAGAGTATTTTCCTAGCATACATGGTGTAAAAAATAACTTAAAATTTTATATAATTTTGAAATAATAATTAATATAATTATTATTAATTATGTTTATATAATCTTCACCTTAAAAACTACCTTTAGCTTTTCTTTTCAGCAGAAAAACATTATTGTAGCTGGACTTAGCTACTTTGTTCCCTGCCCCTAGATTTCCCCCCCTGGTTTCACCCCAACACTAAACAGGAAAGATGGATAGTGGGAAGAGAGGGTGGGGGAGACAGATCTAAATCTAATTTCTTTCCTTTTGTTTCTTCTTTGAGCACAACTACTAACAACCCCTGTGAATGGTCAACAACCACCTCTCCTCTTGAGGTCCTAGCATTTTTAGAGCCTCTGAAAAGTTCCCAGAATTCCAAAATCATACAATCACAGAAACTATCTAGAGCTGGCAAAACCAAGCCTCTGCTACTGCACAAGGTAAATTATAGTCAGCTGCTGCAAAGCAGTCCCATATCCCCACCCCTGGGGTGAGAATAAAAGCACATTCTTAAAATATTTCCGTGTTTTTTAAAGAAACAAAACTTGCAGAATTCTCACTATACATATCAAAAATATTCATTATTAATAATACTTTATTGACTTTAGCAATAATTATCAGTTTGAGATATTTTATCTGGCAATGTTTCAGTAAATAAAACCTTTTTTTGTTTGTTTGTTTGTTTTTTTCGAGACAGGGTTTCTCTGTGTGGCCCTGGCTGTCCTGGAACTCACTCTATAGACCAGGCTGGCCTCGAACACAGAAATCTGCCTGCCTCTGCCTCCCAAGTGCTGGGATTAAAGGTGCGCACCACCACTGCCCGTAAATAAAACTTTTAAAGAGCTAAGGATTAAACACTTTCACATTCTCTCCATCCTTCTTGTATGAGGGAGGCACTCACACGGGATGGGGTGTGAACCGGCAGCTCTGCCGTGATAGGATCCTGGTCCCACAGGTGAAGTCCAGACAGGCGCCCATGTCAACAGATATTGCCAAAGATTGCCACCCAGTGTGGTGGTTTGAAAGAAAATGGTCTCCACAGACCCATAGGGAGTGTCACTACTAGGAGGTGTGGCCTTGCTGGAGTGCGTCTTAGTTCATTTCCTGCTGTCTTTAGGCCTAGAGGTAGAAGTCTCAGCACCATGTCTGCCTGGATGCTGCCACGCTTCCCTCCATGATGATAATAGACTAAACCTCTGGACCTGTAAGCCAGTTCAGTGCTTACCTTTATTAGAATTGCCGAGGTTATAGTGTCTCTTCACAGCAACAAAACCCTAATTAAGACACCCAGTGATAATTTTTCTCTCCAGCTGGACCAAGTTGGCAAGCTTGCAAAATGCCCAGGTGAGGTCCACAGCCAGAGTACATCTTCCCACACCCACCTGCTTCCTGCTACAACAGGAAGCAAGTTCTTCCTCTGTTCCTCCACCTAGTCCAATGGCCTCTGCTTACAAGATGGTGGTTGAATCTCCCCATGAGTCTGCAGTGGTCACCAGTTCCTTCTTCCAGACTGCTGTGCAGAAAGCCAGAGGCTTGTTAAACCGAACCCCGCCCGAGGCAGAGACGTCTCTAAACGTAAGTCTGGTTGGGGTTGTCACAGACGCCAGACAGGGAAAGGACTGGAGCCTGGGACAAATTCCCACAGCTTCTAGTACAGGGTGAGATGCTGGGTGGGAAACCAACAGAGCATAGGCAAGGACATTGCAATAAGGCACCTCTGAGCTGTCAACCCCCTGGGAGGAGGTCATGGTAAAACTTCAAGAATGTGAGCTCCTCTCTTGCCCTCAGTGTAAGAGTTGCTAAGTGTCCGAACCCACCCTCCCACCATTGTAAGTTTAGGAGAGCCCAAGGCCTGGGCCACCTGAGCTTGCTGTCTAAGGGGACAGTGCTTGTCACCACCTCAGCCATAACAATGTGGTATAGTGTCGAGAGCAAAGGGACAGGCTTCACATAGTGTCAACCAAGTCAAGTGCCTGGAGACCGATGACAGTACAGCACCCACGATCTCTGGATGGCGCTGAGGCCAATGTCTATCAAGAATGACCAAGCAAGCTCTGCACAGAATTGTGGGTGGGGAAGGCCATAGCCTCTAAAATGCAAGTTCTTGGGACACTGAGAAGGCTCAGGGGATATAGGTGCTTGCTACGAATTGTGACAACCTGAGTTTGATTCCCCCAGACCCATGATGAAAAAGAAAAGCATCTCTTAAAAATTGTCCTCTGACCTCAGTAGGCACACACACACACACACACACACACACACACACACACACTTTCTTCTTTCATTTCTTTATTCGTGTGTGTGTGTGTGTGTGTGTGTGTGTGTGTGTATACACATGTGTTCCTTAAAAGTGTACCGAGGGGCGGTGGTGGCACACGCCTTTAATCCCAGCACTTGGGAGGCAGAGGCAGGCAGATTTCTGAGTTCGAGGCCAGCCTGGACTACACAGAGAGACCCTGTCTCGAAAAACTAAAGGAAAAAAAAAACCAAAACAACAACAACAAAAAAAAGTGTACCGAGCCGGGCGTGGTAGCGCACGCCTGTAATCCCAACACTTGGGAGACAGAGGCAGGCAGATTTCTGAGTTCGAGGCCAGCCTGGTCTACAGAGTGAGTTCCAGGACAGCCAGGGCTACACAGAGAAACCCTGTCTCAAAAAAAAAACAAAAAACAAAAAACAAAAAACAAAAAACAAAACAAAAACAAAAACAAAAACAAAAAAAAGTGTACCGAGGTTCGGTGACAGTATTATTTATACCCCTCAGCCAGGCTTTTAGGGATGAAAAGGGGTATTCCTCAACCCTACGTGATTAGCAGGAATGCCTGGGGTGGCTTCACACAGCACACTGGGATCTGTGAAACGCTGCAGCTGTTTACGGTCCCACGGCTGCATCCAAGGATCCTTCACTAACCCAGCACCGCGGGCCCTGTGCCATGCTATTCTCCCAAGACTCACCTTCCAGTGAGTGAAAACCCTACAGAGGCAGAGGCCATGGGAAGGCTTGCTGGGGGTTGGCAACAAGGAAAAGGCACATCAGCAATTCCACCCCTTGGCTGCCAAGGATTCGGCTGTGGCTGCTGACCCCGGTACATCTGACTGGATTCACACCACGGCGATGGATGACCAGCCAGCCTTCTGTGCTCACACGCAAGCCCAGAAACAGGCCTGGCTAGAAGACGGCTCCACATCGCCTCTCCCGGGGCTCGGGCAGTGACACAGGTCACATGATAGCGTCCATCAGAACAAGTCCCTCTGGGCAAGAGACCGTTCTTCTGCGAAAGCCAACAGCAGGAGCACACAGCTGCCTTCAGCTGAAGCTGTCCAACACTGAAGGTTACAAGGAACAAGTTGTCCTTCCCTTCAGATGACTTCCTCTTGGATGGAACATCCCTGCTTCTCCTGTCAGGAACATGCCCAAATTAGGTAGCTGCTGCGGTAGTCTTGGAAAGACTTAGATCCACAAAGAAGCTGTGACCTAACGCCCACATGGGATTTCCTGGATTTGCCTACATTTCTTGTTGGTGTTTTATTATTATTATTATTGTTGTTGTTGTTGTTGTTATTATTATTATTATTATTAATCATTATCATTATTGTTATTATTAGTTCAGCAGAGGTCATTTGAGTTTGGCTTTCCAACGGCTGTGAGGAAAAATCTGCCCAGGCTCGGCTGCTCGGGGCTGAAATGGGCGTGGTGGATGCAGCCGCAGCTCTCAGATTTCTTGTTGCAGTTTTTTCTGACCTTCCGAGTCAAGTAACCTGCTGAAACCAGTCCCCTCATCTACCCAGAGGCCACTCAGCCAAGGCTTAGCTCACACCCCCGGATTCGTGTGCCAAACAGCCCAGAGAGATAGCAATCGGGCTCGGAACAATTCCAGCTGTCAGCAACGCACTTCCTGACTGCAGAAGCGGAGCCCTCGGGAAAATGGCACCGGCCTGCCTGCAGCCCGCCCCCGTGCGGTGCTCCGGGCGATGCCTGGGAAGAGAGCCTGCACCGTATGTCTGTTGACAGCAAGGAGAGGCGCTCAACAGTCTGCCAGGAACAGGAACTGGCCGCTAGCTAGTCTTCTATGTAGGATTATATTTTGAAAGAATTGCTTCAAGATTTTTTTTTTTTAAACTTGGCTGGCTCAGTGAGACATTCAGATGATGATCCGGGGCCTTCGATGTAAGCTAAGGCAGGCTTGTCAAATCATCACACAGCACAGAAGGAAAGCAGGCCAACCATGCTCAGTGAAGTGCATTGGCTTTCCTGTGTCCAAAGTCAGCGTCAGAGTAGGCCAAAGGTCCTGAGAATCCAGAATGGCTTCCCTCATGCTCTGCTAGGGAATTATTGGCGGGGGAGGGGGAAGCTTTGGGTACTAGTGACAAAAGGGTTATCAGCCCCAGCCCACCTGGTTGACTGGCTCCCACAGCTGCTAACTCACCCAGGAGTTATGCCGAGAGCTGGGCTGCCCTCCTTCAAATGTCCCCGTGGCCTGCTCTTAGTTTTCTCGGGCCTCTGCACAAACGCCACCTTCTCAGGAAATCTGTGTTTGATCCACTCCCCTGTCTGAAAGGCCCTGGCCCCTGCCTTTCCCAATATTATACACGTTACCGCCCCCATTACAGTGTATACTGTCTATATTGTAACCATCCTAGCAGGAACAAGGATATTCTATTTTATTTATTTGTTTGTTTATTTTGGGGCAGGGTCCCATGCATCCCAAGCCCACCTCAAACTCCGGAGTTGAAGAAGACCTTCAGCTTCTCTGATGGTTTTGCCTCCACCTCCAAGGTGCTGGGACAACGGGCACGTGCCACGACCCCAGTTCGTAGATTCTGCAGTGCTCGGGATTGAGCCGGGCTCCTCCTGCATGCTGCACAAGCAAGCACTCTGCAAGCTGAGCTGCATCTGCAGCCCGACAGGTGAAGCTATTCTAGACACTTCTGCACACACACCCCTCTTATAATAGCCCCCACAGGTTAGAATCCCCCAAGATTGTCATGCTGGGAGAAGGAAAGGACGGAGGCAGAGAGGACCGTGGGTTCCGGAACGCCCGCCGTTTCACACAGCTCTAACAACTGCACAAGTCCGTGCCCCCCACCCCGCACCTCCCCTCCCCACGGCAGGACAGACTGCAGTGCTGAAGGGTGGGGCCGCACATACCGCGCACGCGCGCCTGTCCTCCTATTAATCCTGCACTTCATGTCAGGACCCCACCCTGCGCTTAGGAACCTCAGGAGCCGTTTGCTCCTCTTCCTGGTGTGACCACTCTGAATACGTCTCCGTCTGCTTCTCAATGGCCTCCCCTCACCTCTCCGATCCGCCTATTTGGTGGAGGGGGGGGGGGTGTGTGACCACGCCTAGGTTGCTGAGCTGCCAGGCTGTGACCCAAACAACTCTGGTAAAATATTTGCCCCTCCAGCTAAAATGTCAAGTGCAAGAATGTATATCTTTACTCACTGTTGGGTCCCAGGGTCTTAGAAAAATGCTATCACATCATAAAGTCTACTAAATATTTACTGAATGTGTGAAGGAATATTACATTTAGCGTTAACTCAAGTACCAAACCCTAGTTATTTCCCTGAGATAGTAATGTGAATGAAAGAGCTTATAATCGCCTAGTGTGGAAGCAAGAACTACGGCTTATTTTCTTGGACTTCCTGTTAAAATAGGCCAGTACGCCATATTGGGGGGCGCGGCATGGCTGCAATTCCTATCTATAGCCACAGGATGGCACCATTGCTCAATGTATTTTCTCTGGAAAGCAGGCTGGTATCAGAAAATTCTCATTCGTCAGCCCTCTTTCCCATCCTCCTCTTTCTCGCTTCCTTCCTCCTAACACTGTAAAAATAAGTCTTTCCTGAAGATCTGAAAGAGAAGACATCAAGCAGGATACATTGCTCAAGACACCTGTCTGGATCCATTAGCTCTGTCTTCTCTCTAGCCCAAAGCCCAGAGCCGGCAGTTCCCAGTCTGAAAGGCAGTGCAGGGACCTTTAGGGATCAGCTCCCTCCCCCGCCCTGACATTCACCTTGAATCCCTCATAGCCCCATCTCAGCAGCCCCTACCTACCCTTGCCTCTGACTCAGAAACCATCAACAGAGAGGTAGGTCTCCCCTTGAGGTTCTGTGGCCTCAGTCCCCCAAAGTCTCTAAGGAAAAAAAAAATCGTGTGATGCCTTTGAGGCTGTGGGTGGCGCTGATGATATTTTATAGTGGGGAACAAATTCCCAGGGATGGAGCAGGCTTACCGAGACAGGAGGACAAAAGGGACGTCAAGGATTTTGCTAGCCTGACCGGTGACCCTGCTCAAACCGAACAACTGGGGGCTTCCCTTTCCTGGGTCACAGCAGAGCTCTGAGCGCCTGGCTTTGAAGGCTGTGGTCTGGTTACAGCCATTTGCTGGTCTCGGGGGTGGAAACCAGTAACCATCTCCAAACGGAGATTGGGAAAGGAAAATAAGCCACGCCCACAGGAATCGCGGGTGCTCCCCCACTTCAGGCTCCCAGACCCAGTCACTGCAGGGAACAGAAGCAGTGCTGGCTAGAAGGTCATTCGGGGTGATGGTTAGGACAGTCACCAATTCCCGAGGCTGAAAAGTGACTCACTTAGCTCTGATGTGCACAGATCAAAGGAGAGTATTAACGGCTTAGACACAAGCCTGCCGTTCTTTGCCATAATAAATCATGTAAAGTCCTCATTCTGCTGCCCGGCTCTACCCTGGCTTTCTCTGCACTGACATAAACACCCTTCTCTCTTCTCTCTACTCTGTTCCATTCTCAAAAAGGCCAAGACATTCTTTGCTGGCTCTCAGACACTCAGCTGCCACGGTGCCTTGGGGAGAGGGGCTCAAATGCCCATGTCCCCAGACAAGAGCACAGGCAGGCCGGAGTGGGTGGGAGCAAGCTCTTCCTGAGAACGCGCCTTCCTTATTTTGCTTGAATGTGTCTCTCTGTGTTGGGCATGTGAGAAACCCAGCTTCCATGTCAGAGCTCTGTTACCTCAGGAGAACCGCCGTGCCTCCGTTCCCCAGGTTATAGGATGTGGATAATTAACAGCACAAAGTCTGGCTTGTGAGGATGACAGGACAAAAGCATGTAAAGCGCTCCGCACCGAGCCTGTTGCAAAACAATGCCAGAGAGCTCTGCTCATGCCTCAACATTCCTGTGGCATTTCCAGGAACGCGTGGATGCAGAACACACTGTCCTGTGGGGCCTCCGCAGGGGAGATGTGCACCCCGCACCCCGCCCCCAGGACTCCAGACTAACGCTCTGGAGCCAAAGGGCCGGGAGCATGCTGTGAGCGGGTCGGCTGTTTCTCCGTGGGCGCTTCAGCCCAAGCCCTCCACAGTGGCGAGGCAGTGTCGGGTGCTTCTGGGTGATTTAAGACGTCTCCGGCGTCCAATCCCGAGGTGCCATAGCAACCTTTTAGCTGTCACCAAAGAAGCGTCTCTGACGCTTGTCTGCAGTGGGCACTGGTGACTGCAGAGACTCAGCCACCACCACCCCTCCCCCAAGGCGCAGGGAACACTGCAGGAGAGGGGGTGGGTCCTGAGAATTCTGCAATTTTGATTTCTTTTAAAAACTCAGAAATATTATAAGGATATGCCTTTGTTTTAACCCCAAGTGTGGTGATATGGGCAGCGTCTGACTACGGTGAGCCCCGTGCTCTGACAGGCATGGTTTTGCCAGCTGTATATACTTTTTGTGATTGTGTCCTATTTGGAATTTGGGGGACTTTTTAGAGGGTAGATAAATGCTAGGGCTTGTTGGATGTTGGGTTTGTTAATAATCATCGTGCTCAAAGAAGAAACAAAGGGAGAGAAATTAAATTCTGGGATCTCTCTCTCCCCCCCCCCATCCCTTCTCTCCTATTTAGTGATGGGGGTGAGATGGGGTGAGGGGTCTGATCAAGATCAAACCAGCTGGTATTCCCTTATGGATGGTGGTGACATTGATAAAGCCCCACCCCTTCCTAAGGAGTTAAAGGGACTTAATGGGGGGGGGGGGGAGTCATTGGAAGAAGGAGGGTCATGGTCCTCAGCAGTATGACCCTGGTGATTTGCCTTCCCCCTGATTTGGGGGTCTGGGGAACTGGAGTTGAGACCGGAGTTTTCTGTGTAGCCCTGGCTGTCCTGGAACTTGTTCTGTAGACCAGGCTGGCCTAGTCTCAGGGATCCACCTGCCTCTGCCTCCCTGGTGCTGGGGTTAGTCCTGTGTGCCATCAGTTGCCAGCTTGGTAATTGTCCTTGCTCAAGTAAATAACTCCCAAGTTGTGCTCATAGAGACATAAGACAGCCCTAAGGAATCACAGTGGACTCTGGGGACGGGCGCGGCAGGGGGTGGGGCGAGACATATACATAAACATACAAGAAAAGGGGCTTCCAAGGGGGTGGGAAGGGGAGGGGATAAGAGGGGACAATGGAGGATTTGATCTGTTGTAGGCATTTTCCTGTCCAGTTGCACCGGTGCAGAGAGGTTCTGTGATTGGACAGGGAAATAGGGGGTGGAGCTAGGAGTTATGGAGAGAGGGTGCGTGGGCCTGCGAGGAGGAAGAGAGGGGGAACCAGGCTTCAGGTGTTTTTCTGTGTGTTTTTATAAGGTTAGAAATATTGGGATAATACTTTTATCATTGCCGATTAGCATCTTGTAATTGTGATTTTAATATTCATAAATCTAATTGGCTAACTAATTAAGATTAAGAGTCCTGCTTCTACCGGGCTACTCTGTATTATATTATCTAACTATGAGGATGGTGGATCTAGTTGGTTACTAGAGTATGGGACCTCCGGTTACAGGGAATTGTGACAGAGAGGGAACTAGTGGCCTGCGGGACAAGAGCACTAGATCCGGGGGGTGGGGTGGGGGGAGGGGCTAGCCCCAGGAGTGGTCATGAGATTGCTCCAGAGAGTCCTCAGAGAGCTGGCGGGGATTTCTTTAATATTTCCCGCAACAATGCTCAAAGTAAAAAATATTGTAGAAGAGTGAACAGCAGCAGCTGGAGAGGCAAAGATGCCTTGCGTGAGAAGCACTGGCCTGGGACCCAGGGAAGTGGGGGAGTGCTCTGGCTGGGAGCTGGCAGAGCTGGGAGTGGAGTGAGTGTGTCTGTCCACCATGTCAGAGCTCAGGGACTGACAATGATTCCCAAAGCCTTGTCATCAGCAGTCTGCCAAATATTATTTCCCTGACCTCTGCCCTCTGACCTCTGACCTCTGAAAGAGACAAACAGGTTCTCTTCTGTTTTGTTTTTTGTTTGGTTTTGGTTTTGGTTCAAGACAGGCTTTCACTATATAGCCTGGGCTAGCTTGAAACTCACTCTGTAGACCAGGCTGGCCTTGGACTCCCAGAGATCCACCTGCCTCTGCCTCTGCCTCTGCCTCTGCCTCCTGAGTGCTGGGACTAAATGTTGTATACCACCAAGGCTGGCTTGTCTTCCAGTCTTAACTAGCAGTGTTAGCATTCTGATTACAGACATTACCCCACTTAGTAACGAGGTGCTCAGTGTTGCAGAATGGCTACCAAAGTGTTAAAGAAGTCGCAGTGTTTGGAGAAGCCTGACTGGAGTCAGGGCTGCCACTGATGCAGGAACAGTTGCTGCAGTGTTAGATATTAACACGCAGAGTTGGAGAACTGACCCGCAGGCCCTTCCCGGCTGGTGCAGGGCACCAGGTCTGAATAGACAGACAGAAAAACAGGCAGACGGATAGTAAGCCAAGACATTCCCATCAAGCACTGGGCGGCATGCAGAGCTAGAGCCATGGGGACTGTTGGGAGTTCTCTCGGTCCCTTGATGAGATAGCTGGACTTGTAAGATCCGAAAGAAAAACGGGGGGTACCCCAGCACCCCATGCCTCGGAAACCAGCACCCCAAACACTCACGAGAGACAGACCTGATGCAATTTGCAAGAGGAATTATAATTTCCAGAGCTCTGGGGGTCACAGTCCTACCATGCAGGGTAAAAGAAGTGAGCCATGTGGGCTGGCTTGGATTGGCCGTTTATAGGCTTATAACAGAACCCGCCTACCACAAGCTTCTAAGCCAATCAGTTCAAACCATCCGAACCCGCACTCTCTGAGAACCTGGAGGAAAGAATGGGCCAAACCTCTGCTCCTTTGGGGTCACCCTAGACTCAGGCACGGGGGATTCCTAGCTTGCAGCCTTATCCTTTCAGACTCAGGTCACCTATCAGTGTTAACTGTCTTTTTATGTGGTCCAAGGTGTCTTGGTGACTTTGCTATTGCTGTGGTAAGACACCATGACCAAGGCAACCTACGGGAGAAAGGGTTTATAGAAGAAGCTGTAAGGGGGTCACAGCAGGGGCTCACAGCTTCAGAGAGTCAGGAGTCTGTGGCCATCACAGCAGGGAGCATGGCTGCAGGTGGGGATTCATGGTTCTGGAGTGTGGTTCTTGAGACAGAACCGCAAGCCGGAGCTAACTGGGAATGGCATGGGTTTCTGAAACCTCAAAACCCAGTGACACGCCTCCTCCAACAAGGCCACGCCTCCTGGTCCTTTCCAGACAGTTCCACCAACAGGAGACCAAGTGTTTAAATACATGAACTATATGTATGAGGGCCATTCTCGTGCAAACCACCACACAGTGAGAGAGACCGCTGCAAACTCGATGTTGTTCTGAGGTGTTTGCTAAGTTTTGGGGCCTGGTTTCCAGTATGGTTTTAATGTACTCATGTGCCCATAGGTTCCCTGTCTACTTAGATGAGCTTATAGTGGGTGTCTTTTTGTTTGTACACATGAGGCCAGCACTTGAGAGTTGGTTCAAGAAAGGTGTTGGCATTTATGTGCACAAGTGCAATTCAGACAGACTCTGCCTCTGACTTTACACTCAGAATGGAGTTAATTGTTGCTTTGTAAAAGAGATTCACTTAAGCAAGGCACACCCTAAAGGCAACGCAACGCACGATATGGATCAACTACCGTCTGCTCTCCATGAAGGAGTCCATGGAACTCAAAGTCCGTTCAGTCTGTGACCTGGAAGATGACTCCCTGAGGACTTCCCTTGGTGAGGATGCGCCCTGGCCTTCTTGGGAGGTAATACTCCTTAGATGTGGACCCTTAGTCTGAACCAAAATACACAAAAACTTGTCCAACCTCTAGAGACCTGGACAAAACAAACAAACAAACAAACAAACAAAAAATGAAACAGTGCCCTGGAGGCCCAGACACTCACTAAACAGGTTCTAGTTCAACCAGGCCGCCCGCTGCCTGTGTGAGAAAATCACCTAAACTCTGTGCCTGGCATCCCTGCCTGAGAATGAAGGCACTAATATAATATCTGATCTGTCGGGACGTCTTCAGCATTAAATATCCTCGTAGGGGGAAAGTGCCCAGAGCAGAGCCAGGATCACAGCAAATAAACAAACTCAACGTGGCAGGAGACAGCGCCTTCTCTGTGCAAAAGTACCCAGCCAGGTCACGACCGAACATCTGGCGGTGGGGTTTCCATGGGACCTTGGCCCTGCACAGGAGGGAGGGGGCTGGGGGAAGACAGGCGTGTGTGTTTGTGTGTGTTCCGGGGACTTTCTCTGAAGAGGCTGTTCTGAGGACCAGAAACCTCAGTGCACAGGCTCTGAGCTTTCCCATTTCACCACCCCACATCCCCCCAGGGATTTCTCTCAGTTAAAAATGTTGAGGAAGGAAAAACTTCCCTTCCCAATTTAGGTTTGAGTAGGGGCCTGTGAACAAACTGACCTTAAATAGACAGCAGAAAAGAAAGCCTACTCCAGGGTGGACCAGGCTAAAGGCCTATCTATATGCAAACTCAACAAGCTGGCTTTGAAAGGCGGAAATGGAGTATTTACATAATTGTTTTCGGACTGCTGCGGTGCCCGGACTGGAGGCCTCTGGGCAGGGAGCAGGTGTGGCGCACGGATTCAGTCAGATAAGCAAAGCCCCAAGGATCTCGCTACTTCTGCTGTTGGGACTTCCATCAAGGAAGCTTGGGGAGCCCTCACATTTCCTTTCTGGCAGAGGCAGCAAAACTCCGGCCCAGAAGCCTTCCCAAACAGAGCTTGAAAGCCGCAGAGCTCTGCCAAGCGCCTTGGATGACTTATCTGCCCTGTGCAATAAATCGCCCTCCAGTGTAGCAGCTCACACAAACAAAACCCCGACATTTATCATCTCCCACGGTATCTAAGCAGCAAGAATTTGGAAGTAGTTCAGTTGGGTGGTTCCCGCTCAGCGTTCCTCCTGGAGTTGTGGTCGGGACATCGAACGGGCTGGCTGCATGCGAGGCCTTGATGTGGCCGGAGGGTCTGTCCCATCACTGATTCTCCACAGGGCTATTGTCAAGAGGGTTCGATCCATTCCTCAACGCGTAGCCCCCAAGGTGGCTCTCCTACCCCTTGGAAGCTGGCGGATGCTGCCTCTGAGAAAGACAGGCTGTTTTGGTGGCCGTGCATCATGAAAGGAGCCGACACAGGAGTTTAAGAACTAGGATATGGGGATCTCGGCTCCACCTTGGAGACCGACCACCGCAGACTTCACTCTCCCCTGCACCACCGGCTCTGCCAAACGTACAGAGTGCTGCTAACCAGAAGCCTGCAGAGTGAGACTCTGGGCACCTCTGCTCCCCTACCTGTCTCCTCAAAGAACAACACACCCGCTAGAGCTAGACCCATCACCCTCAAAGGTGGGTCAGAGTGCTTTCTTGTATGCTTGGGTTTATCACCAGCACCACATAAATTAGGCATGGTGACTCGCACCTGTAATCCTAAAACTGGGGATGTGGAGGTAGAGGACGAGAAGTTCTGTTCATATCATCAGCTGTGTTGTCAGTTCAAGGCTCTCCCGGACAACAGGAGACACCATCTCAGAATAATAAATATAAATAAAAAGGAGGGTCTGTTCCATTGTCCCATCTCCATATCAAGACTGGGACACGAGGCTTCCACACCCAAACCAAGCCAGCCAGGAAACGTGGCCCCGGTTTCCTGAGGGAGATGAGGTGATTCTGCCAGCTCCTGTCTCCTCCCTGTTAATGAGAGGTTGAAAGCATTAGGCAGTTCTTCCCCCAGGCTCCTCTTGATCCCAAATGCAGATGTGGGACTGACTTCTGCCATCCAGTCCTCATGCTATTCCGGCCCCAGCTGGAATCTGCTCTTGCAATGGACCCATACCTGTTCTTCCTGTCCTGGTGCCTCCAAGGGTCTTCCAGACTCAACCCTGTAGCCTTGAGCCCAAGAGGCACCTCTGATGTTTTCCATTTGATGCCCCTCCCCGCCCCCTCTCCCCACCTCCCACCTCCCACCTCCCCACCCCCTCCCCCCACCCTCCCACCGCCGACCCTCCCACCGCCGTCTCATCTCTGTGTCTCGAGGTGTTCTTGCCCTCTACACAGCCCCACTGTGCCTCACACTTGTGAGCCTTGCTCCTCAGGAGAGCCCCCTCAAGGACAGATGGCTGCATGAGCTCAGCGCTGAGAGCAACAGGTTGGCATATGGGGGTGGAAGAAGGCTGGAGAGATGGCTCAGCGGGTAAGAGCACTGACTACTCTTCCAAAGGTCCCGAGTTCAATTCCCAGCAACCACATGTTGGCTCACAATGATCTGTAGTGGGCTCTGATGCCCCCTTCTGGTGTGTCTGAAGAAACCAAGAGAGCGAGAGTTTATTCACATCCGTAAAAATAAGTAAAAATAAATTGAAGAGGAGGAGGAGGAGAGCTATCAGCCTAAACATCTCCCTTCCATTCTTCCATGGGAAAAATCCTACTACAAAAGCCTATATTCAACAAAACTGGAAAATCATGGATGAAATGGACAATTTTCTAGACAGATAAAAGGTACCAAAGTTAAATCAGTATCAAGTAAATGATTTAAACAGTCCCATAACCCATAAAGAAATAGAAGCAGTCATTAAAAGTCTCTCAACAACAACAACAACAACAACAACAACAAAAAAGCCCAGGACCTATGGGCTCTATCAGACCTTCAGAGGAGACCTAACACCAATACTCTTCAAACTATTCCACGAAATAGAAGCAGAAGGAACACAGCCCGGTTCATTCTAGGAAGCCACAGTTATTCCCTTGGAGTCTCCGTTGGAGATGGAACGGTTTCTGTCTAATCAGGATTTCTCTGTCTCCTCTAATCACAATTTCCTTTCATAGAGGACTTCATATTTTTTCAACTTCTGTCATGTTAAATGTTCCAAATAGCTTTTTAAAACTGGTATAAAAAACCCTACATATGGCTGGGCGGTGGTGGAGCACGCCTTTAATCCCAGCACTTGGGAGGCAGAGGCAGGTGGATTTCTCTGAGTTCGAGGCCAGCCTGGTCTACCAAGTGAGTTCCAGGACAGCCAGGGCTACACAGAGAAACCCTGTCTCGGGGAAAAAAAAAAAAACCTACATATAACAATTTCTTAATTTTGAAAACTGGTATAAAAAAACCCTACAGATAATAATTTCTTAAGATTAAAAAAAATAATAATATAGTATTTCACTTTGTAAATGTTCAATATTTCTTTGCTTACAAGTATTTGATTTCCTTAAAAAAATAAAGAAAACTTTTATGTCCACAAAAAAAGAAAGAGAAAAAAGAAGAGGAAAGGAGCTATCAGCCTAAAATTCTCCTTCTTCCATAGGAAAAATCGGTGGAATGGGTGTGGCATGAGAGTGTCACATGACTCCCGTGGGATGGGTGTGGCATAAGAGTGTCACATGACTGCTGTGGGATGGGTGTGGCATGAGAGTGTCACATGACTGCCATGGGATGGGTGTGGCATGAGAGTGTCACATGACTGCCGTGGGATGGGTGTGGCATGAGAGTGTCACATGACTGCCGTGGGATGGGTGTGGCATGAGAGTGTCTGAGAATGGCTTTGGCACTGAGGCAGCGTGGTAAAGTATTTGTCTCTAGGTCTCCTGACCCTGCTAGAGAACATTTAAGTTAAAGACAAGTACAAAGCATCCGGCAGTGACAATCTCTGTGGGACAATCTTGTCACCCATCAGTTTCTCCAAGAACACTGGAAGCCAGACACCTGTGATTAAAGCCGGTCAAGGCTGTGGCACAGAGAGGCCCCAGAATGATTCAGACAGAACAAGGTTGGAGGTTACAGGATTGAGGCACAGGCTTCCCCTGGAGTTGCCCAAGGCTGCCTCTGCGGACCCAGTACCCCATGGCTTCTCCCAGAGTGACAGTTTCTGTCTCCTCTGATCAGACCTGGCTGGAGCTTTCTCCTTTTGCCACAGGCATTAAATATTAACTCAGGTTTTGTTTTGGTTTAGTGTACCGTTTATGCTCAGAGTAATTAACCTGCCCACTGGGCTCAGGGAATCCTGCCCTGCACTGACATGGCAGTACTGAGCAGGCGGGACTCTGTTCTTCCCCTCCACTCAAGGCCTGATCTCATACTGCCCTTCTTCCCACAGAAGTCACCCCTGTGACTTTTGTGTCCCACCAACCTGCTCTGCTATTGCCATCCAAGCTCGATGTGGGTGTTATGGGGCACAGGTTTAAACAAGCACATAAGGGGCCTTTGCGGGACCCTTCTTACTGCCTCTTTGCTTTCCCTAGTACAGAACACGCTCTGCAATTGCTGCCACACCATGTAAGAGGAAGAGTGACTTGCACATAGCATTTTATCCCCGACACGCCTATTATGTGTCACACTACAGTGACTCGGCATTACAGACTCCCCTTGCCCACGTGCCCCTGAATGAGATGTGTCTACATCACTAGTTCCCAGAGAGAATGTGATCTTCACCTGTGCCAGTGTTTACAGTCAGCTTTTAAGCATTTGCCAGTGCCCCAGGAATATAACTGCACCCACATCTTAATCAAATGATCTTAATCAATGTGTTTCCTCCACTCTGCCTGCTGTTGGCTTTCTGGTTCATAGTGTTAGCATGTTGGTCTTGGTTGTAGGCTTTTAATCAGGTTTGCATTGTCAGATATGAATTCTCTACAGTGAATCAGGCCTCAAATCCAATCAGGAAGAAGCTACCCCACATCCAATCAGGAAGAAGCTACCCCACATCCAATCAGGAAGAAGCTACCCCATATCCAATCAGGAAGAAGTTACCCCTCATCCAATCAGGAAGAAGTTACCCCTCATCCAATCAGGAAGAAGTTACCCCTCATCCAATCATGAAGAAGCTACCCCACATTCAATCAGAAAGAAGTTATCCCACATTCAATCAGGAAGAAGTTATCCCACATCCAATCAGGAAGAAGTTATCCCACATCCAATCAGGAAGAAGTTATTCCACATCCAATCAGGAAGAAGCTACCCCTCATCCAATCAGGAAGAAGTTACCCCTCAACACACCCACCACTATTATACCAGTACTCTCATCTTGCCTAGCTTGTTGGTATTATTGTACACGGGGTCAACCTGCAGCTGGAGTGGTCATAGGCCCTAGTGAAGAAGTTACTATTGTTGTGCTCTCAAATGGATATGATGTGCCTGTCTTAAAAGTTTTACTGCTATGAACAGACACCATGACCAAGGCAACTTTAAAAAAAAATTCTTTAATCGTTTTTTACAGTCCAGATTTCATCCCCCTTCCAGTTTGCCCCCCAACAGCTTCCCATCCCATACTTCCCCCCATCTATGGGGATGTCCCCACCACCCCTACCCCTCCACACCTCCCCACTCCTTGGGGCCTCCAGTCTCTTGAGGGTTAGTGCATCTTCTCTCACTGATTCTAGTCCTCTGTGTATTTGTGTCGGGGGCCTCATATCAGCTGGTATATGCTGCCTGGTTGGTGACCCAGTGTCTGAGAGATCTTGGGGGTCCAGGTTAGTTGAGACTGCTAGTCTTCCTATGGAGTTGCCCTCCTCCTCAGCTTCTTCCAGCTTTCCCCCAGTTCAACCTCAAGGATCCCAGGTTTCTGTCCATTGGTTGGGTGCTGGTATCTGCCTCTGACTCTTCCAGTTGCTTGTTGGGCCTCTCGGAGGGCAGCCAGGCTAGGTTCCTGTCTATAGCACACCACAGCATCTGTAACAGTCTCAGGGCCTCAGGGCTCCAGGGCCTCCCCTTGAGCTGGATCTTAATTTAGGCGTGTCACTGGACCTCCTTTCTATCATGCTCTTCTCCATTTTTGTCCCTGCAGTTCCTTTAGAGAAACAATTCAGGGCCGGAGCTTTTGACTGTGGGATGGCAACCCCCATCCCTCCACTTGATGTCCTGACCCTCCATTGGAAGTGGACTCTTCAAGTTCCCCCTCCCCACTGTAGAGCACTTCATCCAAGGTCCCTCCCTTTGAGTCCTGAGAGGCTCCCACCTCCAAGATCTCTGGTACATTTTAGAGGGTCCCCCTGCCTACTACCTCTCGAGGTTGCATGTTTCTAGTTTTTCTGCTGGCCCTCGGGTCTTCAGTCCTGTCCCTCCTCTCCCCCAATACCTGACCATCTTCCTTCTTCCCCTCCCCATCCTCTCTCCCACCCAGGACCTTCCCTCCCTCTGCCCCCCTGTGACTGCTTTCTTCTCCCTCCCAAGTGGGATTGAGGCATCTTCACCTGTGTCCTTTGGCATGTTAACCTTGAGTCCTGTGTGTTGTGTCCTAGGCAGTCTGTACTTTTTTGGCTAATATCCACTTAGGATACCATTCAGGTCCTTTGAGGTCTAAGTTATCTCACTTAGGATTATATTTTCTAGTTCTATCCTTTTGCCCACAAAATTCAGGATGTCCTTGTTCTTAATTGCTGAGTAGTATTCCATTGTGTCAATGAACCACATTTTCTGTATCCATTCTTTTTTTTTTTTCTAGGTTGTTTCCAGCTAGTGGCTATCACAAACAAGGCTGCTATGAACACAGTGGAACACATGCTCCTGTAGCATGGTGGGGCATCTTTTGGGTATATTCCCAAGAGTGGTATTTCTGGGTTTTCAGGTAGGTCTATTTCCAATTTTCTGAGTGTCTTAGTCAGGGTTTCTATTCCTGCACAAACATCATGACCAAGAAGCAAGTTGGGGAGGAAAGGGTTTATTGAGCTTACACTTCCAGCTGTTCATTACCAAAGGAAGTCAGGACTGGAACTCAAGCAGGTCAGGAAGCAGGAGCTGATGCAGAGGCCATGGAGGGATATTACTTACTGGCTTGCTTCCCCTGGCTTGCTCAGCCTGCTCTCTTATAGAACCCAAGAATACCAGCCCAGAGATGGCACCACCCACAAGGGGCCCTCCTTCACTTGATCACTAATTGAGAAAATGCCCCACAGCTGGATCTCATAGAGGCACTTCCCCAAGTGAAGCTCCTTTTCCTATGATAACTCCAGCCTGTGTCAAGTTGACACACCAAACTAGCCAGTACACTGAGGAACCTCCAGATAGATTTCCAGAGTAGTTGTACCAATTTGCAATCCCACCAGCAATGGAGGAGT
The DNA here is from genome assembly GCA_964023405.1 of Apodemus agrarius. Classification (NCBI taxonomy): domain Eukaryota; kingdom Metazoa; phylum Chordata; class Mammalia; order Rodentia; family Muridae; genus Apodemus; species Apodemus agrarius. Next base: position 94,902,608 of record OZ030016.1, read on the forward strand.
GTTCCTCTTTCTCCACATCCTTGCCAGCATCTGATGTCACCTGAGGTTTTGATCTTAGCCATTCTGATGGGTGTCAGGGTCATTTTGATTTGCATTTCCCTGATCACTAAGAACTTTGGACATTTCTTTTGGTGCTTCTCGGGCCTTCAAGATTTCTCTGTTGTGAATTCTGTTTAGTTCTATACTCCATTTTTTAAAATTGGGTTGTTTTGGTTTTTTTGTGGTTAGCTTCTTGAGTTTTTTTTATATATTGGATGTTAGCCTTCTATCAGATGTGGGGTTAGTGAAGAATTTTTCCCCATTCTGTAAGTTGCCAATTTGTCCTATTGACTATATCCTTTGCCTTAGAGAAGCTTTCTATTTTCATGAGGTCACATTTGTCAATTCTTGATCTCACAGCCTTAGCCATTGGAGTTTTGTTTAGGAAATTTCTCCTTGTGCCAATGAGTTCAAGGCTTTCCCACTTTCACTTATATTACATTAAGTGTATCTGGTTTTATGTTGAGGTCCTTGGTCTACTTGGACTTGAACTTTGTGCAAGGTGACAAACATGGATCTACTTTCATTTTTCTACATACAGACTGACAGACCAGCACCATCTAGTGAAGATGCTTTCTCTTTTCCATCGTATATTTTTGGATTCTTTGTCAAAAATTAAGCATCTCTAAGTGTGTGGTTTTATTTCTGGGTCTTCAATTCTATTCCATTGATCAACCTGTCTGTCTGTACCAATATCATGCTGTTTTTAATCACTATTGCTCTGTAATATAGCTTGAGGTCAGGAATGGTGATTCCCCCAGAAGTTCTTTTATTTTAAGAATTGTTTTCGCTATTCTTGCTTTTTTGTTTTTCCAGATGACTTTGAGAATTGTTCTTTCCATATCTTTGAAGAATGTGTTGGGATTTTTATGAGGATTGTGTTGAATCTGTAGATTGCTTTTGGTAGGATGGGCATTTTTACTATGTTAATTCTACCAATTCATGAGCATGAGAGATCATTTTCTGAGGTCTTCTTTGATTTCTTTCTTGAGAGACTTGAAGTTCTTGTCCCACAGATCTTTCATTAGTTTGGTTAGAGTTACCCCAAGATATTTTATATTATTTGTGACTATTATGAAGGGTATTGTTTCTCCTATTTCTTTCTCATCCTATTTATCTTTGTTATAAAGGAAGGCAACTGATTTAATTTTATATCCAGACACTTTTCTGAAGTTGTTTATCAGTTGGAGAAGTTCTCTGGTAGAATTTTTGGGGTAGCTTATATGTAGTATCATATCATCTACAAATAGTTATACTTTGACTTCTTCTTTGCCAATTTGTATCCCCTTGATCTCCTTTTGTTGTCTTATTGCTCTAGCTAGAACTTCGAGTACTATATTGAATAGATATGGGGACAGTGGGCATCCTTGTTTTGTCCCAGATTTTAGTGGGATTGCTTCAAGTATCTCTCCATTTAATTTGATATGAGCTGTTGGTTTGCTGTATATTGCTTCTATTATGTTTAGGTTTAGAACTTGAATTCCTGCTCTGTTCAATATTTTTAATACAAATGGGTATTGTATTTTGTCAAATGCTTTTTCAGAATCTAATGAGATGATCATGTGATTTTTTTCTTTGATTTTGTTTATATAGTGGATTATGTTAATGGATTTTTGTATATTGAACCAACTTTGCATCCCTAGGATGAAGCCTACTTGGTCATAGTGAATGATGATGGTTTTGACGAGTTCTTGGATTCAGTTTGTAAGAATTTTATTGAGTATTTTTGCATCGATACTCATAAGTGGATACTCATAACTGAAATTGGTCTGAAGTTCTCTCTTTTTGTGTTGGGTCCTTGTGTGGTTTAGGTATCAGAGTAATTTTGGCTTCATAGAATGAATTAGATAGTGTTCCTTCTGTGTCTATTTTATGGAATAGTTTGAAGAATATTGGTGTTAGCTCTTCTGTGAAGGTCTGGTAGAATTTGGCACTAAAGCCATCTGGCCCTGGGATTCCCCCCCCCCTGTTGGGAGGTTTTTAATGACTTCTATTTCCTTAGGGGATATGGGCTTATTTAGATACTTTTGTAGTAGAATCTGATGATTTTTTAAATTTCCTTAGTTCCTGCTGTTATGTCTCCCTTTTCAGGAACTCCTAAGGATATTTATCTAATTGCATTCTTTTTTTTTTCTTTTCTTTTTTTTTTTTTCTGGTAGGGTTGCTGTGTTCGTGTGTGGAGGCCAGAGAATAATGTGGAAGTCAGTTCTCTCCCTCGTGTGTGAGTGTGTGCGTGCGTGTGTGAGTGTGTGTGTGTGTGTGTGTGTGTGTGTGTCCACGTTCCAACTCAGTTGTCAGGTTTGCATCCTGCAAAGCTTGTGCCTTCACCTGCCGAGCCATCTACTCAGTCCAGGGCATGTCACCGAGCTCTCTGCACGGCTCACACGGGGCTAGAACTCTGACATTCTGGGCTTGTTCTTTACAAAAAAGAAAAGCTCCTTGTAACAGATCTCAAGTTTCATGTAAAAGATTTCATTCTGAACTGGGGGCGTATGTTCATCTGAACTGGGGGCGTATGTTCATCTGAACTGGGGGTGTATGTTTTAGCAGAACAATCTTTACAATATTTGTTTGTTACTTTGTTAATCATTTCCTGATTTTATATTTTATTTTAATTTCTATGTTTCAACATCTTTTTCTATTGCTTCTTTTGCTTATTCCTACCTTGTTTTTATTTTTCATTTTCATTTTCAGCACTAACACACAATTATCCTAAAACAGACAACAGACTTTTTTTTCTATATTTAGCCCTGAATAATAACAATCAGTTGTCTTCTAGGAGGAGAAAGGGTGTTGCCCTATCTACCCAATAAAGGATAAAAATATTCAAATGAATTTTAAAAGATCACATAATGGAAAGCACATTATTATTAACAATAAGTGCTAAGAACTTTAAACATATACCCCCTTGAATACAGCTACAAAATGCACACGGTCCCCTGGAGGGGTGGGGTAACTCAGTGGTAGGTACAGCAGTTTCCCAGCATGCTCAAGGCCTTGGGTTCATCCTTAGAGCTGAGAAAGAGGAGGTAGGGCACAAACGCAAGGAGGTTTACATTTCAGAAGAAAAAAACATAGTCAGAACTTTTTGTTAGTGTGAGCTATGTTGTCCTTAGTCTCGTTTCACAAGATGGCTGCTCTCTTCCCAAGCATTGACTTTGCATTCTAGGCACCAGCGAAGTGTTGGAAGGACTCACAAGCAACAGCACCTCAGGAACCCACCCACTCTCCTCAGGTGTTGTTAGGCCTCAGCCACACCTCTTGGCCACTCATGGCCCTAAGATGTTTGCTTGTTTGTTCTTAGCTGAGCACACATCCATCCTGCACAGAATTGGACGACGTCTGACTATCTGAAGTAACGCATCATGGCCGGCCCTTCCCTAACAGGTCAGTAAGCTATGGAAGCCCTTCCTAGTCCTCACATGATGCCATTTGGAAATGGGGCCTTTTAGAGGAAATTGGGTTTACTTGGGGACACATGGGTAGGATTCTCATGTTGGGTTTGGTGGCCTTATTAAGAGGAAAAGAAAGAGATCTCTCTTTATGAGCATGCCACATAAACATGCATAGCAAGGAAGTAGCTGTTGACAAGCCAGGAAGTGGGACCCTACACAACCCCACAAAGTCAGGAAGTGGGACCCTCCACAACCCACCAGCCAGGAAGTGGGACCCTCCACAACCCACCAGCCAGGAAGTGGGACCCTCCACAATCCCACAAAGCCAGGAAGTGGGACCCTCCACAATCCCACAAAGTCAGGAAGTGGGACCCTCCACAACCCCACACCAGCCAGGAAGTGGGACCCTCCACAACCCCACAAAGCCAGGAAGTGGGACCCTATACAACCCCACAAAGCCAGGAAGTAGGACCCTACACAACCCCACAAAGCCAGGAAGTGGGACCCTACACAAATTCCCACATCTGCCAGTACCTTGATGTTGGTCTTCACAGCCTGGGAGAAATAAATGTCCATTGTTCAACCCCATCTAAGCCAACATATTAGAGCAGACTAAGAAAAATCAGTCAGGACCAACCTCCATCCCCACAACTGTGGGGTTATGGGTCCCGCATCTGCTCTGCCACAGGGCTCAGCTGCGGTAGGGAAGCCCTGGACACTGCTCTGGGGGTGGGAAAGCATAGTCTGAAGTGCAGGACAGCTGGAGCTGGTTTAGGGGTCCCCAGGCCTTCGACGAGGCCAGGGCCATCTGGTTCTCAGACTCTCAGACATCCAGGGGCCCTCTGGGAGCTGTGGAAGAGCTGAGTGCGAACTGGGTGGGGGCCCTCAGGCTGGATCTAGCCTGGGGCCAGGGGACGAAGGGGGCATTTCCGGCTGGTCCCTCCGGGAGAGTCCTTGGCCTGGGCTTGGGCTTGGAGGTGGCCGTGTCTGGGAATGCAGAGAGGCCTTCTACTGGAGATTAGACAGCCAAAGGCCTCCACGGCTCCCCAGGGCAGATCCCAGTGAAAGAAACAATTCATGGTTTTAAGACATTTATTGTCATGGTGGAAAGTGGATGAGTAAAACCGTACCCCACTTCTCAGGGTGGGCAAGGAGGAGTGCCCGGGAAGGAAAGCTTATTGGCTAAGCCCTCTAGGTACCTCATTAGTATGGAGATCTGTCTTGGGACTACATGACCACAGGTCATGTTCTCTACATATGGAGAGGCTCAGAGAGTTGCCCTTACATGACTGATGGCCACAAATCTATGGGGGCTGAGGCTAGTGCCAGGCCCTGGTGCCCGGGAACAGGCGAAGCACCTGCCGTCTGTTCCTTCAGGATCTCTGGAGTTGCGAGCCTTAGCTCAACCAGGAACCAACTACCTTTCACCCCACTCCCAGACACCCCACCTCACCCCACCCCCCAAACAGGGAAAGGCAGTGAAGCTGAGACATGCAGAATAACATGGGAGCAGAAATCCAGCCCAGGCAGGTCAGTGGTTGCCATGGCTGCCTTGAGTATGGCTTGGGGAAGGCTTTCTTGATTTAAACCTTCCATCCCCTGATGGTGTTTTCAGGAAAAGGCCAATGCTCACTTTGTAGGAGGTGGGGTTACATGTCCAGTACACTGTGGCTGCTATTCATGTCTACTCGGGCCAGCTCAAAAGGGACAGCAACTCAGCCTAACATCGGCTCCCTATGACTGATCTCTTTGAAGGCCCACGTTGTACCTGCATTGGGAACATCCCAGCAGATCGTGGATGAGCTCTATTGGGGAACGTGAGAGAATCTGATTCTGTCTGTGGTGGCGATGGACCCAGCAAAAAGATAGCACCTCCCAGGCTTCTCTACAACTGAGGCTGGTCAACAGTGGGTGTTCAGATGATGCCTACGAAGAGATGGTTCACAGGGCTTGCCCTGCTTTCTCTGTGCCACAGGGGTAGCCGTGGCAGCTGAGCACCGGCAGCCATCCTGGGAGACTGACAGTAATGAAAGTGTGAAGCATGCTGGGAGTCAGGCTCTGGCAGCCATGACAGTCTGGAGCATTTTGCTGGAGAGAATAAACCCAAGATATGGGACCCTGTTTGCTCAGGACTCCTGATGTAATTCGGGTCATTCAAGTCCTACCAAATTCGGGGCTCTCTAGTGAGAGTCACACTCTCTGCATCTTCTACATCTCTGCCTGTTTATGTAAGAACAAGGACCTGAATTGGGCCACAGATTCCACATAAAAGAGCCGGGTGTGTCCACAGGCTTGGACTTCCGTGTTAGAGAGCCACGCATCCCTCGGCTTGCTGGCTATCCGGCCTAGCCTGTGGTACTCTTCAAGTCCTAGAGAGAGACACTGTCCTCAAAACACAAAGTAGACAGTTCGTGAGAAAAGACACCCAGTACACACACACACACACACACACACACACACACACACAAACACACAGGCATGCAAAGACAAACCTCAAAGAACCAAGCAAATATTTTTAAACAGAAGGAAGGAGAGGCGATTTCCAGAGTCACCAGTCACTCAGAAGGTCCCCCATCACCTCAGCAAGGTCCCCACTGCACAGTGAGGACTCAAGTGTCCCAGAATGCTCAGCTCTGAGGGTCGTGTCAGAGGGTTCTCCAGGACTCCTGGAGGGTCTCACCTCAGCACAGGCTTCTGTTTCCCTTGCTACCCTGTAAATTCAGAGGCAGACTCCAGGCCCACCAAGGGGTCCCGAAGTCCAGCCTGGCCACTAAAGGCATATTTCCTTCTCTGGAAACGTTTAGCTGAATAACTTTCCAAATTTCTCTCTCTCCAAATTTATTAACCTCAGACTTTCATATTGTAAAAAGTTTGATATTTTCACTGTGTTCAAACATGACTTTTCTATTTTACTTTCTGATTTTCAGTGTATCCATGGGCATCCTCTTACTGAATTTTAATTGTATTGAATTGTGGATTTACTTTACAAATACTTAACACTTGGTTCTCTTTTTGGTTTGTTTGTTTGTTTTGTTCTGTTTTTTTCCAAGACAGGGTTTCTCTGTATAGCCCTGGCTGTCCTGGAACTCACTCTGTAGACCAGGCTGGCCTCGAACTCAGAAATCTGCCTGCCTCTGCCTCCCAGAGTGCTGGGATTACAGGTGTGTGCCACCACCGCCCGGCAACTTGGTTCTCTTTATTGAGGCTACTTAATCTGTTTTTCTCTTTCCCAGACACCTCTTACCCTCTTTGCCAAGGTTTCATCCTGCCTTCTGCTTTGGATTGCTGGCTCACTATTTTCCCAATACCACAAAGTGAATGCTTTCTAAAATATTTTTTTTTATTAACTAACAAAAAAGAGGAAAAGTTCAGATCATACAATTTCCTCAGAGTGCAGTCCTGCAGACGTTCTGAGCCTGTGGCAGCATGTTCTAACCATTATGCTTTCTGAGTAAACTTCCCTGCGCTGGATTTCCTTCCCAAATCACTTGTTGATGCTGTGAGTGCTTTTAAATTTCCAAGTAGTTGGTTTATTTTTATTTGCTTTGTTGTGATCTTATTCCACATCCTATGTTCCTCAGAGAATGTAGCACGCTTTGTCCTCTTGTAGAACCGACCATGATTATGTTAGTGATTTAGGAAGTGACATGTGAGACCAGAGGGTTCACTGCCATGCAATGATGAAGCTCTCACATAGTGTAAGATTCTGTCCCTAAAGTTCTCTTTGAGGCTGGGACAGGCTTGGAGGCCAAAGCAAGAGCTGAGAAGCATCTATGGGGGTGGAGTGAGCTGGGGTGGGGCTCATGTGTTTGTTGAAACAGAGACAGTAGTTAATCGCTGCCCTGGTTGGCCAGAGAGGGGAACAACTTGGGTGAAGTTCTGGAGAAGTGGTGAACAGGAACCGGAAGGCTCTGGAGATGATCTCACCAGTGAAGTCAAAGGTCAAACGTTGGTGCATTTTAGAGGGTGGCCAGAGAGGAGCCAAGAAACAGATTCTTCTTTGCTTAAATCTATACATTTCTATGAAGAGAAACTTTGAAAGGTATGGCCTGTCAAACAGTTCACTATGTAAATTATGTCTTGACCCTGTAGATTAATAACAGGAATACACAAATAAAGAATGTTCTAAGCCACAGGTTCTCCATAGTGAGATAACTCTCATAAGGAGTCAAATTTGGCTTTTGAAAGGCCTCAAACACTCGATGTGTATAGACAGGGGATCTGTACATGCAGCACACAGATACACTGTAGCATCTCTGAGCTGTTCAAACTAAATGGTGAGATGGTGCCACCACTAAGAGCACTTCTTGCTTTCAGTGCACTTGGGCTCGGTTCCCAGAATCCACACACAGCTTTGCCTTCAGGGGATCCAGAGGACTCTTCTAGCTTCCAAGGGTGTGTGCAGGCAGGCATACATGCTTCTTGCTCACACACTTGACAAGCTCAGGGGCAACTGCAGCTATGGGGAGGCCTCATCCTCCTGCTCCACAATAACCAGCTTTCTACTGTTCCTTGTGTGCAGTAGGTCCATAGCAACAGGGGTATCTTGTGCACAGCAGCTGAATCCTAGATCCCCAGAAGCCAAGCATTCCAAATTTCTCCATCGGGCCACTCTACTAAAATACTATAGAATGAGTTGTTGAAATAGCATGTTTCTATTTCGTCTAGAGGCTGAAGAGACAGAGATCAAGGTGCCAGTGGGTTGTGTCTTAAATAAAGGCTCTCTTCCGGCTTGCAGACTGCTTCTCCTTGTGTCCTAGGATATCAGAAAGTGTAAGGAAGCCCCCCACCCCCACCCCCGGGACCTTTCCTAAGGACATTGATGGTTAATCTTGATGGTTAAATTAACTAGATTGAGAACAGCCTAGAAGAGCAATAAAGCCCTTGTTGGAGTCTGTGAAAGCATTTACAGAGAGGAACTGATCACCAGGGCTCCATCGTAATAAATGTTTTGATCTGCCAATGGTTTCAACATTTCACTAGACTATTGGGAAGTGGTGGGACTGTGGAAGGGGAATCTTGGTTGGAGGAGGTGGGTTACTATGGGTATACTTCCCGTAGACCTTGTCCTGGCCTCTTCCTGTCTGTTCCTCCAGGCACTCCTGCCACAATGGACTGAGCCCTCCCAAACTGAGTAAAACAGGCCTTTGCTCCCAAGAGTTGTTGCTGTCAAGTCTTTCATTGCAGCGAAAGAAAAGAAACCAACATAGACACCGATTCCGTCTATAACTTCTGCATCCAGCACTGTGCCAGGGATGGGCCTGACTAGGGAAGGGAAGGAAGGAAGAGAAGACACACAGAAGTGGGGTCAGGTGGACTGGGCTCTCCAACGGAGAAATGGCTGCATTTCTTGTGTTTATTATATATATATATAACTGAATAGAGAGGCAGGTCTTTTGCATATAGATGAACAAGAAGATGGGGTTATTACACACAGATAAAAAGGAAGCAGGGTTATTAAACACAGCTGAGCAAGGAGGCATGTTTAGCTAATCCCAGTAGGAGTAGTCTCTGACCCATAAGCATCCAAGAGGAGAAACTGTGGTGGATATTTTCTGAAAACACTACCAACATCTGCACATGGACCAGAAGGCTTTGCCACTTCTTATCGTCCTGAGGAGAAGGTCCTTGGCATGGCCAGCTCACATCAATAACATGCTTCTCTCAGGCCTTCACACACTCGGGGATTGCTTTGCAAAGGCCTCACCTCTCAGTTCAGTCAGTTTAGAGGCTAGGATTTCAGTATGGGGACTGGAATAGAGCACACACGCATTCAGAACTCAGGACTCTGCTGGATCTCCGAGTTCGATCTAATCTGCAATGGCCTTGTTTCCAAGTAAGGTCACATTCTTAAGTATTGAGACTTGGGATTTCAACATACAATATTCTGGGCACATAAGTCAGCTCCTGACAGGTAACCTAGCAACAGCTCACAGTGTCAGTAGTGGGGCCAGGAGAAAAGACCAAGGGCCACGATGATGTCTGGGGAACTACCAACCTCACCCTTCCAGAGGTCATCAACAGGGAACATGTCCCACATCCACAATGAGCCCACTGCAGTTGATCGTTACACTTGTCTGCTCTGTGGGACACCCCAAGACCCCTCTAGGTCTGAACACCTACACAGCCACCCACAGTGAAAGCTGAAGCAGCGGTATCTGGCCAACCTTGAGCCACAGACACCAGTGAATTGCCAGCCAACAGGAAACAGCAGGACTACAGCCTTGGGTGGAAGGTGGACACTTGCTCTACAGTATGTGAGTCCTTCACGGGAAGGCAAGTATTGGGGTGCCACACAGACAAGAAGAAACTCATCACAGAGCTGTTTGCCACATCCTGTGCACCAGTGGTCTTCAGTATGTGAGATACACTATCCATATCCTCTAGAGATCTTAGCAGCGTACATTATTGACACCAACCAGACCTATTAAGAAACCACAGTTGCTGGACCCAGTGGACTCTGCAACTAGCAGGGGGTTGGGGGCGTGGAGGGGGTCCTTTATCTTTTATTTCCCTTTTGTACAGCTCAAAACAATGCTACAACATTTAAAGTATACAATTTGGATACTTTTGATTATGTGTATAATATTCCCCTGTGAGATCACCACCACAGCCATGCACACACTCATCACTCCTGGAGCTTCCCCCACCCCCACCCCCACCCCTTCGTCATCTGTCTCCCCCGCCACCAACTCCCAATGTCACCAGGGAACACTGACTGAGCGCTATAGAGCAGTTTTCAATTTTTATGCTTTACAGTCTTCTACACATGAGAATAATAACTCTCATGTTAGCGACTGGTAGAGAGTGTCATGCATTTTTACAGCCAGTGTTCCATGATACAGACATAAATATTTTTTTAACCATTCCCGCCCCCTCGGATTATTTCCCACTGGAGGATCTTAGAAACAAAGAGGCAGCGGGCATTTGTGGGCAAGTCTTGGCTCATATGCTTCCAGTCCTGTTCGCTAGGTAGGAGCAGAGCCAGTGGTGAGTGCAAGTTTATCTTCGAAATAACTGAAAACCCTGTTTCCTTTCTGGCTTTTTAAAAAAATATTTCCTTTCAATTTCTATTTTAGGAGCTGGAAAGATGACTCACAACTGCCTGTAAGTCCAGTTCCAGGGAATTCAATGTCTCATCTGACCTTGGTGGGCTCTTGCATACACATGGTGCAAAAACATACACTCAGGCCCATAGAGGGGTTGTTCTGATGCTTGGACTTAATCGGGAATCTGTGTGTGCTGACGCTGAAGGTCCTTGTCCCAAATTGGTTTTGATCTATCAATAAAGATGCCAGTGGCCAATGTCTGCGTACCAGGTGGGACACTTAGAGTTGTGTGGGTGTGACGCAGAGAGAATCGCCAGGACTCGGGGAGAAGAAAGGGACGCAGTAGCGGCAGAAGATAAAATCAACCAGCCATGTGAGTTTTCAGGGAAGTGGCTACTGGCCACTTCCCTGATTGGGCCTGGGGTAGCAGGGGAAGGTTTAGGAGTGCCCAGTCATTGAGGTAGCCAATGCACGTTAAAATTAATTGGCATGTGTATATGTTTTCCAATTGTGGATCCAAGGTAGGTCCTAGGCAGGTGCACGCTTGTAACTCCCCAGGAGCTCAAAGCAGGGCAGCCAAAAAGCCATTGCAACACAGGCATACGCACATAGACATACAATAAAATTAACATCTTTTTAAAGCATTGATTTTATTTTATGTGTATGAGTGTTTTGCCCACAAGAATGTATGTGTGTCATGAGTATGCAGTGCCCGAGGAGACCAGAAGAGGTCACTGGATCCCCTAGAACCCTTAGACAATTGTGAGTCACCACGTGGGAGCTGAGACTTGAACCTGGGTCTTCCACAAGCGCGGCCAGTGTGTTTAACTACTGAGCCAGCTCTTCAGTCTGAGCCAAAGGCTTTGCTTTCCAAAGCCACCGGTCTGTGTCGCAGGCCCTCCAACCCCTGTCCTTGTCAGCATTGGATATGCTGTGGAAAGTGGAGGCTTTATCTGCATATCCCTAATGCCTAAAACCCTAGTGTCTTCTGCACCCATTTGACATCCGCACACCTTTTCTGGGAAGTTATCTGTTTGGATACGGGACCCCCTTTTTGTTAAGCTACTTATTTCATTGCGTTATGAGCTGGTCTAGATACAAGTCTTTCATCAGATAAATATTCTGCAAATATTTTCTCACAATGTTTGGCTTATCTTTTAATGTTGCAGCAGTACTTGATGAACTCCTGTTTACTGATGCTTTCTTTTAAAACTGAAGAAACCGGTTAAGCCTAAGACCACTGAGGTTTTCATTACAGTTTCTTCTACACATTTTAGCTCTTGAAAATATCATCCACTTTAAATTATTATTATTATTATTATTATTATTATTAGTAGTAGTAGTAGTAGTAGTAGTAGTATAATCCAGGAAGTTTGGTGGACCATGCTTGTAACTTCAGAGAAAAAAGTATCATGAGTTCAAGGCTAATCTGGTTAACACACAAAACTAGAAAATTTACTAGTTATGGACCTTATTTAAATCTACCAATTTGGGAAAGAGCTATATGGTTCATCAGGTAAGGCACTTGCCAAAAAGCCTGACTACCTGAGTTCACACATATAATAAATAAATAAAATGTATCAGTTTTCTTCTTAGTGCACTTCTGCTCTAGGACCTGACTCTGCAACCCTTTGCCTCCACCTGTTGGGTCTCCTCTGTCTCCTACAGCCCATGGCAGTCCTGACGCCTTCATTTTATATATACTGTGGGGTAAACAGCAAGATCTTGTTCAGTTTTTTTCTTGCATATAAATTGCATATGAATTGCTCTTTCCTGCACCCTTTGCTGAAAGAGTATCCTTTCTCTAGCAGAATGGCCTTGAAAGCTCCACCAAATATCCATGACCTTGGCTTCAGAGATATCCATCTGTCATTGTCTAATAATGTCTTGATTTGTGTCATTGTATGGAAGTGTTAAGTCAGGGATATGTATGTTTTATATATAGTTGTATGTGTCTATGTAAATATTATATATATATCATATGCATTATATATCTTATAGATTATATTATACACACACAAAAATGGGTGAATATCCTTCACCTATTTTTTTTTAGATATAACCACAGCAAATGCCTTAGGACTTGGAAAGTTAAGAACTCTTTCTCTACATTGCCTCCCTTGCTTAAAATGGGGCTGGAGAGCTGTCACTCTAAATACACAAATATACACTACAAACATAATCAAGAACTTAGAAAAAAAACAAAAGCAAGTCAGCATGGTAACACACGCCTATAATCCCAGCATTTGAAAGGTGGAGGCAGGCAGAGCAAGAGTTCAAAGTCATTCTTGGCTACATGGTGAGTTTAAAGTCCTAGAGGATTACATGAAACGTCTAATCACAGCACATAAGAGGTGAACTGGTGGATTTCTGTGAGTTCCAGTCCTGCTTGGTCTGTACAGTGAGTTCTGGAACAGTCAGGACTACATTGTTAGATCCTGTCTCAAAAAACTTAAAATAAAACACAAACAAATAACAAAGCCTGAAGAAAAAGCAGGGCATAGTGGTGTATTGCCAGAATTGGGGAGACAGAGGCAGAAAGATCATTGCAAGTTCAAGGCCAATATGTTCTACACAGTGAGTCATTCCAAGGCAGCCAGAGCAACAAGGTGGGACCCTGTCTCAAATAACTCAACAAAGAAATCCATAAGCATGAACTGTAATTCACAAAACTGATAAAACATAAAACAGTTGGGTAAAGTAGGTGGATGTATGATTCAATGTGTATTCAAAATGTAACAGGATTCCTTTAAACTGATAAGAACTTTTAAATAAAAATAAGGTTCCTTTCATACTAGCAACTAAAAAAAAAAAAAACATGGAATGAACATTTCAGTCATAGCCATTGCTAATTAGTGTTTTTAAAAGCCTATGCATTTATAGTTATTCATGTGGTCAATAGAAAATGTCCCAGAAATATGAGCTTTTTTGCTTTCTCAGAAGAACAGAGGGAGGTGGGGTGGGAATCTCTGTTTATGCGCTGCATGAATACAGAAGCACATAAGAAAACTTTAAACCCTGCCTGTGCATTCCCACTGTGCCTACTCACAGATGCATTCGTTTACGTGTAGAAAATAACCCACAAGGTAGCTGCATAAGCCTCACAGCAGATATATAAAGATGACAGGATTTCAGGTGATTTTCTCTTTTAGCATTGTTTAATGGTTTATGATGAGCACTGTTTTCTAACTAAAAGGTATTAAGGATATCTTTAGTTTGAAAAGAAATGGAATCTAAGGAATGTTGCTCATGATGTGAATCAGGACACTTTTACATCTAAGTTAGGAGCTGAGGCTATTTTTAAACTAAGCTTAGAGGCAGAATCAGTGTCCATAAAGGCCCAGGCTAGATTTCTAGCTCCAGCCCCCCATGCCATCACTAAGTTATGAGAAATAGAAAATAAACCAATGGAAACTAGACCATGTTCCTATTTATAATTTATAGTACATTTGCATATAAATATAGTAAAAGATAAATTCCCCAAGCTATAAATTGCCTATTATATAACACTAGAGGACCTTTTGAAAACAAAATACTTCCTGTTAAAATATTTACTTCCTTCTCCTGTTATGAAAACCACAGACTACAGTAGCACAAATGAAAAATATGGGGGCTCTATTTTCAGTGAGATCAAGAAGCTGCTAGAGTCCCCATAAGCACCCCAGAAGCGAGCCTGCTGGGTACCACAGGTGGGAACTCGAAGGGGCCAGAGTTGCTAGCTGCTTTCCTGGACCTAGGATAAGGTCAGACCGATACAGCCTGACACTTAGATAATGGTGCTTCGTCTCCATCTAGGTGTTGTGGTGGCACAGGCCCACGCCCCAAAGACTGAGGATCCTGTAGAGCTCATCAGGGAAAGGAGGCTTCCAGAATCACTTGCTGACCCCTCCTCCCAGACAGGGGGGTATATGAGACTGGGCTACAGGAGGGAGTGTGAATCTAGGTCACACAGGCTTTCTAGACACTGAATAGCATAGGGGTGATCCCCAAAGCAAAGGAAACAGCAGCCAGAGTGTTTGGGACAATGAAGCTCATGAAAGCTGAAGGAGAGCCCGGATTCTCTCCCATCTCACCCCTCCTCCACACTGCACACTGGTGTTCGCCTGTCAGGAGAGCCCACTGAAGAAGGTAAGCAATAAGTCAAAAGATTCACCCAGGATGTAAGCCTGGGAGTGAAGCGCACACACACACACACACACACACACACACACACACACACACGGAAGAGATGTTTAAGATACTTACTGTGGGCCAGGCGGTGGTGGCGCACACCTTTAATCCCAGCACTTGGGAGGCAGAGGCAGGCGGATTTCTGAGTTCGAGGCCAGCCTGGTCTACAGAGTGAGTTCCAGGACAGCCAGGACTACACAGAGAAACCCTGTCTCAAAAAACCAAAAAACCAAACAAACAAACAAAAAAAGATACTTACTGTGTTGTTAACAACTTTTCATACAACACCCTTTCTAGAAAATAATCCCAAAGACAAAACATAAGAAGTTAAAGACAAGTTCTTGGAGGGCAGAAAAAGGTGGAAAGAAAGCTAGGATAAAAACAGAAAAACCATCCATGTACGGCTGGGATCTACTGATTCCAGCTGAACACAGGATACAAACAACACTAACTCAGCCCATGGCCAGCAGACTAGGAAATCACACAGCAGGAAACAACAGTCCCAAGATTGAAGTTGGATTGAATAGTGAAATATTTTATAAGGGTTAGGCAAGTTTATAAGAACTGGAATAATAGAACAATGGCATAGCAAGAAAAGGATATATGAAGTGTTTACTCACTGGAAACTGAGTTTAGGTAAGAAAGTAACAGATTGCATCTGTGAAAGCTTACATCTGAACTTGTGTATCATTTATCAAGAAGTCTGTAAGAAATTTGGCAGTCTTAGCTAGTTAACGAATTTATTAATGAGAAAATATAGTGATGGATTACCTTAGGGGTAAGGAGCGAGGCCTGTTTCCTACCTGTCAAGCTAAAGTTACCGTAGCTGCCAATGTAGTCAGAAATCTGGGGAAGAGTAAATTATAAGCCTGGAAAAAACGTGTAGAAGGGGAACTAAAGGAATGCTGTATGAGCATAGTAAAAATGTCTTTCAGGCCTGGAGAAACAGCTTAGTCAGGAAGCCCACTACAGCTGAGGCTGACAGCCAGAACCCAGAGACATCCCTCACTCAGGAGAACCAGACATAGTTGCCCACTGGACAGTGCGTAAGTAGAGACTGAGAGCAGTGCTCTGCTCTGCACATCTGGAGAGACACCACCTAGATGAGCCCTGTCGATGAAGAGTCTCCCCCAAGATCCTGACCCTCAATCCAGAGACTTCTGTTAAGAGACTGGACCTGACCAGCTAAGATAGGCGAGCAGCTTGGGAAGATAGTCTTAGGACTATAGGTAGGAACGTAGAGTGTGAACCTTGCATAAAAAAATACAACTTTTGTTATATTAACTATGCATATTCTACCTCCTTGCTCAAGACAAAATACAATAATTTAAAGAATAAACATGAGAGAGCTTTCCTGAAATAAAGATGATTTGAATCTGCTAATCAAAAAGTCCTATTTATTTTAAGAAAATCTGCATAAGAAATTCAACAACGATATATTCCTATTGAAGCTATGCAATGCCAAAGATAAGAAAAATGGCCCACATCACAGCAAACCCGGACACCGAAAGTAGATCCACAGTGGAGCGTGTCTACAAGCCCAGTCCCAGTGGTCACTTCCATCAATCAAACCCTACTTCCTACAGGCTCCACAGTCTTCCAAGTCAGTATAACCAGCCAGGAGGTCAGTGTTTATCTGAGCCCCAGGGGAACATTTCATATCAAGTCACAATAGCTCGAAACAACATAAATGTACTGTGCCAGTCATGGCCCCAGAAGTGTGAATCGGGGTGTTGGCAGAGCCATGCTCCCTTAGAAGGCTCTGGGAGGGGCCCTATGCCTCTTCCAACTCCTGTGGGCTCAGATGCTCCTTGATTGCATCAGGAGATCTCCAGTTTTCAGCATGCTGTGTTTTATAAAGATAGGAACATTATTTTTTAGACGAGGGAAGGGAATAGGGAGAGAGGCGGAGCGGGACAAGAGGACAGAGGGAAAGCAGGAGGCAAGAGAGAGAAGAGGGGGAAAGCCGCCCTTTTCATAGTGAGTCAGGCACACTTGGCTGTTGCCAGGTAACTGGGGTGGAGCCTAGACTAAATGCTAACATTCCCCCATTTTGGCTTAATTAAAAAAGAAAAATTAGAAAGGGGTGATGGTGGAGCAGGAATAGGGTCGTCACGATCTCTAACTACGGTCTGCTGACTTAGGTCAATGTGGTCCTAGGAAACTCAAGAAAACAGGTATGGGAATGTTGGTCCAGTCTTAGGAGAGTTGACTGTTTTGTTGCTGTCCCAGGGTCTGTGGAACCATCTGTGGATAGATCAGTAATAACAGGTTCAGAAGAACCATCTGTGTCTGTGAGAGGAGATTGGAGCATCAGGGGGTTGCTTCTCTGGAGTCCTGGGTATAGTAAACGCCTGGGCTTGACAAGATGCTGAAGCACACACACACACACACACACACACACACACACACCTCTATACATACACACACACACACACACACATATATATGTATATACATATATATGTATATATACATATATATGTATAGGTATATATGTGTATATACATACACACACACACACATATATGACAGAGAGAGACACAGAGAGAGGACGAGGGAGAGAAGGTTAAATACATTTGGGAGAAAATTTGTTTCTTAGGTGTACATTTGGAAGTTTAGGTATGCATTTAAAAACACATTCTTGGCCGGGCGTGGTGGCACACGCCTGTAATCCCAGCACTTGGGAGGCAGAGGCAGGCGGATTTCTGAATTCGAGGCCAGCCTGGTCTACAGAGTGAGTTCCAGGACAGCCAGGGCTACACAGAGAAACCCTGTCTCAAAAACCCAAAAAAAGAAAAAAAAAACAAAACACATTCTTGATGGTTGGGGAGAGGTGAGTCCCAATTCCCAGAACAGGAGAGGACTCTCACCCTCTGGAATAGTAAGTGGGACTTTTGACTATTGATTAGCAGATGTGCTTATTTGGATGGAGTCTATTTGGTCCATGAGAGGTAGATCTGAGTGGGTTTCCTTGAGCTTATAAGTTTACAAGAGATAACAACATGAATTAACAACATGGACAGTCTTTAAGATGAGCCTTTCATAGAACAGAAGAAGGGCTTTTTCCTCCTGTCTCTGAGATGGAATCTACATAATGAGAAACAATTTTAAGTTTATAATTGAGAGACAAAGGAAACTTAAAACCTTGGCCTTATAAATATAGTTGATCATATATATGGCAAGAGAAACACCTTAAGTCTATAGTTAAAGTACAATGAAATGAAATGTATATTTGAGTATGATAACTTATAGTGTAGAATCAGCACAAGAAACACCTTAAATTTAGTTAAAAGACAATCAAAGAAAACTTAGTTTAATTTGTGATTATACAGTTGGATTGAATAGTGAAATATTTTATAAGGGTTAGGCAAGTTTATAAGAACTGGAATAATAGAACAATGGCATAGCAAGAAAAGGATATATGAAGTGTTTACTCACTGGAAACTGAGTTTAGGTAAGAAAGTAACAGATTGCATCTGTGAAAGCTTACATCTGAACTTGTGTATCATTTATCAAGAAGTCTGTAAGAAATTTGGCAGTCTTAGCTAGTTAACGAATTTATTAATGAGAAAATATAGTGATGGATTACCTTAGGGGTAAGGAGCGAGGCCTGTTTCCTACCTGTCAAACTAAAGTTACCGTAGCTGCCAATGTAGTCAGAAATCTGGGGAAGAGTAAATTATAATCTAGGAGTCATGTATTAACTAAAAATGACAGAGTTCATTTATAGTCCACTACCTAAACAGTTCCCAGGTCCCTGTGGTCTCCATGGCAACTTGGGAGGAGTCAGTCAAGCCCAGAAGGTGAAGAGCTTTTTCTCTGTGGAACAGATACATGTGAAATGAGAAATGACTCACCTTGACTTGGGCAATATAAGGCGTTTGTCGACTCTCAGGGCACCCAGTTTTGTCCACAATCCAGGGAGTCTCTCGTAGCTGTCTTCATTATCTTCTGAAACCTCGAGGCTAACTGTTAGGCTCTGGGAGTCTCTGTCTGTCATAAGCTTGAATATTAATATATTAGCAGACTTCTGACAAGATTGAGAGCAGTATCTATTGATCATATCTGAGTTAGACAATAGAGCACACTATAACTTAGTGGCAGTAGCAAAAATCATTATTTGTCAAGGCAGGAGAGAACGAAAATCGTAATTGTTAAGTAACTCTGACAGGTTGTATTAGCAGAGAAAAACACATGGAGAGACACACATAGAGACCATTTGTCTAGTGTACCTGTGGCTTAGCCTTAACATGGACCAGAATGGATAGAAACTAGAAAGCTGACGGCGGTGGTGTGAGGTTGTGGTGATACAAAGTGAGTATATCTGGGCCCCACGAACTGTGCTGTCAGAGGTGTAGACCGTGGGAACAGGACGGGGGCATGGGAGTGCTTAGTGGCACGGGTTCAGGGCTTCATCCTATGGGCACATACGCCGATCCCCCCAGGAAAGAACAGAATGCAACAGAGAACATCAAACAGGGGATCTGGAGAGATGTCTGCTCCAGGAGACAGGCACGTCCGTGCTCCGCTGAGGCACCAGGCACACCCGTGCAGCTGCGGCGGTCTGGATGGCTGGAGGGTGGTGGCGGAGGTGGCCAGAGAAACGGGGAGCAGGAGACCGGGACAGACACAGATCAGGCCTTGTGTACCCAGCAAGCGGGGCAGGGCTTCCTCCCAGCAGCCGGAAGCACCAGCCCAGTATCACAGAGTTCTGTCTCCCAGCGATTCCACCCAGGTGGTGTGAGATCTCTGTCACTAAACACCTAACACGGATGGTGGAGTTGCGTGGGCAGGGGCTGAGAGCTGAGGTGGGAGACACTGCCTTCGAAAGTGTGCCCGCAGCAGTCCTGGGTAGGTTGGGGACCCTGGCTTTGCTTCCTCCCCTCCCCTCCCTCCTGCCTTGGGCTGCAACAGATTCAAGGGTCAGGGCGGCGCTGTGGCATGCTCAGGTGCCAGGCCTGCTGCAAGTCATGAGGGAAGCGGGTGGCCACGGGGCGCTGAAGCTGGCAGTTTCAAGGGAGGACAGCATGTGTGGCAAGCATGCAGGGCGGAGTGATCAGCGGCAGAGCTTGTGCCAAGGCAGGGACAGAGAGCTGAGGTGGGAGACACCGGGACAAAGGCGAGGGAGGAGTGGAGCGATAACTTTTGGGAGTTTTGCCCTGCTGCGGTGCAGAGCTCGCACCCAGGTCACAAAACGGCTGGGCGGGGGTAGTGGCAGCAGTGGGGGACAGAATCCTGGGTAAAGGGAGAGAGACAGAGTGTACATGCACACATGAGAGTTCAGGGACAGGTGTCCTTGGGAAAGTGCAGCATCTCAACAAACAGGCAGGGAAACAGGAGCAGAGCAAATGAGGAGAGAATGAGGAGCAGGAGAGGGACGCCTACATTGTGGATCACAAGGGAGGGAGTTGTTTTAAAGTGCCGGTTTAGTGGCCGTCTAGAGATACTGCTTGCCGGGTACTGCGCATCGGACCTAGGAACACCGCAGTTAGTAGGGACAAGGCCGCGAAGACCCGTTGGGTGTGGAAGTTATTAAAAACATTCCTACTGGCATCCCAAGAACGAAATTTAATGACAAAATATAAATGTACAGCCAGGCCAGGTCACCAGGTCGTTAAGTGGTGAACTTGGAAGCTGTGTTGATCCGGGACTCACTGGAGAAAATGACCCACCTAAGCTTAGGGATTTATCTACGGAAGCGAGAGAAAACGGCTTCCAGGGGGTGAGGGGGTGGGGGAGGCAGTTTTCTGAAGTTTGGGCTAGCAAGTGATGGATCTCCATGTGGTGGTGGTGGGGGGATGTCAACCTGCGGAGTTTCTAAATCTGAGTTACGGTACCAAATGTGTTTTATAAAAAGATAAAGAGGGGAGGAATATGTCTGACGGATGTGCAGTCAGGTGTGGGGGAGAGGGTGCTAGCACTGGCCCATGCCGAGGCATTCCTTCCCTCTGAGGGACCAGCCACACGATGGTATAGGAGTTAAGGGGGTAGTGGAGGCAGAGAAAGGCAGAGAGAATGGGGGGAGGAGGGGCAAGCAGCCCCTTTTACAGTGAGTCAGGCCCGCCTGGCTGTTGCCAGGCAACAGTGGGGTGGAGCCTGGAGAGAAGGCTGACACAGCCTGCACCCTCTGGCTCTTCACGTGCCTGTGTCCAGATGTCTCCTTTTAATGATATTATTTATAATACGGCCCACGCCAATTACCTCATTTTAACTTGATTACCTCTTTAAAGATCTTGTTTCCAAGTAAGACCTACTTTGAGAACAACACACCCTTTCCCTCCCCTCTGGAGAAAGATACAATTCAATCCACAATTCGAGATAACACAGGTACACCAAGTGCAGACCACAGCAGCAAGGAGCACAGTTAGAAAAACAAAGACAACGACAACAGCAGAAACCGTAGGTAAGCCGTAAGAGTCGGCGACAGAGCCAGGTCTACACAGGGAGCGACAGAGCCAGGTCTACACAGGGAGGCACCGTGACAAGAGCAAACGTGGAGAACAGCTTCAAATTGGAACTGGGTTTGAAGAAAATAGCAAGCCAATTTTCCTAATGAATTTTTTTTTTCTAGCTGTCACTGGCCTTAATTCTAGAATAATTCATCTTTAAAGAACAATTATATCTTGGCTTGGAGAAGCAACCAGTTTGACGATTCTGAATTTTGCTTTGGTTTTGTTTTCTACTGTTCTATTCAAGTAAAAAGTACTGTTTTTCATAGAAAGCAACGTGCAGAATATGATCCTAGTTTTATAAAATCGCACTTGTCCTACCTATGGAGTCCTGAGTCCTGCTTCAAACATTGACAAGAGTTACCTGGGGCAAGGGGCTTATAGGGAAAGGCTTTTCAACTTGTTATACAATTCTGTATACTTGAACCTTTATTGTGATTATGTTGCTTTGAACAAAACCTAAAATATCAATTCTCTCTCCCTCTCTTCCTCTCTGTTCCTTTCTCCCCTTCTCCCCTCTCCCCCTCTCCCCCTCCCCCTCTCTCCCTCTCTTCCTCTCTGTCCCTTTCTCCCCCTCTCCCCCCTCCCCCCTCTCCCTCTCTTCCTCTCCCCCTCCCTCTCTTCCTCTCTGTCCCTTTCTCCCCCTCTCCCCCCTCCCCCCTCTCCCTCTCTTGCTCTCTCCCTCTCTCCCCTCCCCTCCCACCTTCTCTCTGTCCATCTTCCCCCCCACCATTAGGAGGTAGGCCAGGTGCTATGAGGGAGCCCATCCAGGAGTTGGAGGCAGGGTTGCGGATGCTGTGGCAGGAAACAGAAGAGGTCAGCAGCATCATGAGGTCGTTCTCTCCCACCATGTTGGGACAGGAGAGTCCTTTAACTACTCATCCGTTCAATCACAGTCACACCTGACCCCTGAAGATCCGCTTAGCCTCCAAGGTCAGCAGAATGAGGCAGAGCTGTTAAGTTTTGAGAAAATTTAGCATAAAGCAGATATGGTGACAAGCACCTGTCTCCCCAGCACCCAGGAGGCAGGAGGATCAGGATTTCACCGCCTTGCTTCATTACATAGTGATTGTGAGCGTGTCCTGAGCTAAGGGAGATGCTAGAAAGAAAAGATGGTGAGAAAGAAAGGGGGAGGGGAGGGGAGGGGAGGGGGAGAGAGAAGGGGAGGTGGGAGGAAAGATGGAGAGGAAGGAGAAGGGGAGAGGGAAGGGGAGGGAAGGGACGAGGCACGTGGGTACACAACGGTTATGGTGTTCAAATTGTACAGTTCCTCTTTTCTGGTCTGTCCCATGCGGCTGGCAGGAAATACATATTTGATCACTTCTCTTCCTGTCATCTTACCGGGAAGCAGGAGTTTTGAGGCTAGCATGCAGACAGCTGGATTGCGTAAAGCTGAGCACACTACAGAAGGGTCTGGCTAAAGATCTCTACTTCCTGGAATCTGCTGCCAGGACTTCCACTCGACCTTTGTAGCCTCACGTGGAGGCCGTCCCGACAGGAGACACGGACTCGGGGTCAAAGGGATGAGTAGGGGAGAGACGCCAGGGAGGGCTGCCCACGCACAGGCTCCTAACCTGGGCAAGCCCTTCCTCTTGGCTGCGAGAGGTGTGCACAGGGTTGATGGGCATGTGGCTCTGGGCTCAAGCTCCAGAACTGTAAAATGCAATGAAAGATCTATAGTACAATATCACACACACACACACACACACACACACACACACACACAAAAAAAAGCACATTGCTAGTCAACACACAGAGAGTGCCCCCACCTGAGCCCTCCCGTTGCACTGTCTCAGCAACGCACGCCCGGTTCACCCTGCTCGATCGCTGCCTTTCCTCTTGTAACGTTGGTTGTTTGTTTTAGGAGAGAGGTGTTATTGTTTGATGTGCGTGCGTGTGCACATGCGTGTGATACAAGTGAATATACAAATAGGACCACGTCGTACTCCAGGGCAGGTTGTTATGCTTGCTGCCCGCCCCCCTCGCCCCATCTGATTGCCTTGAGACAGTGTCTCTTTCTGAACCGGAAGCTCACCATTTGGCTAGACAGGCTGGCAAGCTCTCCGGACCCGCCACCCCCCACCCCCGCCCCGCACCCCTACCCCCTACCCCTGGCCCCAGTGCCGAGGTTCTAGGCTCCCGCAGCCACGCCTGGCTATCTAAATGGGAGCTGGGCATTTAAACTCAAGTCTTTGTGGCTGCAAACGGGACATTCGTACCCACTGACTAATCTTCCCACTCCACGAGTCTGCTTTTTGCTCATTTTATTTTAAGAATGTCATATATAAATCAAAAACAGAACAAGATGCGATTGAATGGAATAATACAGGAAGTCCCCTTTGGGTGTGTTTTCCCTTAGAAGAACGGTTTGTTTAGCCCTTTACCTGCTGAAGGGCACCTGGGTTCCCAGCCTGGAAAGCCTTTCTTCCTCCAGCTCCCTGTCCTGGCATATGTGGTTATTACTGCTAGTTCTGGTTTATAAACACGCGAGGAGGGCATGGTGGTATGTGCACAATGCATTGACCAAGTCAACTAACTTCTCTCTTCCTAATCTACTGGAATCCTTTTACTCTTAAGTTTCGTAAGCACCATCATGAGTTCTCTTCATCAGGAAAATCCGGGGCTGAGAAGATGGCTCAGGGGATTACGGCACTTGCTGCAAGGCGTGGAGACTTGAGTTCAGTCCCCAGGACCCACCTGGTAGAGAAGAACTGATTCCTGTAAGTTGCCCTCTGACCTCTACGCATAAACCGTGGTGTACCTCCTTCCACAGGCCCCCAAATAAATGTGAGTTTAAAAAGAATACAGAAGAGTCTGGCTCGCAGTTCTCTATCCCCGGGCATGCCTTTGCTTAGCACAGAATTCAGACCTGGGCTTGCTCTCCGCCCCCGCTGGGGTTGCTGAGGATGGCGTCTATGGGCTAAGTGTCCAGGAACGGTGAGGCTACGGGGTTTATCCACATAAAACAGGCTCCGTTGAAGGGTCCGTTGGTGTTTTGAACAGTAGCTAGTGGTGTTCTGTGCACAATTTTACTTTGTAATTTTCTATGCAGGGTATGATATCTGATCACAGTTTGAATCTGAAAGGCCATATATTCAGACATCTTAAATTACTTTCATGTTTTTTACAGCTTAATTGAATTTTGATGCTGTTGAAATTTGTTCCTAAACATACTTTACAGTGAGTGGTGGGGTGCCAGGAGCATTACTCATTAGAGTTACTCATGTTGCTGTGGTGGCTGGGATGACATTTACCAACTTCAATAACTTATAAAAGTTATAATAAATAGAACCAACCTTTGCTTATTGCTTGATTTGTTTAAAAAGATTTAGTTATTATGAGCACACTGTTGCTATCTTCAGACGCACCAGAAGAGAGCATCGGATCCCATTACAGATGGTTGTGAGCCACCGTGTGGTTGCTGGGAATTGAACTCAGGACCTCTGGAAGAGGAGGAGTCAGTGCTCTTAACCGCTGAGCCATCTCTCCACTGTGCTCTCCATCTTGAGCATGCGCATACACATGACATGGGGGTGGGGCACACACGTGGAGGCCAGAGGACAACGCTGGGTGGGTTCTCTCCTCCCACCTTTGTGTGGTTCTGGGCATCTCCCAGGATGCACAGCAAACACCTTTACCAGCTGAGCATCTTGCTGGAGCGCATAGCTTGGTTTTTAACCCTGCTGTACCTGTGGCCGTGGCAAAGCATTTCAGGGTACAGATTAGTGAAACTGATGGCTGCTCCTCTGATCCTCTTAAGAATTCGATATACAACTCTCAAGAGGATTCAGCAAGCAGACCTGAGTGCCACTAAGCCTGAAGCCTTGACTCATCCCTGGGACCCACGTGATGGAAAGGGAGACCTAACCCCTCTGGTTTCCTTTGACTTCTACTCATGAAATAAATAGATGAATAAGTAAATATGCGTAAATTTTTAAAAAGAGTTAAGAGTCGGGAACTGTGAAATGGCTCAGCAGGTCACGGTACTTGCCCCCGAGCCTGATAGATAACCTATGTTTGATGCCCAGACCCACATGGCAGAAAGAAAGAACCAACTCCTACACGTTGTACTCTGCACAAACCATCACACCACGCATGACTCTCACACACAAAATAATCAAATACATGCAATGAAATTAAAAATAATAATTATGGTCTAGAGCATGTGCTCTCTGGAGTGAGGATACTTGAGTTTGCATTTATCAAATTTTACTAAAGAATCCAGGATGGAACCTTTGGTAATTATAAGATTGAATGATCCAGCTAAATACTTCCAGGGATTTGTTTTAAAAATTAAGTAAATGACATGACTGAATGTTGAGTTGGTAGTTGTGTTAGGAATTTAAAACAAAAAGCCTTTCTCTTGAGGAATCTGCTGATCTGAAGTATTATGCTGGTGTTGGGGGCATACTGCAGCACCTTATTTAAAAAAAAAAAAAATGAAGCTTTAGCTCAGCAAAGACTCTTAACCGGAATGCTATGCGGTCATCTAATTGAGAGGCATGCAACCACAGCTGGATGAGGATTAAAACTCTTTGTCTGTGGGCTGTTGGGGGCTCACAAGAGTTAGGCCATGTGTGATCCGATGTTACTAGAGACAAACAATTGACGTGAAAGAGGAGATAATGGGGGCGGGGATGTCCGCACAGGTGTATGTAGGAGTAGGCAGGTGTATACACACCAACACTGGCTTATTCAAAAATGTGTGTTCATAGTTATCATGGCCAACAACATGGAAAATTAGCACCTCCTGATTTATATGTGAAGACAATATTAAAGGCCTAGCTCCATGATAACTGTGTCAGAGGCTTACCGGTCATGCTGAGTCATGTGCTAAAACCCAAGGCCGAGGAGTGTGGTCGAGAGACATCCTAAAAGGAACATATAAGCATGGTCCTGATGCAAGAACCAGGCGTCAGGAACAGTTTCATGTCAGAAACCCCCAGTACCAGAGGCTTGGAATGAGATGAGAAGATCTCACAAGATAGATATGCTTTCTAGAGACAAAAATCAGAAGACAAATTTCGAAGATGGCATTCATATTGACAAGCTTTTCTCCCAAGGAAGGGGCTGAGCTGAGGTAATATGCTAATGTTTATTTTATTGATCTTACTTAATATACTATGTATGAATGGCTAATATGTCATGTGTAAAATCAAAGGTTTAATTTGAAAATGATATTCATGTTGTAAGTCATTTTTGAAGATTAATACAGTAAAACATTATATAATAAAGTTTACTGTACTTGTTTATTTGCATAGGGTCATGCACTTAATGCATGTTAATATGTACATAAGTACAATGTATAATGTAATGTAAATACTACACAATTTGGGGCCAAGCATGCAAAGTAAACATATGTATGTTAACACAGTTTAGGAAACTTCTTTTAGAGACTGACATTACACTTGAGAAATAAAAACCAGGGGCTTGAGAAGGCTCACTAGAGTGCTGACTGCTCTTCCAGACAATCTGGGTTCAATTCCGAGCATCCTCATGGCAGCTCACAATTGTCTGTAACTCCAGTTCTAGGGGATCTGATACCTTTCCTGGCCTTTGCAGACACTACACGTATAGCACATGGTGCACAGACATACATGTAGGCAAAACATGCACACACACACACACACACACACACACACACAAGATAAAAATTAAACAAAAATATTTTAAAACATAAGTGTAAAAAGAATATTTATTAAAAGAAGAAATAAATATGGATCTTAAGGACAGAAATCAGGAACTGGTTTAAACTAGAATATCAGCTTGGATTCTGATGGCAGGATTGATGCTTCTGTTTGTTCCAGCAAGACTGAGTCTCCAATTGTTAGTTTACAAGCCCCATGTGTTTGCTATGCTATGAGGGATCATCAATTAGGAATTTTAGAAAAATTGGAAGAAGAATTAGGAAGGAAATGGAGTAGAGGGCTGAGCAATGTGTCCACTGCAGGGAAGATCAGTTGGTGGTGGCCTCTGTCCATGTCAGGGAGGCGATCACCGCTAGACGTCAGGACAGGCACTGGCTGAGCAGCCACAATATCAGCCATCACTGCCTGGAAACACGAGGTAGTTAAGATGGCAGGATATGGACTGGAAATATGAGGGCATGAATGCTTAGGTGATGATGACATAGCCTACCGTGGGGTTGCATGTGGAGGGGATTTCTCAAGGCGGGCTGGCTCTCCTGGGTTCAGGTAAGAATACTAGTAAAGAAAGAATGAGGGTCAAACACAGGAGATTGAAAAGATCTGTAACTGAATAGTAGGAGAGACATGTGACTTTGTCTGAAACTAAATGCATTCCTATGGGTTGTTTGAGTCTGTTTCATAAAGACATAAAGGGCAAAGAATTTCCAGGGCTGCTGCTGAGGAATGGGAGGATAAATTGGAAGGGAAATAATTGAATTAAAGTAATTTTATCAACTGAGAACCTGAGGATGTATATTACTATCAATGATATGATTATAATTAATTTTAGGTTATTTTCTTTAGAAGCTTGTGGAAGAGACTAACAGGGAGCTTTTTAGATCAAACAGAAGAAGTGTAACAGCAAATAGAAAATTTTTACGGGAGAACAATAGATGTGCTTAATCTCTTAGGTCAAATCCACAGTCTTACAGATTTGACTTCTCTGAATAAATGTTTAATTGGGGAAATCACAATGTAATCATGACAAGAAAAAATGGCTAGTATCAGTTAGCAGAGATTTTTATTAGATTACATGTTCTCTTCTGGACTACACTAGAGCTGATTGATTGGAAGTCAGTCATACGAGTTAAAATAAGATCCTTTCTAAAAAACAGAAATATAAGGAAAATTAAGCAACAATGTAGGATCATTGTGACTACCCAGCATCAAAAGCCAAACACTGGTTCTGGTGCTGTGAAATGCCAGCAGCCATAGCCAGCAGACCTCACCGGGGTTGATACAATGTTAATGTGTGATGATACAATGTTAATGTGCCATCTATGAGGACTTGTTGCTGTGGGAGACTTCACACTGTTGTGGCAGAAAATTCCTCCCACTGCAGGTGCCACTATATGTATTAACAGCTTTACCCAGTCACGCTCAATCCCTGAAGAAGCCAGATGGCCCCCAGGTCAGCAGAATGCGTCAGAACCTGTATAACTTGAATCTAGTCCAGCATTAGCTTTGCTGTTACATAAAAGCAGCCAGCACACTCACAACAGTAGGCCGAGGGGAGCTGTCTTATGCCACGCCCCTGAGAACATAGCCACGTGACCAAGTTCTCTGCTGCCTCCTTCAAACCAGCGTTTCCCACAGGAAAGGCATCCAGTGCGTATGGCTGGTGTGTGCTCAGTTCTTCTGTGTGTTTTCTTCCTCTCTCAGCAGGAAACACAGCTCTTCTATTCTTTCTGTACTTTAGTAGGGAAATGGGAAATTGCCCTAGCACTAAAAATAAATAAAATCCAAGCCTGAATGAGGGCGCAGACTATAGGCTCTGCTGCAGGCCTGGGGATCACGTGTCTCCCGGGGGCAGAATCACCAAGCAGGTTGTCATAGTAACATGGTATTAGAGGCAGGTGGCAGGCTGTCCACATATGAGCACAGGGGACTCAGCAGGAGCTATTAAAAATAGTACCTGCTGGCAGCCTGTGATCCTTCTTGGAAAATATTGTGTATATTCACTGTTTTGTCAAAGGGGCTAACATTAAATGTACAGAAAATTATTCTTGAAAATCCACAAGAAATCATTTTATTACAAATGAAACTTGGCAAGTTATATGTTCTCAAGGTTCAGAATCTAAGTCCTAGAATTGTCAGTAACAATTTGGCCATTTCATCTTTGCTAATACACCTGACATCCGTGCTAATTACCCAGGGAGGTTGTGGCCACATCCATTTAGACAGGCAGAGGGACCATCCTACACACCCACTGCCCCACCCTCTAGACTATGCATGTTTTCTTTATGTCAACTTCTACATGCTAAGGATACATCTCTTTAAGAATTTCCTGGGGAGGGGAAGGTGCTGTTCTTAGTGGTATACACTTAATCTCAGCACTAGGGAGGTGGCAGGCAGATCTCTGAGTTCAAGATCAGGCTGCTCCTGGCCAACAAGAACTATATAGTGAGATCTTGCCTCAGAAAAAAAAAAAAAAAAGTTAAATGCTACTTTGGGCCTTCAAGATGGCCTAACAGATAAAGGTTAACAACTTGAGTTTAATCCCTGACCCTGTGTGATGACTTCAGGTTATCCTTTGGCTCATACTATAATAATTTCAATGTTATTTCATGCGTCACTGATGACATGCAGAGGACAAGCAGGTAGCAAAATGGATATTCTGCTTTCTCCTCACCAGGCCAGTTGCCTCCTAGTTCCCATGGAAGCCGATGACAGCTTCTACCCTACAAGGTTGCCAACTTTGCGTAGCCATCTTTTCTTTATTGGAGTGTGTGTGTGTGTGTGTGTGTGTGTGTGTGTGTGTGTGTGTGTCTGTGTGTGCACGTGTGTGAGCATGTGCACACTTATGCCTCTCTGTGGCTGTTCTCATCTGTGCACATATATGGAGGCCAGAGGTCAATCCTGGGCCTCTCCTCCATTGCGTTCTTCTTTATTCTGTGCGGCATTCTGGAGCTCACAGCCAGGCCAACTGATCTTTGAGCTCCAGGACTTCGCTGCCTCTGCCCCCTCAGTGCTGGGTTCACAGACACCACGCCCACGCCAGGCCTTCCTATGAACACTAGGGATGCTAACGCAGGTTCCCACGCTTATGAAGTCGGGCCGTCATTCCAGCCCTGCCAAGTCATTCACATGTAAACCTCTTCAGCTTACTCCTCAGCCTGCTTGAACCAGGCTTCTGCTGCCTCTATACCGTTAACGTGCTCTTTACCAGACCACCAGGGAGCCCCACACCACACTGAAAGTGACAGCTTTCAGCCAGCTGTGGTGGTGCATGCCTTTAACCCCAGCACCTGGGAGGCAGAGGTAGGCAGATCTCTGATTTTGAGGCCAGCCTGGTCTGTAGAGAGTGAGCTTCAGAGCAGCCAGGACTGCACAGAGAAAGCTGTCTTGGAAAAACAAACAAACAAACAAAAAACAGTGACAGGTTTCAACTGTCAGTTCTCCATGCCCCTGCCTATGTTCACAAGTAAAATTAATGGTGGCTTTATGTTTAAACACCGTTCATCTTCTCCCACACCTGTCTGCCCTGTCTGTCACCTGAGTTCTTCTCCCATACCTGTCTGCCCTGTCTGTCACCTGAGTTCTTCTCCCACACCTGCCTGTCCTGTCTGGCACCTGAGTTCTTCTCCCACACCTGTCTGCCCTGTCTGTCACCTGAGTTCTTCTCCCACACCTGTCTGCCCTGTCTGTCACCTGAGTTCTCCCACACCTGTCTGTCCTGTCTGGCACCTGAGTTCTCCCACACCTGTCTGCCCTGTCTGTCACCTGAGTTCTTCTCCCACACCTGTCTGCCCTGTCTGTCACCTGAGTTCTCTCACACCTGTCTGCCCTGTCTGTCACCTGAGTTCTTCTCCCACACCTGTCTGTCCTGTCTGTCACCTGAGTTCTTCTCCCACACCTGTCTGTCCTGTCTGTCACCTGAGTTCTTCTCCCACACCTGTCTGTCCTGTCTGTCACCTGAGTTCTTCTCTCACACCTGTCTGCCCTGTCTGTCACCTGAGTTCTTCTCCCACACCTGTCTGCTCTGTCTGTCACCTGAGTTCTTCTCCCACACCTGGCTGCCCTGTCTGTCACCTGAGTTCTTCTCCCACACCTGTCTGCTCTGTCTGTCACCTGAGTTCTTCTCCCACACCTATCTGCCCTGTCTGTCACCTGAGTTCTTCTCCCACACCTGGCTGCCCTGTCTGTCACCTGAGTTCTTCTCCCACACCTGTCTGCCCTTTCTGTCACCTGAGTTCTCCCACACCTGTCTGCCCTGTCTGGCACCTGAGTTCTTCTCCCACACCTGTCTGCCCTGTCTGGCACCTGAGTTCTCCCACACCTGGCTGCCCTGTCTGGCACCTGAGTTCTTCTCCCACACCTGCCTGTCCTGTCTGGCACCTGAGTTCTCCCACACCTGTCTGCCCTGTCTGGCACCTGAGTTGTTCTCCCACACCTGCCTGTCCTGTCTGGCACCTGAGTTCTTCTCCCACACCTGTCTGCCCTGTCTGTCACCTGAGTTCTTCTCCCACACCTGTCTGCCCTGTCTGGCACCTGAGTTCTCCCACACCTGTCTGCCCTGTCTGGCACCTGAGTTCTTCTCCCACACCTGTCTGCCCTGTCTGTCACCTGAGTTCTCCCACACCTGTCTGCCCTGTCTGTCACCTGAGTTCTCCCACACCTGTCTGCCCTGTCTGTCACCTGAGTTCTCCCACACCTGTCTGCCCTGTCTGTCACCTGAGTTCTCCCACACCTGTCTGCCCTGTCTGGCACCTGAGTTCTTCTCCCACACCTGTCTGCCCTGTCTATCACCTGAGTTCTCCCACACCTGTCTGCCCTGTCTGGCACCTGAGTTCTTCTCCCACACCTGTCTGCCCTTTCTGTCACCAGCTCTATCATTTTCCTTCATTCCTTGATTCTTTTCCCTGTTCCTCAGTTTAGAGTGGTCCATCCTTAGCAAATAAGGACTTTCATCCTTGTTTTTGCTTTCCAATGTTACCACATCCAAATCTTATCCTGAATCCCAGCACAATAGGTCTTCTAAGTTTCTCCAAAGCAGGGTTGGGAGTGTAGCTCAGCAGTAAAGCACTCGCCTGGCACACGGGCAGCCCAGACTCAGTGCCTCAGGTCACAGCACCAGGCTGTGTGAGGCTGGAAGTAGACAGAAGTTCCTCAAAGCAGATTTGCTCCAAACTGAAGCCACTGTCTGGTCGTTAAGGGCTGTTTCTCTGCCTGGGTTATACTTCCTGTCTGATGCAGTCCCAGAGTGAAGGTCCTAACAGAAGTGACATCACCCTGGGGTTTTCTTTTTTTCTTTTCTTCTTCTTCTTCTTCTTCTTCTTCTTCTTCTTCTTCTTCTTTTTTTTAATATGGAACGCTTCACGAATTTGCGTGTCATCCTTGCGCAGGGGCCATGCTAATCTTCTCTGTATCGTTCCATTTTAGTATATGTGCTGCCGAAGCGAGCACCACCCTGGGGTTTTCTGAAGAGGAAGCTGACCCTAGCCTTACAGGACTTTCTTGATTTGCTCAGACATTATGGTATCAAGAGATTCAGAAGACACTGGACTCAGAGAGGAAATCTAACTGCTCTCCCTTCAGACTCTATCCTCTCGGAAGTCTCTGTCTCCCCAAATAGGAAACAGAAATGGCACTTCTCCTTTGAATATAGGATGCTGACCTCGGCTGGGAAGAGCACAGGGGTCTGAAGAGTGAGTTCTGTCAGAGCTCCCGCAAACTTTCTCATGTGCTCTGAGAACATAGATGAGGCCAACTCATTGAGCAGTCTGCTTTGGAGTTTTAATCTTTAAGAGCACACTTCCTTCCTGCACTTTAGTAACTACTATTTCAGTCTTCCCTGGAAACCCCACCAGTTACCCTGATTCTCTTTGACACAAGAACTGTCACTAAAATAGAACCATGAGAAAAGTTCCTTTGACCGCTTTGCCCTCTGAGATGAGCTGGGAGAGAGAACCAGGGGCAGGGAGGGGAAGCCAGTGCCTCTGAACCGCCTCTTCCAGGCCAAAGAAAAACAAAGCGAAACTCAGAATGATAGAAATGTTTTGTTAGTCCTCCTCGGGGAGGGGGTCACACGTGGAATGTTCTCATATTTCAGGATGGAGCTTTAAATGTAAGACCACTGAACGAGCCTTCACACAGCATTACCCTTTCCCAGAAACTATTGGGTTCCACGCTGGTGGGTGTTTGTAATTCTTTTTCCTAAAGAGGTCTATGATTTTTATCAAATTCTCGAAATCCCTCAAAGGTAAGCATTACTCAAAGGATAATCTGTTTATTGTCTGTTACTGTGTAACAAATCACCAACAAGAACAGTTTAAGTCAAAGGATAATTACCTGTTACTGTGTATCGAATCATCAAGAGCAGCAATACGGCTTGCATTGTTTACCTCGTGGTCCCAGTCAGGTAGCCATTTAGCTGAGGACTGCTCAGCTGAGGTCCTTCGTGCCCCCAGAAAGCCAGCCCAGGTGGCTGTCATCAGAAGACTTCTTTTCAAGATGGCTCACCCACATGGCTTGTGTCAGAAGGTCTCAGTTCTATGCCACACAGACCTCCCCAAGGAACTGCTTGGGTCTCCTCACAACATGACAACTGCTGTTTCCTCCACCAGCAAGTAAGCAAGAGAGAAAGCAGGAAAGCCTTCCAGGACAGTCTCAGGAGCCCTAAGAGCAAATGTTAATTCTTCCACAGGCTGTGCCGTGACAGAGGCAGCTCACTCTCATCCTCTGGGGGGAATTTGGTTCCATTTTTGATTTTTGTTTTTTTGTTTTTTGTTTGTTTTTTGTTTTGTTTTGTTTTGTTTTGTTTTGTTTTTTTTTTTTTTTTGGTTTTTCGAGACAGGGTTTCTCTGTGTAGTCCTGGCTGTCCTGGAACTCACTCTGTAGACCAGGCTGGCCTCGAACTCAGAAATCCGCCTGCCTCTGCCTCCCAAGTGCTGGGATTAAAGGCGTGCGCCACCACTGCCCGGCTGGTTCCATTTTTGAAATGGAAAGTATATCAAAGAGCTTGTAAACATATTTCCAAAATATTTTAAAAGGTAAATAAATCATACTTTATATATATATATATATACACAAATAAATATAAATATATATATAAATATATAAAGAAAATTCACACATGTGCATGCACACACGCACACAGACATATACATTCTAGTCATTTATTAGATAAAAGTTTATGAGCAGTCAAGAACAGATTCTCTTTGTGGGCTCTGTGAAGTCTTACTTCGTGTCCTTTTAAGTGACCAACTATTACGTAACGTAATGGCCTACTGAAGGGGAGTCAACATATTAGAGGCAGTATTTTGTTATCTTTGTAGTTCACATCAGTGTATCAGTCTGTTCTCCTATTGCTTCAACAATGATCTGACATTATTTGAGAGAGAGAGAGAGACAGAGAGACAGAGATTCACTCACATGTCAAACAATTCCAGGTTAAGATGCTGGCATCTGCTTGGCTCTGATGTGGAATCCATGCAGGTGGCATGCGTATAAGCAGGAAGTCAAGATTACATCACCAAACAGGAAGCTAGGGAGCATAGGGCCCTCTCCTGAGGGCATGCTCCCAGTGACATGACACCTCCTACTAAACTCCACCCCCAAGGGGCTGGAGCAATGGCTCAGTGGTTAAGAGCATGTATAGCTATTGCCAAGAGCTTGGACTCGGTTCCCAGCACCCACATAGTGACACGCTGACTATAACTCCAGTTCCAGGGGATCCAACACTCTTTTCTGTCCTTGGTAGGCACCAGGCATGTGTGTGCTGCATACATATACTTCATGCAAAGCACTCATTCACATGAAATAAAAATAAATCTAAAATTTAAAAATTGCTATACAAAAGACCAAGCCTGGAGGGGGGGGTGGGGGTGGCACACGCCTTTAATCCCAGCACTTGGGAAGCAGGGGCAGGAGGATTTCTGAGTTTGAGGCCAGCCTGGTCTACAGAGTGAGTTCCAGGACAGCCAGGGCTACAAAGAGAAACCCTGTCTCGAAAAACAAACAAAAAAAAAAAAAAAAAAAAAAAAACCAACCAAACAAACAAAAGACCAAACCTCTAACACATGAAATCTTAGAGGGCACACTCAAACATGTCAGTCATAGCACCAGAACCCCTGTATGGGCATAACCCCCAGATGACAGTTGGATTTAGGATCAAAAATAATGTATCATTTTTGAAAGTACCTGTCATAACCCTCTCTTTTTTTCTTTTTTAAAAGCCAAGTCTCCAGACTGGCCTTGAACTCACCATTCTGCGGTGGATGGCCATTCTGATGATATGCTAGCTGATATTCTTGGGGGTGTGGATGGCAAGACTGGGCGTGGTGGCACATTCTTGCAATCCCAGACTTAAGAGGTTGAGGCAGGAGGATTGAGAATTTGAGGCCAGCCCTGGCTGAGTAATGAATTCAGAATCACCATGGAGTGAATGACTAGGAGCTGAGAGTTTGGTTTTTGTTGTTACTGTTTGTTTGATTGGTTTGTTTTCTTAGTGGTTGTTTTGTTTTGGTTTGTTCATTGTTGTTTTTTCTAGACAGGGTTTCCCTGTATACCCTTATCTGTCCTGGAACTCACTCTGTAGACCAGGCTTGCCTCAAACCCAGAGATCTGCCTGCCTCTGCCTCCACTGAGTGCTGGGATTAAAGGTATATGCCACCACTGACTAACCAGCTGAGTTTATTTTTAACACTGCCCAGATGAGAGTTTGTTTGATCAAACAAACAAAGAAAAAATGGTAACAATAGTAAAAATGGTATGTGCCATGGTTTAGAGCTTAGATGTCCCCTAAAGCTCACAAGTTGAAACATGGTGTCCAGACCATCAATGTTTGTGGGCGGGACCATTGGAGACAGTGGGAACTGTATGAGGTGGGGTCTATTTGGATGGAGTAGGCCTATGCAGAACATATTGTCAGTACTTCTCTGCTGCCATGAGATAAAGGAGTGACTTTCTGCTCAGTCTCCCCAATGCTAGGGACCAAAGCCAAGAGGCAAGGTAAGCTTTCTTCTTTTAGGTTGCTCATCTCCAGTGTTTTGTTGTAGTGACAGAAAGGTGGCCCTGAGTGACAAGGATAACTGGCACCGAGAAGCAAGGTTGCCTGACATGTGTTCAGAAGCCTTGGGAACCAGTATGCAGAAGAGTTCACAGAGTTTGGAGAAGCGAAGTAGACAAATGCATTTCGTCATGAGCAGAGCTCAGGGGCAATTCTAGAGCAATGTCAGAAGACCAGACGCTGGCAGAAGCATGGGCAGTAAAGTCAGGCCAGAGGCGAGGCTTCAGAGGAAAATGAGGGCTGGAAAGACATGGACTAGAGGTTATTTGTGTTACCGTCTGGCAAAGATATTGTCCTGTTGGAGTTTCTATTGCTGGGATAAAATACCATCATCAAAGGCAATTTGGTAAAGATAGGGTTTATTTGGCTCCCATGTCCTGCGTCACTGCCCACTGAGGGAAGCTGAGGCAGGAACCGGTTGGTGGGAACTGAAGCAGAGGCCATGGAGGGACACTGCAGACTGGCCTGCTCGGGTTGCTCAACTTTCTTTCCTTCTCTCCTCTCCTTCTCTCCTCCTTCCTTCCTTCCTTCCTTTCTTTTTCTTTCTTTCCTTCTTTCTTTTTGAGACAGGGTCTCTGTGTAGCCCTGGCTGTCCTCAAACTCTGCCTGCCTCTGCCTCTGCCTCCTGAGTGCTGGGATTAAATGTGTGTGTGCCACCACCCCTGGCTTCATCTACTCCTTATACACCCACCTCTCACAGTGGACTGGGTCCTCCTATATCAGTCATTAATCAACAAAATGCCAACAAACTTGTGTATAAGCATTCTTATGGAGGCAGTTTCTCAACTAAAATTCCTTCTTCCCAAGTACGTCGAGGTTTGTGTCAAGTTGACAAAAAAAATAAATAAATAAAAAATATTTAAAAAAAAACACAGAATTTGTCTGCATTTGGTCTGAAACTTTATGCAAGGTCAAGTTTTTTTGTTTGTTTGTTTGTTTTGTTTTGTTTTGTTTTGTTTTCCGAGACAGGGTTTCTCTGTATAGTTCAGGCTGTCCTGGAACTCACTTTGTAGACCAGGCTGGCCTCAAACTCAGAAATCTGCCTGCCTCTGCCTCCCAAGTGCTGGGTCAAAGGTGTGAGCCACCACTGCCTGCAAGGTCAACTTTTAAAATGATGGTCTAATTTATTTGGTGGAGAAAATTTTAGGCAGAACAACATTCGTGCTTTTATTCAATTTACAATGGGAACCAGAAACAAAAACAAAGCAAAAGATTTGAAAATTTTTCCTAGAAAAGCAATGTGTGCAAACTTGGGACCAAAGTGGACATAGCTGTGAAAGAGATTAATGCTCAGAAAGACCGCTCAGACGGTCAAGTGTTTGCCAAGCATGCTTGAGGCCCTGGGTATGATCTGGAAGTGAACCCAGGAAGGTCAGATTACAGTGTAAGATCATACTCAGCTATATAATGAGTTTGAGGTCAGCCTGGACTTCATGAGACACAGTAGACTTAACATTAGCAGGACTCTACCCCTGTGGCCTCAAAGTATAACACCTAAATCCTTCATTTTCATTCTGCTTCCACAGGACCACACTGTCTCCTGGACTTTGTTCTTCTGAATTCAGACATTCATAAGTCACTCTAGCCTTGATCCAAAGGGTCCATGTTCTGCTGTCCATGTGGTGCTGACTCTGCAGGCAAGCACAATGCAAGGCCCGTAGGGCCACAGAGGCATCCCCAGGTCTCAAGGGACAGCCTGCAGGCCAGGCAGTCAGACTCCCTGCAAGGAGCCACTGCGAGGATGACACCTGACAACGTCCAAGTGAAGCCAAAGCCACGATGGAGACCCCAGGAGAGTGAGCATGCCTCGGGGAACAAGGAGAGTCAGCCAAGAGAATGTCCACATAGGCTTCAGCCATCGAGGCTGGGGGGTGGGACCACCCAGGCCTGCTGGAGCTCTGTGCGACCCACTGTTGGCCACAACTACATGATTTAGTTTGTTTGCGGGTTTCAGGCTTGTGCTGGTCTGGTTTTTCCTTGTTATTTTCCCGCTTTTCTCTTTTGGAGAGGGAATGCAAGACATATAAGAAGACATTTATATCTTGGAAATATGCAACTTGGTTTTTATAAGGTCCTTGCTGTTGAATTTTCTCTGAGTCTCAGAGAAAATGGACTTGGACATGAACTTTGCTATGCTGAAACTGTGAGAATTCTTGGAGACGACTGGATGCATGTTGTATTCTGAGACAGCCATGAACCTTTAGGGATTATGTGAAATAGTTTGGCTTAAATCTTAAGTATCTCACCAAAACTGATGACTTGAAGTCTTGGATCCCAGTGCAGTAGTGTTGAGATATAGAGCTTTTTGGAGGTGATTGTATCACGAAATCCACTTATGAATTCATACCTTAATAGGCTTTTTGGATAATGACATTGTTGTAGTTAGAGCTTGGACCCCGACAGCCCTGGTGGTCTCTCTCCTCAATTGAACAAAAATTCAAATAATAGAAAACAGAAAAAGAATAGTCAAGAAGAACAAAGAGATCCAGTCCATATCTATGTTCTTAACACAAGGTTTTAGTTTAGCACAGCTAAGTGGTCCTGGTCAAAGTGTGGTCCCGCCCACCATTCTCAGCTCCAGACATTCCTGTGATGTGGCGTGTGTCAAAACAGTGTGAAATCTCTTTCTGAGAGACAATCACCCCTCTCTGAAGGGACAGGCCTTTTCTTTTCCCTCCCAGTGTAAAAGTCCTAAGGAAATTCTAATTTCTTGGGAATGTGTTGTTTGAATAATTCAATATCCAAAGAGAGAGGTATATGCCTCTAGAATATCATTATTCCTTTCAGGACTGTTAGGATCCTATGTGGAGCAAGTGGGTCACTGGGAATGTGTGTTCTATTCCCAACATCCCCTACTCCTATGGTGTGCTCAGATCTGCTCCACTGTATGCAGCCACTGGTCCTTGGGACCAAACCACAGTGTACTTAAACTCTGAACCCAAAAAAATACCTTTGCTGGGTAGTTAGTCAAAATGGCAAAAATCTTAGCCGGGCAGTGGTGGCACACACCTGTAATCCCAGCACTTGGGAGGCAGAGGCAGGAGGATTTCTGAGTTCGAGGCCAGCCTGGTCTACAGAGTGAGTTCCAGGACAGCCAGGGCTACACAGAGAAACCCTGTCTCAAAAAAACCAAAAAAAGGGGGGGGGAGCAAAAATCTGACCTACACATCATATCTTCACGACAAGACAAGTCACAAATGGGAAATGTTTACAACACATGCAGATATAAAGGAGTGGTGTCTAAACTAATACAAAGACTTGCTATAGACCAGTAAGAAACAGAATCCTAATCCTATAGAGAAACATGTAAGAGATGGCAATTCGTGAGAAGATACACGTGCTTATGGCCACACTGCTTACGAACCCCCAAGCTGAGAGCCCTAGTCATCCATCGAGAGAATGAACTGTAATGTGTTCATATACAAGGGTAACATAGAGCTGTCCCAGAGTCAATAGAAATGATTCTCAAGGTGCATTAGACACAAAAGCTAAGCTACATTAAGAAAACACACACACAGCAATGATAGGCATATTCAACAACACACAGAGCTATGCACACGGCCCCTGGCTCACACAGAGCTATGCACACAGCCCCTGGCTCACACAGAGTTATTATGCACACGGCCCCTGGCTCACACAGAGCTATGCACACGGCCCCTGGCTCACACAGAGTTATTATGCACACGGCCCCTGGCTCACACAGAGCTATGCACACAGCCCCTGGCTCACACAGAGTTATTATGCACACAGCCCCTGGCTCACACGGAGCTATGCACATGGCCCCTGGCTCACACAGAGCTATGCACACAGCCCCTGGCTCACACAGAGCTATGCACACGGCCCCTGGCTCACGGTGGTTTAGTTCACAATGCTTTGACTTGACAATAGTGCAAAAGCAGCAGACATTCAAGAAAACCACACATCTACAGCTGGTCCTGGCGTATATGCTCATAATCCACACTCAGAAGGCTGAGGCAGAGCAACGCAATGCAATACAAACTCACATCTATTCCCAGGCTAGTGAGTTTTCGCACTGTTGTGAGTCTGATGTAGTACACAGCCCGTTAGCTGAGGCTGAACAGAGATCCCCCGGTGCACTGTGTTGTCAGAATACTTTACATTAAGGTAGTCAACACTGTGTTATAAAACAGGCTGGGTTCAGTGAGTCTACTTGACTGACTTAAATGTTTTGAGCATATTTGGATAAATGAGAGTAAGCTATCATAGTTATTAGGTTAAATCCATTAAAAG
The DNA here is from genome assembly GCA_964023405.1 of Apodemus agrarius. Taxonomy (NCBI): domain Eukaryota; kingdom Metazoa; phylum Chordata; class Mammalia; order Rodentia; family Muridae; genus Apodemus; species Apodemus agrarius. The sequence goes on from OZ030016.1 coordinate 94,942,661, forward strand.
CACTTTCAACTTGTGGTATTTTGAACCTATGGAGGTTTTACTGAACATTCACCAATGTAAATTAAAGAACACCTAGAGCATACAATGTTTAAAGAGTCCTGTAAAATAATACACGAGAGGACCGCACAGCCAGCTCAGTGGTTAGTGAGCTTGAGGCTCTTCCAGAGGAACCACGTTGTGTGCTTACACTTGCCTGTCTCCAGCTTCCAAGGGATCCGACCTCTGTCTCTGGGCCACACAGGGCAAATACAGATACATTGATTGATACATAAGTAAAAATAAAATAATTTTTTCCTTGCATGACAATAGAAAATACCAAGTTTAGGCTACTGCTTACCCAAGGAAAAAAGGAGAATGAACCAGGGTCAGGTCTGCAAACGGGCTTTAGCTTCATGCTAGGGATGGGACTCAAGGGCAGAGGACTTGCCCAGTACATTCATGACCTGAGGTTCCATCCAACATGGCAAAAAGAAAAAAGATAAAGAAAACTCTACTTATTGAACTGCATGAATATATGAGTTCTGTGTTACACTCCTTCATTCTTGTTTTATTTTGTTTGCAAGGAAGGGAGGATTCAAGACAGGGTTTCTCTCTGTAGCCCTGGCTGTCCTAGAACTCTCTCTATAGACCAGGCTAGCCTTCTACCTGGAGATCCACCTGCCTCTGCCTCCCAAGTGCTGGAACTAAAGTCACCACCATACCCAGATCACTCTTCTTCTTTGGTCTTTGCTTTGTCCTATCATTGTTGTTGTTGGTGCTGCTGCTGCTGTTGCTGCTGCTGATGTTGCTGTTGTTGTTGTTGTTGCTGTCACTATTGTTGTCATCGTTATCGTCGTCATCGTCGTCGTCGTCGTCGTGTGCTGGTTTTTTTTTTAACCAGGGTCTCTCTGTGCTCCCAAGCTGAGCTTGAACTTGTGACCCTCCTGCCTCCCTTATATGCTGGTCTTACAGGTATGTAGTACCACTCCTGGATGTATTATTAGTCTTCTTATCTTTTATTTATTAAATATGATTTAAAAAAACAAGTTTAAAAATAAACATACATTAACTTCTAGTTTCCACCTTTCCTCTAGAGTTAGTTTCTCTCTACTGAATAACGACTTGGCCAGAAGTTAGCACTACATAGATTTATTATCTCGTAACTAGGGCCTGTGACAGAGCAATTAGATCCACCCATTGCACACACATGCATTTTAATTTTAAAAATTATTTAACTTACTTTTTATGTATAATTGCTTTGACTGCATGCATGTCTGTGTGCCATGTGCATGCCCGGCACCCGCAGAGCCAGAAGATGGTGTCAGATTCCCTGAAACTAGAGTTACATATGTTTGTGAGTCATGGTGTAGGTGCTGGGAATCGAACCCCAGTACTCTAGAAAAAGCATCCAATATTCTTTATCAACGAGCTGTCTCTCTAGCTCCCAAGTTTTCTGTATTTCAGAATAAATTAAAAGACAGAAATTGATAAAGGATAATCACAAGAGAAAAGACTAAACAAAAGCTATAAATGAACGTATGCTAGGTTAGCTGTGAGCTTTGCCTAGGAATTGTGTGGAATCCCCTCATCTGAGGCAAGTCTCTCCTTGGCCTGGCCCAAGAGCTGTAACTCTTTTACTTGCATGGAGAAATTTTAATTCTTTAGGGCCAACTGTTTCAATAGTTTGAAAGGAGAAGAAAAGGTCACAAATGTCTCTTTTTAGAATCCAGTTTCTATAGCCAGGTGTCAACACAGGGTTACAGAGACAGTTCCTTCATCTTCAAAATTGTCAACATAGCATTTTCCGATCTGTCTCTGGCCTGTTTCTGTCACCTGACTTCCTCTCACAAGGACCCTTTTGATGACACTGAGTTTGCCCACTTAATCCAGTACAATCTTCTCACATCTCAAAATCCATAACCAATCACATCTGCAAAATCCCCTTTTGTGTGTAACATGACATATTCACAGATCTAGGAGATAAGCATCATGGACATCTCCACGGTATTTTCCTGCCTGCTACAGATGCTGAAATATTTAGCAAGCCCTAGTATTGTGACTCTTGTTGTGTAGCTCGGGAAAAAGCCCCGGTGCTGCTTAGCTCTGAATCAGGTCTCTGGGGAGATGATTTGGCTGGTCAGAGGCCAGCCAAAACGTAAATACCAGGGTGGCAATGTCATAGCTGGAAACTACCATCTGAAGCACAGCTTCAGTACTGTGAAAGAAAATGTCTATAAACACAACAAGGGAGCCACAGACCTTTCTCAGAGCAGCCCCGCTTAGTTATAAATATATGTCTAACCCAACACTCTCCTGTGTAAAACCCCTTCGAGACTCCCCCATGCTTTAGAAAAGGGAACAAAGAAAGTCCTAGAAGAGGGTTTTTCAACCTCAGCCCTGACATGCTCTGGCCAGGTCATCCTTTGCAGCCAAGGACTGTCCTGTGCATTGCCGAGACTTTCGTTTCCTTAGAGTGACTCACCCTGACCCCACACATCCTTATGACACTCTGCTGCACGTCCCTAGAGGGCAGAACTATGATCAACTGAGATGCCCTGTTCTGGGAGAGCCTCCAGGATCTGGGTCTGACAACTGCCCCATCCTGTGCTTTCTTCTCCAGGTACCTGAGGGGCGAGAGGTGAGGACTGTCTCAACAGATCGTACTGTTTCCCACTTACCCCTGACCCCCACACAGCACCCCTGCTATCTCACCACCGCCACCCCTCCGCTGCCATGCTGCTGCAGCCTGATCCTCTGAACACCCCTCTTCATAACTGCCTAACCACACACTCTCTTCTTAGGAACTGTGCCCCTCGCATTGCATGATGGGTACACCCTGCTGTCCAATCTACTGCTGTACCACATCAGATATCCAAGACAGGAATCAGAGTGTCAAGAATAGCGGGAGAATCAGCCCCTAAGGAAGGAGATGAGTCTTGATAGTGATGGTTGGCCCTACTACAGTTAGTAGGTAACTTGAGTATGATTTGAAAAAGTATTCTGAGGACAGTGAGCCCAGGGTTCCTTCCCTCCATGACTCTTGTCAATTATGGCCTCCCTGAGGGAAAGGCGGCACCATGAACTTGATACCTAGCAATGGGTCACTGAGAGAGGATGTCAGTCCAGCTGTGGCTCTCCCAAATCAGAGACATCAAGATCCGAGGATGTTCCTTCGGTGTTGCCTGGGTCGGGCAGCCCAAAGACCTCACGCCACAGAAACTCAGCCAAGCTCCTCCGAAAAAAATCCTCAGGCTCTAAAATGGAACCTTCTGGACAAGGCTGAAATCACAGAGAGGCCTGCCTCCGGGGACACTGCCGTAATTCCCCAGGACATGAAGTCAGCTCTCCTGCTTCCCATGTGGGAGTTCAGCAGGCTTTCCCTCACTCCTCAGAGGTTCCCAAATATAAATCCCTACATCCCGCAGGCATCAGTCTCTGAGTTACGTGTCCTAACTTTGGTCAAGATATGGAGAAATATATACTTGTTGTATTATTATTCATTCGATGTTCCTTTAAATATGTATATATGTGTATCTTTATCTACATGTGTATATACCTTTAGATACTATATATACATAGCAATTCTGTTATATAACGAACATGTTCATTGTGAAAAATAAAAATGTTGAGCAACTCAAAATAGAATTTTTAAAAAGTACCTTTTCTACATCTCTTTACCCAAATATACACACAGTGTGACTTTTACATACCAGGCAAATGAGTTTAAAAAAAAAAAAAAAGCCAGATGTATCTGCACAGTTTGGTCAGTTTCAAGAATTGCATAACTAAACTTTTCTGAATCATCCAATTCCATGTCTGTGAAAGGCTTAAGGCTTCTGGATGGCTCTGAGTCCTCTCACATTCTGTGAGGGAGGCTGGAGAGGGAGGCCACAAAGGCCAGGCCCCAGGCTAGGGCTTCTCTCATGACAGCAGAGTGCTCAGGCCTTCCGCTCAGCATGGGAGCCTTCCAGTACCCGGATTCCTCTACAGCACGCTAGGGCACAAGGTCCCTATCTTCCAGAGGCCTCCGAGATGAATGCACTCTTTCATGTAGAGTTGGGGCTGAAAGGGAGATTCCAGTATCCTCCTCCTTTACAAAGACTGTATCAGAAACCACATTCCTGGGCAAAAGACCAAAAGTCGCCTGTGTTTTGGTCTTTTGGGGGCTATCTGGGGCAAAAAGAACCTTCCCGCTATGGGTAGGGCTCACAGAGAGGAGCCCTGCAGAGGGAAGGATAGAGTTTACAGTTAGGAAGGGCCCGGTGCCCTGTGGGCCATGACCTTGCACCCCTGCTGAAGAGTTGCTGTTTGCTTGCCCCACCCTTATGCTGGCCTCGTAGCATATCATAAAACAAAACTGCTCCATCCAGCTTCAGAGTTCCTATCTACAATCCATCACAGTATCAGCACTGTTAAATCCAAAATTCAAAGTCTCTTCTGAGACTCATGCAATCTCTTCACTGTAATCCCCTTTAAAAAAAAAAAATCACATACTTCCAACAAACAATGTCACAGGATATCCACCATGGTTCCAAAGGAGAGGAAAGGAAGCACAGTGAGTAAATGCTGGCCTAAGCAAGACCAAAACCCAGCTGGGCAAACTCCAAACTCTGCATCCCCAGGCCTGGTATCGAAGCGCTCTTCAGATCTCCCACTCCTCTCAGCTTTGCTGACTGCCACCCATTCCTCTCCTGGGCTGTTAGCAGGTTTCCTCAGCAGGTACCCCACAGCTCTGGCATCCAGGGTCTCCAAGGCAACCCAGGCTTCACCTTCACAGCTTCATGCAGTGGCCTCTCTGGGCCTCCACGCAGAGACATTCCTGCCACATGCCTGGCCTCAGCAGCTCTTCGTAGCTGTGGAGGGACATTCCACAATTCCTTTCTTGTATCTTTGAGTCTAAAACCAGAACCAGGGAGCTTAGGCGGTTAAGGTCGTCAGATTGCTGAGGTTGGAGCACAGGCCCATTGTTCAAATGCATTTTGCCAGCTTTCTGTTTTGGATGGTTTCTTTTACTGCCTAAGCTTTGCTATGTTGGAACTCCCTCTGTAGATCTGACTGTCCTTGTACTCAGAGATCTGCCTGCCTCTGCCTGCCTCTGCCTGCAGAGTGCTATGCCACCACAATGGCTCTAAGCTTTTCTTTACTGTTTCCCAAGCTAGAAGGCAAGCAGGGCGGAGTCTCGCCCTGAAGCCGCCACTCCCTTTACCCCATCAGCATCAGGCTTTTCTCTAACCTGTTTATCTCCCTGAGCACAGGACTTAGCTCCATTACATTTCCTGGAGACCCTTCTCTCCTCAGCTTTTTTCTTTTACCCTGATCAGCTCGCTCCTTTTAAGACCAGCCACTAATAACCATACGGACACAGTCAATACTAGACGGCTTCTGAAATCTCCGACAAGGCCGCTAATCCAAAACTCTTCAATTTATCCTTAGGCAGATATTTTTGGATAAGGGCAAAAAACAGCCACATTCTTTGCCAAAATATCACAAGAACGATCTCCAGACCATTTCCTAATACTCCTCTCCTCTGAAAGGTCTTGAGCAGGGCAGTCATGATCCCTTTTGCTCTCGGCACTGCTGGCGTCCATGCTCTTTCTTGTAGAGCCCATCAAGCCCGGTTGTTCAACTGCTTTATGAATCTAAAGTCCCAACGTCCACGATTGCACCACAGAGCATGTCAGGTCTGCCACAGCAATACCCCACTCCTGATACTGACTTCTGTCTCAGTTAATGTTCTCTTGCTGTAAAGAGACACCATGACCACTCAACTATTATAAAGGAAAACATTTCACGGGGGCTGTTTGCCTTCAGAGGTTTAGGCAAGCAACAGAAAGAGAGACACTAGGCCCAACTCGGGCATTTGAAACCTCAAAGCTCACCCTCAGTGACCATACCTCCTCCAACAAACAAGGCCACACCTCCTAATAGTGCCACTCCCTATGAGCTTATGGGGCCATTTTCATTCAAAGCGCCAGAAACGAATTATATGTTAAATGTTGACAAACTGTGTTCCAGTTACCTAAGATTATCAAAGTTAAAAGACAAAATATAAACTGGGGGGAAAAAAGGTTGTATTGCATGACAAAAGGTGGGTATCCAAAACCCATAGGGGTAAGGTGAACTTTTTAAAATAAATATGAGGGAACTAGAGAAATAGCTGCTTAGTAAGGTAATTGGGGACCTGAATTTAGTCCACAGAACTCATATAAAAATGCCAATCACAAGGATTGCTGGGTAGCAGGGACTGAAGGGTCCCTTAAACCAGTCTATCCTAATTGATGAGCTTCAGGACAAAAAGAGACCTTGTCTCAAATGAAGTGGACAATACTCTGGAAGATGACACTTCAGGATGTCCATTGGCCTACATGTACACGCACACATACAAACATACACAAACACACACACATCAAACACACACATACACTAAACATACACATGTACACCAATCACACATACAGACACACACACATACATGCATGCATACATACACCACAAAAGAAAAGGATATGTGAGGGCAAAGGGCAAATGAACACAAAAGTCACAGGAGAGGAAAGAAGTACTCAACAAACCTACAAAAAGATGTCTAACTGTGCTAGCCAGAAAAACAATGGTCAACACTGCACAAAGTACCAATTCCCGGGTGCATGATCAGTAAAACGTCAGTCTGACAGTGCGGGTGAGATTGTGAAGGAACAGTTCCCAGCTGCAGGTGCTGTCAAATGTTAAATGCAGGCAACTGCCTGCTGCTGTCTGCTCGGGGGTGGTGCTAACTGGCTTCCTTCTTAACCTCCGTTCTTTAAAGTGCGGCTCTGAGCATGCCTTTCTGCCTTAAAAGAACAATGTCTGTGAATGTGTATGTGCCTGCTTGTCTCTGAGTACCTCACGTGTGCAGGTGCAGGCAGAGGCCAAGCAAGGACTGTAGGTCTCAGTGCTGTGCTTTCAGGCGGTCCTAAACTGCCTGGCATGGATACTGGGAACAGAACCCGGGCCCTCTCCCAGAGCAACAGCTACTCCTAGCTGCCGAGCCTTCTCTGCAGCCCCTTTCTATAACTAGATGCCACCCACAAATGCCTGTCCCCACGGCGGGACTCTTGGCCTTTTGTGATAGATAAAAGCACAGCACACTCTAGCTTAGACGCCTTTGCTCTGGGTTCTTCCTGCTCTTCCTATACAATTAACAGCCTGGGTTGAAATACCTCTTTCAAGTCCTACCCACACAGGACATTAGACGGGAAGAGAGGCCAAGGGCTGACAGAACGTGATCTCTTTATGTTACAGGAAAAATGCTGAGGCTGTGGGAAGCCGGTTGCTCTGCTCAAGGCCGCTCTGTGAGAGAGGCCGCTAGCTGGCAGCCTCCTGCTCCCTCTGCATGGCTCCTGCCACTGCACATTTTTTTCCTGGCTGACATATCACAAGCCTCACCACAGAGATGTGAGGAGTGCTACCCACTCAGCTCCTTCACATCACCCTAATTGACACAGCCCAGGAATGACAGACACCATTTGTCATGAAACAAAAATACCCCAGGATGCTGGACCCACAGAGTACTTTCTGTGCTAGCAGCCTGCTGGTCCCAAAGCACCACAGAGCCCTGGTGCTAACACAAGACTGCAGGGAGTAAGAGCTGCTTCTGCAAATGGGTTAGTCCTGTGGGTCCCCCCCCCCCTTAGCTGTCAAAACAGATTAGACAGAAAGGCACCACCACATGGACCACAGCTCAGGTGCAGGCTGAAGCCAAGAAAGGAAGAAACACAATCATTAAAGGGCCAGAGTGCCTGCCTGTGCCTGCTGACCGCTGCCAGCGCTAATTTAATGATCCAGCCACAGCTCAGAGGACCCCTGTGAGCTGCAGGTTCACAATGGAAGTCTGGATGCAGTGCAGGGAGGATCCCGGAAGCCAGCAGGAGTCCAGGGGTCCATACTCATCTTGCTTGGGTCTATGTACCTGACGGAGGAGTGGGCCTAAGTTGCTTTTTAAACAGGAGCCCTTCCGTTTCATTTTGCACTGGACCCCACTGGCCAGAAAGCGGGCTCTCCCGCAGCCCAGCAGCTTCTAAACTCTAATGGGTGAGCTGGAAACACTGTTCCCATGGTGCCTATTAGAGCAGAGCTGCTCTGGTTGAGGCCAGGAGTCTCAGTGATTCTCAACCTCAGCAAGGCTGACACCCACCTAGAAGCATTACTTAAATGTTTTAAATGAAAATCCACAGAGCCCAGACCCAGAACCCGAGGCAGGTGCAGAGGTGTTCTAACATGTCCCACATATGACAATGCTGCCTGTGACCCTGACTTGTACTCCAAGTGCTACTGGCTCCCCCTTTCTTCCCAGATGAGGACACAGAGGCCCAGGCTGAGGGACCTCATCGAGTGGCACTCTCTCCTTACCCCCTGAGGGGCTAAGCCGTCTTGGCAGATCCCCTCCCTGCAGACACCATCATGCCTAGTTCTCCGCGATCTCAGAGCACCTCTGGTGGCAGCGCAGTGCCCTTGGGGAGTCTGAAGAGGATGGAGGAGTTGGATCATGTTCATTGAGCCAACCGGCATCCTAAGAGCTCAGAGCTCTGTGCTGTTCCTCTAACCTGCGGGAGACAAGATCAGCTGCACCAGTGCTAAGCCTGCTTCCCTAACAGTCTCCACCTTGGTAAATAGCAGGCAATCCCTTGGCAACAATCTGTGGTACAAGTGCCACCATCATCCTGACTTTACAGGCCATAAGGTGAGACTTAGCCAGGTGTGGTGGCTCAAGGCCATAAGCCTAGCACTTTGACATTGAGACAGAAGGTGTCTATGGGTGAAATGAGGACGAGAGAGGCTCTCCCACCTCCCCTCCCCCCACCCACCATCTACCCTCCTAGGCAGATCACCTGTGACTCTTACTCCTCTCCATTATCCTCCTACCCAACCCCATGCCCAGCATCCTTCTCCAATGCCCACAACACAGTCCATAGATCCCCTTGAGGGTGGGTCCTGAAGGCCCTACTGGGGTACATATATTCTTTTTCCACTCTGACATGAGACAAGTAGAAGACAAACTGGGTTCTTTTTCTGAAAAACCTGGAGAGGAATTTCTCTACCTCGCTCAGCCTTACTGTTTAAGCCAGGGAAACATGTAGTTTATCTGTATGCCCCCCTAATCTCAGAGCAAAAGAGTGCATCTGGTGCTCAGCCTGGCCATATGCAGACCGCATCAACAGAGCAGCAGATGAAGCTTCCCACCAGAGAACCAAACCTCACTCACCAGTCGAGAAATCGGGGATTGTCTGCTTCTCTGCTCAAACAAATGAACAACTGTCTCCTAGAGGTATGCAAAACAACCAAACAAGAAACTGCTAACGCGTACATCAATTATGGCCTAGTTTCCGCCCACAGGGAACCCCATCCTGCTCCTGGCCAAGCTCACTGAAGCCATTACCAGATCCACTCATCTAGACTCCTCCACTCGGGGTCAAGACCCTCTGAATCCACATGCACTGGATTAGCCAGTTTGTTCCAGATCTTAGGCAAAACCTCTGCCAATTGGAAAAGGTCCTTGACATTCCCCAGAAGAACCTCCTGGATGTAACCTTTAAAGCAATTAACAATAGGGAAGTTGAGGAGGAAAAACAGAGAAAGAATGGAACTGTAGGGCCCAATACCAGCTGTTGGCCTCTGTCCTCCATAACTACCCACTGCCGAGTCCCTCACCCACTAAGGAAAATGGTAATCTGTGGACAAAGCCCTCTGAGACCTGCTTCAGATACAGCTAACCTTCAGATTACGGCTCAGGACTGCCCTAACCCCAGGCACTAACACAGGCCTGTCCCACAGTCAGTGGTGACAGTGAAGGACAGATTGTCCTCGGGGACACCCTGGCACCCCCGGAGGACTCCCAACTCCCAACCTACGCCACTGCAGCTATTGTAATGAAGGGCCCCAAGCTTACAAAGCTCAGTTGAAAATCCCAATTCATCCACTGAGGACAGTGTCTGGGCACAACTTTTCCTTCATCCTGGACAAAAGGCGTTGGTATCAGGACCTCCGAAACCCTTGACATCACATAGGCGACATCACAACCTGCATTCCTGTTGCCAAGGCAACAGCCACCATATTCCCACTTGGCTCACCTCCAGCCTTTACCTGTGGCTATGTCACCATCCATACATAAAGGAAGGCCCCTCTGATCTCTCTCATCCCCTCCCCCTTCTCTTTCTGCCACCGCCTTGCTCTTTTCTCTCAATAAACCTCATGTGGAACTGTTTGGCCTGGTGTCATCTTTCTGGAGCCACTTGATGATCACCACATTGGTGCCAAAGACTTTGTGAATCGCTATACAGGGGAGCTTCGGAGTCTGGTGGCCGTCACCACCCAGCCACTGCCATCACTGCCTGCAGCCACTGCTACACCACACAGACTCCATCCACTGGCACCCTCTGTCATCCACCATGTGGATTTCCACCGCTGCTGCAGACCATCGCCACCGCTGCCACTGCGAGACTCACAGACTTCTACCACGTGGAGCTGGCCTCTGGCCACACCCACCACCCAGTTCCACACTTCCTGCTCCCCGACTGCAGAAGCCCTCAAACACACGCCAGCATATTGATTGATTAGGAGTTTTTCCAGTCGACAGGAGGGACCCTATATGCCCAGATAGCACCTTTAGATCCTTAAGAGACTTCCTGTCTTGAACGTAGTTCATAAATCCCTCGAGTTCTTGCAGCCAGCCCCCCAAATTCCTGATACCAGGTTGAATTGCTTTCTGGGGATTTCTGGGAAATTGCAGCCATAGCCTCTAGCTATTCATGTGACAACCTGAATTTCTAGTTTGGCCCTACACTGGCCCGTTGCTGAACTCCTCTGGGGATGCTCTTACGAATAGTTCAGTAACATCCCCATCACCCAGTGGGCACTAAATTGTCTTCAAATGTACTTCCAGGCACCCCACTGGGATGACTCCTGGAAAATCTCAAATCTCTGAAATTAATGCCCAATTTGAGGCCCTCAAAACTGATACACGTCTGCAATAACATCTGGATTCAATATCCTTTAGATAAGAGTTCCAAGTGGCCAGCAAATGGCACACTAGACCTGATCCTTTCAGGAGATCTCCATACATCCTGGCAGGAGTCGGGTAAACGGAATGAGGTCCCATATATCCAAGCTTTCATCTGTCTTCACTCTCATCCCTCCATGTGCTCCTCCTGTTCCCCAACCCAGCTTCTCTTAGCCATGAAACCTACTCACCCTCCATAGATGATGCTACACACTTGGCCCCCACCAACAAGCCATACCCCCCTCCACCGCAGACCCGCCTCAGTTTCTCCTTCTCACCAAGACACCCAGAGCCTATCAGCTCGGCCTCTCCAGACCCCTCCCCTCCTTCTGTGCCAGCTGCAGGTCGCTCCAACCTTCCCCCCTCCTAACACACGTTCTAAGGCCACAAGTCCTTCTTCTCCTCCAGGAACACCTGACCCAGCACCGGTCCTTCCTCTAAGGGAAGTGACTGGGGTTCACGGTCTGGTCAGAGCACGTGCTCCTTTCTCGCTGAGTGAACTTTCTCAAGTGGAAGGCAGGCTGGGTTCCTAGACTTCCTCCAGCATTATTAAGGCGTTCCGGTGCATCCCTCAGTCTTGTCGCTTGGCTTTCCGTGATGGTCGTGTGATTCCTACTGTTTACTTCCTGATGAGCACAGGCGAGTTTGGGAAGAGGCACATGCAGATGAAATTCTCCAAACAGACAGAACATATCCAATCAGATCCGAAGCAGTGCCTGACCAGGATCCCCGATGAGATTACAGTTCTGCACATGGTATCTTAGCCAGAGAAAGGTTTATTACATGCCTTCTGGTTGGCCTAAGAAAGGCAGCTTTAAAGCCTATATTTTGAAAAACTCCAAGAGTCTGTCTGGGAAAAACAAGAGAACCCATCACAATTTTTAGAATGACTCACAAAGGCTTTATTGCAATTCACTAATCTGGACAATGAAAACCCAGAAGGTAAGCAACTTCTGACGACCTACTTTTTTCCCCAGACCTACCTGACATAAAAACTAAACTTAGGAGTTTGAAGAGGGGGCCCCTAACTCCACAAGCAGAAGTCTTGGCGCTGGCCTTCAGGGTGTACTATGAGAGAGATCAGAAAGCCCAAAAACAAAAATACCACATGCTGGCAAAGGCTGCCTGACCAGCTCCAGCCCCGGAACTACCCCGGACCCCTGGCCTTCCAGGGCTCAGGAACCACCAGCTCTCCACTATAGATGTGGTCAGCAAGGCCACTGGGTGAAGGCTTGTCCTACTCCCTGCAAGCCAAGGGGACTGTGTCCTAGGTGCCATCAGGAAGGACATTGGGCTGAAGATTTTCCTAGAGTGGCACAGAACAGAGGGCCATCACTCCCAGGTAACCCTTCCCACCAACCCAGGCTTGGCTATGGATGACTGAGGGGCCGGAGCTCCTTTGACCTAACCATGCCTATCACCAGCAGGGAGCCCCAGGTAGCTTCATGGTATGTGGGTGGCCCATCTCCTTCCTCCTGGACACTGGGGCCACTTACTCAGTCCTGACAGATTTTTGGGGACCCACTTCACCTTCGAGTTTTCCTATTGTCAGGGTAGGAGGACAACCTTATCTTCCTCATCAGACTCCACCACTTAGTTGCATTTTTAGGGGTGCACCCCTCACCCATTCCTTTTTGGTAGTGTCAATATTTCCTGTCCCCTTATTGGGAAGGGATCTTTTAGCTAATTTGGGAGCCTCTGTTTCCTTTGCTCCCCGCACTTGCCTGAACCCAAGCTCACCAGCAATTCCTCTGCCTCTCCTTCTAGCCAGTCAACCCACTAACACTAACATGTTGTTTCCTTTACCAGTTTCTCAGGTGGACCCCAGAGTTTGGGACGTCCAGAACCCTTTTGTTGCTAAACATCATTTTCCTGCTGTCATCCAGTTCCTGGACTCTACCAGGTACATCACCCAAGCTCAATATTCTCTCTCTCTCTCTCTCTCTCTCTCTCTCTCTCTCTCTCTCTCTCTCTCTCTCCAGAGCCTCAGGAGACTTAAGCCTATCATTTCTGACCTCTTAAGGAAAAATCTCCTTCACCCCACCTCTTCTCCCTTTATCACCTCTATACTAGCAGTTAGAAACCTAATGGTACCTATCTCCTTGAGGTTCAAGACCTCAGGCTCATTTATTCTGAAGTGGTCCCCCTCCATACTGTTGTGGCTAGCCCTTATACACTTCTTTCCACTGTCCCCTCAGGAACTTCTCATTTCTCAGTCCTAGATCTCAAGGACACATTTTTCTCCATCCCTCTAGATGCCCCGTCACAGAACATATTTGCCTTTACCTGGACAGATCCTGACACTCACTTTTCTACCCAGCTTACCTGGACTGTTCTGCCTCACGGATTCCAAGACAGCCCATACCTATTTGGCCAGGGCTCTGGCTTCTGATTTACTCTCATTATCTCTCCCTAAATCTAAGATTGTACTTTATGTAGATGATGTCCTATTCTGTAGTCCCTCTCTAGAGATTAGCCAAACTGACACTTCTGCCCTTCTAAATTTCCTTTCCAGTCAAGGCTACAGGGTCTCACCTTCTAAAGTCCAACTGTCCACTCCTCGGGTCACCTATTTGGGACTGACAATTACCCCAACCCACAAGGCTTAGATAGAAATAATCTGATTCAGTCTCTAACACTTCCTTCTACAAAGGAAGAGATTTTATCATTCCTAGGAATGGTTAGCTTTTTACGTTCCTGGGTTTCTTCCTTTTCTTTCCTTTCTGGACCCTTATATGAAGCAGCATTAGGCCCCACTCACGAACCTCTTCTCAAACCTGTTACCAAGCCCCTTCAGAGACTCCAACAGGTTCTCCTTAAGGCCCCAGTCTTACATCTCCCTGACCTGACTCATCCTTTTTCCTTCTATGTAACTGAAAAGAAGGGATTTGGAGTCTTAGGTCACCAACTGGGACCTTCTTTTGCACCTGTAGCACACTTGTCAAAAAAAAAAAAAAAAAAAAAAAAAAAAAAAAAAAACTAGATCTAACCATCCAGGGATGGGCATCTTGTATTCATACCTTAGCAGTCACTGGACTCTTTATTCGAGATTCAAAAAAACTAACCTTGGGGTCTCCCATAACTGTGCTCTCTTCTCATAACCTGTCACAACTCCTAACTTACAAAGGCTTACAGACTCTACCCTCTCCAGGGTTCTTTCTCTTTAGGTAGCACTGAGAGAGGATTCCACACTCACCTTCCAATCATGCCTGCTTTTTAATAATTCCAATCTTCTTCCTCGACCTAATACTAACCACTCCCTATCTAACTCCTGCCCTGAAACTTTAGAGGAATTAAATTGCCTCATAACAGGAGGGCACATTGCCTCAAGCCATTTATACCTGGTACACAGATGGAAGCTCCTTTTTATATGAAGGGGCCAGAAGAGCTGGCTATGCCATAGTGTCAGATACCAAGGTGGTGGAGGTGCAGGCCCTTCCTGCTCACACCACTAATCAACAGGCTGAGCTAATAGCCCTCACCCATGCCCTTCAACTGGCACAGGGACAATCCCTCAACATCTACACAGATTCCAAATATGCTTTCCATACCCTTCTGTCCCACGCTGCTATCTGGAAAGAGCACAGGTTACTTACCACAAAAGGAGGATCAGTAACTAATGCAAACCACATTATGGCCATGCTAAAGGCCTCCCATCTCCCCACGGCTATTGGGATTGTCCACTGCAGATCCCACAAGACAGATGACTCTATTGTCTTCAAGGGAAACAACCAAGCTGATGAGGCAGCTAGAGCTGTGGCCCTTAGGGGTATAGACTTGTCTCACCCTCCTCAAGATGTCCTTACTCTGCAACCCACAACCTACCTTCACCCCCTGACACTCACCAAACTCTGTCCTATCTTCACCAACTCTTTCATCCTAACAGCCAAGTGTTGTCTTCTTTTGTCAAGACCCAGCTACAGCCTACTTCTGAGAAGTTAAGTTTCTTAAAATTTATCATTGTTTCTTACAAAATCTATCAGATGTCAAACTCCAACTAGAGGGATCATAGCACCCCCTTTCCTACCCATCAGGCTAGAGGTTCCCTTCCTGGAACTGACTGGCAATTTGACTTTACCCACATGCCCACTGTCACGTACCAAGACATGCCAAGTACATCCTGGTCTTGGTGGACACCTTTTCAGGGTGGGTGGAGGCATTTCCCACAACTAACAAAAGGGTTCAGACAGTTTCTGATCTCCTCCAAGAGATCATCCCCCAGTTTGGGTCCCAGCCTCTCTCCAGACAATGGTCCTGAATTTACTTCCCAGATTTCTCAAATTCTAAGGCCCTAGACATCCCCTGGCATTTTCACATTCCCTACCACCCTCAATCTTCTGGTAAGGTAACCAACTGCTCTTTCAAAACCACTCTTGCTGAACTGTCACAGGAACTTCGCCTTGGTTGGGTAAAACTACCTCTGGCTCTTTTCAGGCTACGAGCTCTCCCCAAGCGGCCTCTCCTCATCTCATCCTTTGAACTCATGTATGGACGTCCAGTCCTAACTCCTGGTCTTTCACCTAAATGCTCTCCCATCCCAGACAATCTACTCACCCCGTTACTTTACCACTTCCATTCTCTCCTATGGAACTTTGCTGATCACCATCTACTGCAGCTACACAGTCTCCTGTCCACTGCCTGTCAACATTGGAGACCAAGTCCTTCTATCCCCTCCAGATCATCGGCCCTCACCTCTCTCTCCCAAATGGCAAGGCACTTTTAAAGTAATTCTCATGACCCCTACAGCTGCTAAACTCAAGGACTCTCTCATTGGGTCTACCTGTCTCACCTCAAACCTTTCATCTCTCCACCCAAAAATGACTTTTCTTCATACATGTCGACCCTAACAGGACCATGTTCTGTTAATCTCCAGAGGATGTGGAGACCGCCCACCTTGTCCACAATTCCAGAAAATGAGGCTCTACTCCAGCAGCCAAGGTTGACCTCACTGGATTAGACATGGGTTCCCCATCTTCACCCTGCTGTTCATTTCCGTCCAAGGTAGCCCTTATATCTGGAGATCTGAGGTTTAAGAAATCCCCACAGATAACAAACAATCTTTCCAAATAGGGTCAGGGAACTGCTCCATAGCTGGATGCCAGGAACTGATCCAAATCGCTATCATCCCTATATCTGTTATCTCATCTAAGTATTATGATCTCTATACTTGCTCTTTGACCAGACAAAAGATTATTGTAGAAAATGGCCAGATGAATATGGGAGCTGTCCATATTGGTTTTGTCAGATACATATGCTAGGATCATGGACCAATCATTTCTTCTATCAACACCACAAGACACTCTTCTTCTACATATAAGACCCATGGGATTCCAGGTGGGAGACAGGAGTTGTTGGTAAGCTCTACTGTAAAAATCAGCCTGGGTTCCCAGTAAGTAATACCCACATCCAGAGAAGATATGTCTCAATTGCCCAACATCTAGATATAGGAAAAGTAGGGGGGGTAATCAAACACTCCTCCGAGGTCCTAACCTCTTTGACATCACCCCTCATAAATGGCACTAACTTGTCATTTCGCCTTTTGCTTCAGACCTTGACCTTGGTATACCAGTCCTGTTCACTTTAAAAATTGCTGGTTATGTGTACCCCTGAAATTAACTCATAATTGCCACTTACAGCCTCTCTGGCGATACTGCCAAGTAACCTTACTTCACCTTTTGTCAGCTGCCCTGACTCTGATGTTGCTTTGACTCCAGACCTTATCTCTGTCCCTCTCCACACTCTGTAGGAACACTAAGCTCCATAGACTGCAATAAAACCATAACCCTTGATATATCATATCTACCACAATGCCCTGTAGTCCTGAATACATCAATTCTTTGTGGCACTCAGATATATCATCGCCTACCCGCCAGCAGATCAGGAGTTTGCACATTGGTACTCCTTTTCCCTAAACTGGGAGTAATCCAGGGAAACAAGCCCCTGCCAATCCCAGTTGTAGATATGATAGCTGCTCGACATAAGAGGGCAGTTCAGGTCTTGCCCCTCTTGGTCGCTATGGGAACAGCCATGGGTGCTGGTACTGGAGTTGCAAGGATAACAACTTCCATGACCCAAATTCATTCGCTTCCCAGTTTGAAAGCAATCTTCAAGAAATGACTAAAATTGTGTTTACTATCCAGAAACAGATCGATTCTTTGGCAGCCATGGTGCTTCAGATGTCCTGACAGCTGAAGAAGGTGGTCTCTGCCTGCTCCTCCAAGAAGAATGCTGCTGTTTTTATGTCAACCAGTCCGGGATAGTGAGAAATAAAATCTAGGAGCGACAGTCAGACATAAAGAATTTCAGGGAACATGAGACCTCCAGTTCTGGATTTTCGAAAACCATATATGGAAGTGGATAGTCCCTTTTGTAAGGACTTTTCTAGTCATCCTCCTGGTGTTATTATTTGTTCCCTGCCTCATTAATCTTGTTTCTACATTCCTTCAACGACAAATACAAAAATTTCTAACCAAACTATTAATCAGTTCCTGTTACAGGATTACCAGCTGCTGCCCACAGAAGAGCCGTTGTCCACAGAGGAACCTGATGCAAACGTTTACCAAGTGGATCCTGATGGTGAGTCAGCTACACCCTGAAATTGACGACAGCAGGAAGCAGCTTAAGGGACAGGGCGCCCTCCTTCCCTTCTCACCAGCGGCCTCCCCCCTCCCTTTTTTTTTCTTCTCTTTAATAAGAAGGGAGGTATATTGGTATCAGGACCTCTGAAACCCATGACAGCACAGAGGCCACAGCACAACCTGCACACCTGTTGCCAAGGCAACAGCTACCAAATTCCCAGAATCCACTTGGCTCACCTCCTACCTTTACCTGTGGCTATGTCACCATCCATATATAAACGAAAGCCCCTGTGATCTCTCTCTCTCTCTCTCTCTCTCTCTCTCTCTCTCTCTCTCTCTCTCTCTCCCCTCTCTCCCTTCTCTTTCTGCTTCCACCTTGCCCTTTCTCTCTCTCAATAAACCTCATGTGGAACTCTTCGGCCTGGTGTGGTCTTTCTGGATCTGAGCGATGATCTCAACAAAATCAATTTCTCGTCTACATCCTGAGAGACACCAACCACAGAATCTAAATCACAGTCATGAGGGTCTTGGGGATTCCATCTAATTCCAGGAATATCCCACCCTTGCCTTGCCAATTCAAAAGCCTAATTTTCATGTGCTCCATTTCAGTTATGTCT
The DNA here is from genome assembly GCA_964023405.1 of Apodemus agrarius. Lineage (NCBI taxonomy): Eukaryota > Metazoa > Chordata > Mammalia > Rodentia > Muridae > Apodemus > Apodemus agrarius. The sequence continues at coordinate 94,960,867 of OZ030016.1, forward strand.
GAGTGCCCCATGCCCCTCCTAGGCAGAGACCTCTTAGCCAAACTCGAAGCCTCTGTAACCACCCCCCATGCAACGCCACTGCCATGCTTTATCTTCAGTTAAACCTTGGTGAGCCTTCCCCTCCCTCCACTCCGCCATGCACCCTCATCCCTACAAACTCTCCTGTCTGGAATTTGGAATGCCGCTCCACTGCCCTACACCACAGCCCCATTATTGTTACCCTAAAGGACCCTTTGTCCTATGTCACTCAAAACCAATGCCCTTTACCCCAGACCGTTGTCACCTGCCTCCGGAAGCTCATCTAGCAGCTACCAAGTTCCTCTTTGCCTTCACCTGGGAAGACCTAGATACCTTCTCTGCTCAACAATGAACCTGAACAATCATCCATGACTTCTGAGACATTCTCTAACATTTGGGCCAGCCCTGCAATGGGATCTCTCAAGCCTGGATCTCCATCCCGCCACCTCTACAGTAAGCAGATAGATGACCTCCTCTGATGTAGTCCTTCAAAACATAGCTTCCGACACACACCATTGCTCTCCTGAAGCCTCAGCTCAGCCCTCTGGGATTACCAGGCCTCAGAAGATAAAGCCCAAATATGCCAGATCACCGTGAGCTACCTCAGCCTCTCCCTTTCACATCAAACCCAATCCACCCCCCACCCCCCAACACACACACACACACACACACACACACACACACACCAATAAAGACCCTTTTTAACTACCTCACATCAACCATGAAGAGAGGGCTCCTATCCCTGTTAGGTCTTTTCAACTTCTCTCACATGTGAATACCCAACCTCTCCCTCACCACCCAGCCCTCACGTGAGGTTCCTGGAGGCTCTTTGGAGGAACCTCCTCACTAATTCAGTCACTCAGGCAGGCCTTAGCTGAAGCATCTACCCTGTTACTACCCAACCCTACCAAACACCTCTCGTAATTTTTTTATTTTTATTGAAAATATTATTCTCTCATACAGTATATGAATACAGTTTCCTCTAGTCCTCCTATTTCCTCCCACTCCAAATCTGCTCCCTTTCTGTCTCTTATTAGAAAAAGAACAGGTTTCTAAGAGATGACAACCAAGCATGAAATAATAACATGTAAGATAAAATTAAAGCCATCGCATCAAGGTTGGACATGGTAACTGTCTTAGTCAGGGTTTTACTGCTGTGACCAAGGCAACTCTTATGAGAACAACATTTAATTAGGGCTGGTTTAGAGGTTCAAAGGGTCAGTCCATGGCAGCATCCAGGCAGGCATGGTGCAGGATGAGCTGAGAGCTCTAGATCTTCATCTGGAGACCGATAACAGAATACTGTCTTCCAGGCAGCTAGGATGAGGGTCTTACAACCCACACCCACAGTGACACACCTACTCCAACAGGGCCACATCTTTTAGTAGTGTCACTCCCTGAGCCGAGCATATACAAACCATCATAGCAACCCAATAGAAGGAAAAGAGTCCAAGACCAGGCACAAGAGTCAGACATACTCATTCACATACTTACTGTACTGGCTGGTTTTGTGTCAACTTGACACAAGCTGGAGTTACCACAAAAAGGAGCCTCCCTTGAGGAAATGCCTCCATGAGATCCAGCTGTAAGGCATTTTCTCAATTAGTCATCAAGGGTGAGAGGGTCCACTGGGGGTGGTACCATCCCTGGCCTAGGCTCTATAAGAAAGCAAGCTGAGCGAGGCAGTAAGGAACATCCCTCCATGGCCTCTGCATCAGCTCCTGCCTCCTGACCTGCTTGAGTTCCAGTCCTACTTCCTTTGGTGATGAACAGGAATATGGAAGTGTAAGCTAAATAAAGCCTTTCCTCCCCAACTTGGTCATGATGTTTTGTGCAGGAATACAAGCCCTGACTAAGACACTCAGGAATCCTGTGAAAATACTAAGCTGGAAGCGATGCTATCTGTGTGTAGGACCAGCTGCAGACTGGCACTGTCCCCCACTGTCCCCGAGCTTGCTGGTCCACTCTCATGTGAGCCTCGCTTAGTTGATTCATTGCGCCTTGCTCTCCCGGTGCACTGCAGCCCCTCTGGCTCTTACACTCTGGCTGCCTCCTCTCCCACAGGTTTTCCTGACCTCTGAGGGGAGAGATTTGGTGAACACCTCATTAAGAGCGATGTGCTCCAAAGACTGTCCTGTGTAATATCTGGCTGTGGGTCTCTGCCTCTATTCTTGTCAGCTACAGGAAGAAGCTTCTCTGATGATAACTGGTCATTGAGTATAGCAGATTATCATTCAGAGTCATTTTTACCAATCTTTCTTTTAAAGAGTGGTAGTGCCAAACTCTTCTTTCTGCTCCTCTAAGTTAATCAGGACCAGGCCCTAGCTCTCCTCCACCAACTTGCAGGAGATACCACAATCCCACGGCTGAACTTTTTAAAGAATGGCATTTTGTTGCGTGGGGATGGACTCCTTGTCTATAGGTTCCAGCTGCTACCACCCTAATTATTCCAGAAGCTAACAAAATTTCTGCACATAATCCATGAGCTGTCTACACATCCCATTCCCTCAAACATCCTCTCAGGCACCAGACTTTCCTTCCTCTTTCCCTATTCTGGGTACAAATGTTACATTAGAGTCTCCTTGACTCTAACCTACCCTTCAAACCCTGCCCCACCCCCAACTCCTGCACTTTTCTTCCAACCTTCACTGATATGATTCAGTGTGTCCTCACACTCATGCACACAGATGCCGGACTCCAAAGTCTGGGCAACCACTCAAGGTCAAGCTACTTTTTAAAGAGACTGATCTATTATTTTGGGTTTTTTCCCTATGGAGTAATCTAATCACCCAAATTTCCCTGGAACTTCCCACCCGGCTGTGCCCTGTGTTCAGTGTCCTGAGAACCCCTTCTCCAGTCTATTGTTCCTCCTAATTTTGTACCACAGTGATGAAATTGTTCTTATTTTTCTTTCATGTGCTTTCTGAGTAGGTCTAAGGCTTTCTTGGACCATCCCTGAAAAAGAGCTTAGTTCATCTTGACCTTCAGTCTACACTGTGCACTTCCTCAGTTCTGGCAGATTAGCTGTTGTTAGACAAAATGATTCTCAGCTATTAGGCCATCTGCCCCCAGACAAGCCTGTCAGCAATTGCCAGCGGGCGTGAGCATAGATGTGTTGTTATACAGTGGGATGAGCTTTCACAGACCATAGGACTGTCTGTGGTCACGTTGCCCAGACAGCAAGTGTCTTTCCAATGAGGGGGCGGGGCACATCAAAAGGGCCCCCTTTTCCAGGAATCTGATGTGGGTCTGTGTTCTGCCTTGCAGCTGGCGTGTGTGAACACCACTCCAGCAGACAAAATGTAGAGCCACCAGGCTACATTCCATCCTCTCTGTCATGAGTGAGTAAGGATGCGGACTGGGGCCAAAGCCAGGGTTCCCAGACTCCAGGACACCCGGACACCCCGACTCCCGGACACTGCTGGAAACTGGAAGGACTCGGGAACTAGGCTGTCATCGAGCCCTGTGCTGGGGTGGGGTGGGACACAAGGAGATGAGGGGGGAAGGGGGGAGAGCCTGGGGACAAGCCCAGGGCTTGGGAAAACTCCAGTTTAGCTCAGGGGTGAGTGTCCATCTGGAGGGCAGAGGGGCCTTCTGTGGGAAACTTAGGTGGGAACAGCTGTGTCTGACGAAGGCTCTCCCCCCCCCACATGGTGGATCTCGATGAGAGACAGTTCTTGCTTATTCAAACTGTTTATTGGTGGTGGAGAAATCAATGTATACAACTTAATCATCGTGGACCAGAGATTACATACCTTTTACAGGAAGGAATGTCTGGGAATGGAAGCGTATTGGCTAAGCCCTCAGGGCCCGCATTAGCATGGAGAACTCTACTCTGTGCTGTGACTATTTGTTACAATCCTCACGTGGTCACCTACTCCAGAACAGGGCCTGGGTCGGGAGTACATGAAATGCCTACTGTTCTCAGCCATGAGAATTTCCAGGGTTTCTGAATTTGCTCAACCTTCCCAGTTTTTGTTCCATTTGCCCCCCAAACTCCACCTTTTTCTTTTTTTAAAGGGGAAGTGTCATTGGAGTAACTGTTTTCTATATTTGTAGTAAAATTCTGGGTGGAGTGGGGTGTAAAATAAAACATAGCATAAGACAGAGGGTAATGAGGAGTGGGAGCTAGAAGACAAGGTATTGTTGAACCAATTAATTGTTCAGTGGACTGAAACAGACAGGGATGAGCGGCCTTCAGCCACCAGAGATTGGGCAACAACAGGTCTGTGGTGCCCTGAGTTGTCCGGGGCTGCACTCGCACTACACTGACTGGCTCAGCGTGTGCCACTTGACTACACCAGCAGGCATGGGTAACCTGTTGAGCCCCGTTCGTGATGGGGATCAGGGGTTGCAATTATTCCCCATGAACAAGGAGTTCTCAGTAAGTGTGGGTCATGAGCCTGCATTGATTAAGATTCTGCCCTTTGTACACACTGCCCATCACTTCTCTCGATTAGATGGCAGGGGTTGACCCGTGGCCCTGGTGGAGAGCTGAGAAGATGGCCAACTTGACTCTCTAAAGGCAGTAAAGGTCAGCAGGAAACAGCTAAGGATGCTACAGCCCTAGTCCTGCCTCAATCGCCTCTTTCTGGTTATCATTTTAAAATTAAACCAAAATTGGGGAATGTTAGCACCTTAGTATTCCTTCTAGATTCTGCCTAACAGTTATCTAGCAACAGCCAGGTAGGTCTGGCTGGCTGTAAAGAGGACTATTTGACCTCTCTTCCCCTTCTCTCTCTCCCCTTTCCTCCCCCCTCCCTCTCTCCACATGTCCCCTTTCTCTCTCTTTGTCCCTCTCTGTCCCCCCTCTCTCTCTACCTGTACTTCCTTCTCAACCCCCCTCCCATGCCCCTAAATAAACTCTATTCTATACTAGACCTGTGCTATGGCTGGTACCTCATGGGGAAGAGTTGCCACAGCATGGGCCCACGAGGACACCCCTCCCACCACACCATACTGTGACCTACAAAACATTTCCTTGGCTTTATAAAGCATATCATTTGGTGCCATGACTCAGATTTACAAACGTGCTGGTTCACATTTCCCATCACATGGACATTCCAGCCATCAGATTGTTAGACCTCACTGTTGTGATCATAAAAAGAGAAAGGGGTGTGAGAATATGTTCTAAGGTGGTGTGGGGGAAGGGCGAGCCTCAGCGGGCCCATGCCGGGGCATCCCTTCCCCGAGGGACCAGACACACAGTATAGAATAGAGTTTATTCAGGGCATGGGGAGGGGGGTTAAAGGGGTAGTGGAGGCAGAGAAAGGGAGAGAGAGAGAGAGAGAGAGAGAGAGAGAGAGAGAGAGAGAGAGTAGAGAAGCAGAGGCCAGCCATGACCATGTGAAGAAAGGGGGTAGGGGAGGAGAGCCCAAGAAGGGGCAAGAGAAAGGCTGAGAGTGAGAGAATAGGAGAGGCAAGAGAGGTAAGAGAGAGAGGAGGGGCGGAGCAGCCCTTTTTATAGTAGGCCAGCCTACCTGGCTATTGCCAGGTAACTGTACGGTGGAGTTTAGACAGAATCCTAACATTCTCCATCCAAAGGAATCGGTAAGCTTCCCCACCACTGGTCAGTGTAAACAGCCCCTGGTCTCAAAGGAAGGCTGGCCACCCTCTAGTGTTCCTGAGGACAGAGATATCCACAGTCTCCACGACTGGTCCTTCTCACTGACTCTTCGTCTTAGGACCTCTTTCCTTGGGAGAGATCTGTCTCTCTCCTTGACAGGCCTTCTTTCTCGTTGCTGGAAAATCCTAGGCCTCGGTAAACCATTCTCCCACAGCTCCGCTCCTAGTCCACCTCATAAGGACCTGGCAGTCTGGCCTGGCTGCCCATTCCCTCTCTTACTCAATGGGAATGTCTTTGCCCCTACTTCCAGGCTCCCTGCTGGGACGCCTCCTGGTCTTAAGGCTCCAAATTCACCCATTAAATTTGGCCCCAATACCCACTAGATAATAACTCTAAATGGCCACTTAAAACGTGTACAGCTCTCGCCAGGTAGCCAAAAAATGGAAGGTTTCCTATGTTCAGGCTTTTCCCCACCTTCATTCCAAACCGCTTTATTCCTGGATCTATTGAGCTCACTCTCGGCTCTCCGCTCTCAGCTCTCCCGCTCCCCGCTCCCCGCTCCCCGCTCCCCGCTCCCTGCTCTCTACTCTCCATTCTCCGTTCCCTGCTCCCGGCTCCCCGTGCCCCACTCTCCAAACTTTGTTTCAGACTTAGCTTGCTCTCTGATGCCAGCTATTTGCCATAGCAGGTAGCCTTAAACTTCTACTTCCTGGGAAATTTTTGTCTCTGATTTCTTTCCATTCCGGTCCACATCAGCTTTAAGCCAGCTGCGAAGGGAGAAGGGATCCCCCTGTGTACCACACAAGCAACTGAGCTGCTCCGTGCACCACACAGCCCCACCAGGCTGCTGCTCAGACCCACAAGGTGGCAGAAGCCGCCTGCAGTGACAGGGAGAGATCTCCTCACATGTCCACAATGTCCTGCCTGCCAGGCAAAACATGTCTATTTGTCTTTGTACGTTTGCCTCTGCTGATACATAGCCATGCTTCTGCGGTCCCATTCTAAGATATAACAAACACGTGACTTTTCCACCACAAGCAGAGCTATAGCTCCAGCACCATCTTAGCTAAGGGCAGTCACATGACTGACTGTAGCTTCTGCTCTATCTTAGTTAAAGGCAGTCTCATGACTATCTGCCATCTTTGTTATGGGCAGATAAGGTTTTCATATATTTACATTCAATTTAATATTAGCTCAAAGATTTATAACATTAAAAAGGTTAAAGATCACTGACTTAAAGATATGTTTAGCCTTGGTTTTGCTACTGTCATTACTGTTATTAAGTTACAACGTCATCTCCTTGCTTGCTAGATACAATGTAAAGCAAGTAATTAAAAACAGACGCAAATTGTCTAGCCCAGATATGCTTAATAGATACCAGCTCTCAATCTTGTCAGAAATCTGCTAAATATAACGTTGAATGTTTATGCTTATTATGACGGAGACTCTAACAGTGACTCTCCCCATCACCACCACCCCTACAGAGTCTCCGAGAAGATATGGACACAGCAACAAGAGCCTACCTGAATTGTGGTATGATAACCACTGAGGAAGACTGCTACTTTGCCTTGCCTGCTGCGGGGCTCAGCCTAAACTGTGGACAAACAGGACACCCGGAGAATTAAATGTCTCGTATTGCCTAAGACAAGGTGAGTCATTTCTCCCATGTTCCTACTCCACAGGAAAAAGCCTCTCGTCTTCTGGGCCTGGCAGCCAGACTGGCTCTGCTCAAGTTGAGATGGAGACCACAGGGACCTGGGAGGACTGTGTAGGTGGTGGACTATAGACCAACTTCTGTCATTTTAATTAATATGACATCTAGATTATAATTTATTCTTCCCAGATTTCTAATAACATTGACAATTAAGCTAACTGCAGTCTGACAGCTAGAAAATAGACGAGATTCTTACCCCAAGGTAACCCACCACATTAGTTCATTAGTCAATTCCTTAACTAGTTAAGACTACCAGATTTCAAAAAGACAGACCAAGCCGGGCGTGGTGGCACACACCTGTAATCCCAGCACTTGGGAGGCAGAGGCGGGCGGATTTCTGAGTTCGAGGCCAGCCTGGTCTACCGAGTGAGTTCCAGGACAGCCAGGACTACACAGACAAACCCTGTCTCAAAAAACAAAAAAAAACAAAAAAAAACAAAAAAAAAAAAAAAAAAGACCAGTTACCTTTCCCACAGACTTCATAATAAAGGACACACAAGTTCGGATATGACCTTTCACTCCCTTCTGCTACTCCCTTATCTAAACTCAGGATCCAGTGTCTAAGAGCTTTATGTTTCCTCCCCTTGCTATGCCACTGTTATATTGAGACTTCAAGAGTTTAAAATCCTAACATTAAGCAGCAGAGTTCTTATAAATTAGCTTAGCTCTAATAAAACATTCTACTATATGATCAAACTTTTATAATCACAAGTTCAGTTTCCTTTGATTGCCTTTTAACTACAGATTTATGGTGTTTCTAAACACCTTAACTATATGATCAACCATCATATTCACAAGATCATCAAAATTTTGAGTGTCTTTTGATTGTCTTTTAAACATAAACTTAAAAATACTTCTCATTATGCTAAATTAATGTACATTCAGTCTCCTAGACAGAGGGGAAAAGCTCTTCTGGCCCCTTCTGCTCCACGAATTGTCTTTCCTAAGCTCAGCCTTAGGAAAAAAAACCCGATTTTTGTCTGGTGACATAGTTCCACTTGCCCCGCATCCAATAGAGATCTTTTGAATCTAGCAGCTTAGCCTGAGGATGTGAACTACAGAGTGTGGTTATCTGAGGGTATACTGTATGTGGCCAACACTTCTGAGGCCAGTTAGGGACTAAGGTAGGTTGAGATACATTACTCCCGGCTTCGCCTTATACAGTCATTCCCTGTGCGGCCAAACTGGCACCAGTCAATGGGGAAATCCCGGGTTCTTTGGGCTGGGTTCAATTGTCTAGCCTTTGCAGGTACCTCTTTTAGGATGCCTTGGACACTTGTTATTATACTTAATGAGAAGGAAACAATTATCCTTAGTTGATTTTTGTAAGAAGGGAGTTTGAATTGATCCATAAATGGGCTTTCTCAGAAAAAAATAATCTGAGATGAGCTGCCCACAAGGTAAGTCAGGAGACAGCCGGTGTGGGGGTGGGACCGGGTACAATAGAAGCAGAGAACAAGGAACTGAGAAAGTCCATGAATGGATATATTTCCTGTAGGATGAGTAACCAGGTCAGGGCTTCTTTAAGGAAGGTAGACCTACTATAAATGTCAACCAGCCTTCCCCCAAGGACCGGAGTCATCCTCATAATGTAGTCAAAAGGTGATTTAGTAGCTGAGTCCCAGCTTAAATGAGCAAACAAGGGTCAGGTGAGAGGGAAGATGCTGTCATTTTGAGTTAATTCAGAAAATGATGATGCATCTGAGTTTTCCAAGTCCTTTCTCCTGAGTTGATCACCAGAGTGCTCCCTGAAAGTTAGCTTCTGTTAGGGTGAGTCCTGTATCAGTCCTAGCCGCACACAAGCCCCTCAGAGTCGGAAAGTCAACTAGCAGGGCTTAATGAAGTTCAAATATGATTCACCTAATCAACCCCAAGTACCGGGCCCCCTAGGCAGCTGTTTCCAAGAGAGGAATAAGCTTAGAATAGTGGCTGAGGTCAGGGCCTGGTTGATGCTGTTATAATCAGATGTTCCACTTACCTTGGGTTGTTTTTGGAAGAGCATCCAATGAGTTCTTCAGGTTATTTGCATGAGGCTTCGGGCTATTCTTCTGCCTGCATGATCTGGAGTCAGTGGGACAGGCTTAACCCTGGAAAAATGACTCTAACTGTACACCCCCAAGGATTTATTGTCATTGGAGTGGCCCAGATGACAATGCAGCACCCCTTCTATTTTGGAGCCTTTCTGTGAAGTTATTAGGACATGTTCCCTAGGTTTGATCTTGAGATCAATAGGGCTGTGTTCTGGGGCAGAGAAAGCCAAATTCTCTAATTGTCCTCTGAAATTGTCCCCAATTAGTAAGATATTTTAGGATCTGTCCTGTCTCAAGGTGCACTATGAAGCCTTCCTACAAAAAAAATGGTCTCACATAAAGCCTTTTAAAAGGGGTCATTTTAATTTTTGTTCTTGGGGTATTTTGTATTACCATGGGGTGGGGATGGGAGTATGATTTCTCTGAAATGTCTTGGCAAAGCTTGACTGAGACATGCTTCAAAGTTTGATTGGTCTTTCTACTTTTTTCAGAGGACTGAGGCCTCCAAGCAAAATATAAATAATATCTCACTCCTTAGCCACTGCTTGGGTTATTTGTGAAGTAAAGGGGCCCATTTTCACTTTGTAGTGTCCGAGGCAACTCAAATCAAGAGATAATTTCTTTTAATAAATCCACATTACTTATGTTGTGCTCTGAGTTCTGATGGGAAACCTCTATCACCCTTCAAGGTGACTATCAGTACCACCAGGAGCTTCTATCCAGAACAGACTGGCATGTGTGGGAAATCAGAGTCTTCCTGACGCTCTGCCATCCTGGCACCCATGTCATGTGACACCTTTGTAGCCTTCCATTGGCCTACTTAGGCAAACTCTTCATCATGTACCTGTCAATCACCTTCACTCGACTTATCTAGAAACCATCAACTGCAGCTACTTGACCATCCGTTCCAGGAGGAACTGTGGACTAACAAAAAGGTTTAACCCCAATGTGTTTATAATTGAATAAGATTAATTTGCTTATCCATAATGCCCAGGTCACCCAGGGTTCTCAGGAATGATTAGGAAGTTCTCCGGTGTGGACAATGAGAACTTCAATTGCCATCAGAGTCTCTGATCTCCTTTGCCTCCTCTTTGAAACATGGGGCAGTCAATTATCCAATGTCAGAGATCTGGGCCAGTTTTTTTTTAAGATGTAAAAGGGGCCCATGGAGATCTGATATGGACTTTAACCCAGTGACCATTTTTTCTTTCATTTAAAGCAAGCCATCTCAGGCCTTTTCTGGACCTTTTGAGTTCAATCAAAAACATCTTAAATTTTGGAAAACTATGTCTAGTAGTTGGTTTGGAAACAACTGGACTCCCATTTGTAATGTCTGATGTTTCCTTCTCATATCAGGCTGGTAGGGTGATGCACTGTTGTTCCCTTGGGAGCCGTAGGACTGACATTAGTGTATTTATGGAGAGCTTCCTCTAGACTGCTGTAAACCAGCCTTCCCAAGGAAATGTCCCAGTTTTTCCTCGGGTGACCTCTCTGATCTTCTCAGAGTTGACAGACTTGGTTGCTTCCCTTCATTCCCCAGTAATAACTTCGAAAAACATTGTTTTTACCTGCATTCCTTCTTCCTTAGTGTATAATCCCGTCAGGTGGGCAGAGCAAATTCTTCATTCTCAAAAGCATTATTTGGATTCCTGACTGTGTTGCCTACTTCTACGTCAGCTTGACACAAGCTACAGTCATTTGAGAAAAGGAGCCTCAGCTGAGAAAAGGCTGCTGAGTGGGTGGTGGTGCGAGCGTTTAATCCCAGAATGTGGTGGCAGAGGCAGGTGGATCTCTACCAGCTCAGCATGAATTCCAAGACAGCCATGGCTACACAGAGGGACTGTCTTGGAAAACCAAAAGGAAAAGAGAAAATGCTTCCAGAAGATGAAGCTGTAAGGCATTTTCTTAGTGACTGCTGTGGGGGGGCAGGGCCCACTGCGAGTGAGACTGGGCTGGGCTGATTGTTCTGGGGTCTCTGCAGGCTGAGCAGGCATGAGGAACAAGCCAGTGAGGAGTGCCTCCATGGCCTCCGCCTCAGCTCCTGCCTCTAGTCGCCTCCCTGAACTCCCTCCATGATAGACCTCCATTTCCTCCCGGGTGGCTTCTGGTCATGTTTCATCACAGCAACAGTGACCCCAACTAAGACACTGGCAAACATCTCATCTGCCTTCAGTCTTTGCTCAGGATAGCCTGTGGTCCTTTCATATGGAAGTTTCCTCAGGATAGCCTGTGGTCCTTTCATATGGAACTTTCCTCAGGATAGCCTGTGGTCCTTTCATATGGAACTTTCCTCAGGATAGCCTGTGGTCCTTTCATATGGAACTTTCCTCAGGATAGCCTGTGGTCCTTTCATATGGAAGCAGAACGGCAGAGTTAACTTTCTTCATGAGGTCAAAAGCAAGGTCAGAATCTGCCTCCAAGTCTACCAGGGTGCTCAGGGTAATCACTCTGTTTCTTCATGTGTGACTGGGGACTTGCTACTGAAGAGGACACCTGGGCCCTAGTAATCCTCTTGGCCCAATCACTTCCCTCCAAGGGGAGAATATGGGGGTCCCTTGCAGAAATGCTAAGAGCTCAGCAGGGGAGGCTGAGATTCTGGATCTTGGGGTTCAAAAGGATCGAGCGAGTGCTAGGAGGTATTGGGAGGAGTTGGAGTTCTCCTTGAGCTCAGGAGTAGAATTGAGAGATGCCAATATGGCTGAAGATGCTCAAACTGAGGCAGGAAAGCTTTTTAGGGGCTACATTGCTGAGTCTGGCTTGGCCATGGTTGGGATATCATGACATGGTTCCTACCTCTGGAATAGAGCCAAAAGGGCTGTAAGGGTAAAGTTTGTTTGTATAATAATGTACATATTTTCATGTTCCTCCTTTGAGGAATGTCCTCTCTGCCAACATTAATGACTCCATGATAATCAAAGACAGTACAAGTCCAGGAGACAAGGGTTTGGCTAATGGCAAATGCTGAGGCCATCAGAACAGCCCTTAAGGCTATGGGAAAGGACTCTGAAAACATGAGTTCAAAAATATACAATTTCAGCCGGGCGTGGGTAGCACACACCTGTAATCCCAGCACGTGGGAGGCAGAGGAGGCGGATTTCTAAGTTCGAGGCCAGCCTGGTCTACAGAGTGAGTTCCAGGACAGCCAGGACTACACAGAGAAACCCTATCGAAAAACAAACAAACAAACAAACAATATATATATATATATATATATATATATATACAATTTCTCAGCTATGCACAAAATATAAGGATGCAATATGAATTGTATAAGGAGCTTCACAGATCTAAAAGAACAGTAGCAGCTGCGCTGTGAGCCAGCTTGTCAGAAAGGTACAAAGGAAGGAGATAAAGAGATTTGGGGAGTGGTGATTGCAGGACAAGATCCACCCAGCTAAGTTTTTTGTTATGCTCACAAAGATGAGTAGATTCCTGAGTTCAAGATCAGCCTGAGACAGAGGGAGTTTAGATCCAATCCCAGGTATGGTAGGAATGGGAATTTCAGGGCAGGGTCCTGTGGAACCATCAAAGGCAGCCTGTGTTCTGGCTGAGCTAGGTTTAAACCTCAGAGACCCAGCAGATAATTCTACAAGGAATGGAAGGCCGTTTGCCACGCTCCCAGACACCAGGCTCCTGACATGAGGCCTCAGCTCTCCATAATTCTGTGGCCATAAGTCACGCAGGGCAACGCCCCAAGCCCCCGGTATTCTGTCTGGACTCCACCCCCACAGTTATCTGGCAATAGCCAGGTAGGTCTGGCCCACTATAAATAAAAGGGGCTGCTTGCCCCCTCCTCTCTCTCTTACTCTTTCTTACTCTCTTACCCTTACTCTTGCCTCTCTCTCTCTTGCCCTCTTGTTCCCCCTCTCTTCATTCCCTTCCCCCTCTCTCCACGTGGTCATGGTCAGCCTCTACGTTTCACTCATCATAACTCTCCGCTAACAATAAATGCTTTAAAACCATGGACTACCTCTTCTCACCTGGATCCCTGTGCTGAAGCAATGGAACAGGTCTTCCTCTAAAGAGTCGTGTCTAGTCTCACACAGGAGGCCTCACACTGAACTCCCGGCCACATCTCTATGGAGCCAAACAGCCAACCGAGCAAACCAAGGATTCTCCTCCCTGAGGGATCCAGCCAGAACTCTCCTCCCCACCCTTTTCCCTTTGCCCGGGTCTAGATACAGCCGGTGGGACCCAACTCCGTTCTCAGTTCTTCCGGCTTCCAGCGGCGACTGCGGTGCCCAGGACGCTGCCAGGGGACCCATGATCTGGCTTCTACCATGGAGGTGTGTGGTGCGTGCAGTCAAACTAACCGTGTCCGACTTGCCCAGCAGTCCGACTTGCCCAGCAGCCCGAGCCCTGGCTGGATGCAGGCCACCATTTTAACCTCCGGGGTCCTACCAGCTAGCTTGTTGTCTGTGCTTAACAAAGGCAGGCACATCTCTGAATTCTTTTGCAATATTAAAAAAACAATGTATTTGCTGTCTCCTTCTAAGAATCAAGGAGCTGGGTTTGGGGATGCTGACTCATGGGATACTCAAAAAGGAACCTGGGGTAATGACTGAATTGATAAGTAAATAAAAGATTGGGCTTTTGGTCTGCAAGAGATGAGCTATCCAGAGAGTTTTTAGAACAGCAAGAGAAAGCTGTCTCAAGCAGAACACAGAAAGAAAGAGAGCAATCTGGACCGATGTCTCAAGCAGAGCACGGGCTGTAACCCACGATTTTACTTCCAGTCACTTGTTTCGCAGCTCGCAGACACCCCTTCCTCAGAACCCCTCTCCAAGCTGAGGCTGGCCCTTGGAACTCCATGACAGCACTAGGTGCTGGGCCTGTCATTTATTACGCTCCCAAGTAGTTCCTAGTGATGCTGAGGCAGGTTCTGTGGCCTCCGGAGCCTCCTGCAGCCCACACTAATCCATCTAATGCCTATTCTCGCGGCTCTCCAATTAGCAAGATGTGAGTTATTCCCTACACAAAGCCAGGAGAATAGTTTAACATCTACTTTATTCCTGTGCTAAATAACCACACTGCTTCCAACTTCTTTGTCTAGATCTCCAGCTTCAGTAAACAGGTCCTCTTCCCACACAGGGCCCAGCATGTGAGTTCATTTCGCATAATACCCTGGAGCACCGGGAGGGAATGTTTGTGGGTCTCAACATGGAGCCCAGTACCATCAAGGTACAGTATTTAGCAAAGCTAAAGGAAACCTGTGCTTCTACTCAAGCATCCCGGGAGAGTGGGCTGTAAAGGGGGCAGCATTGCCCTGCCCCTGGCACCAACTGTCAGAACAGGAGGCAAGAAGACAGCCGCACTGGGCACGACCTCCTTTACAAGACACGGTGTGTTTTAGTTTGTTGTTCTGAGACAGGCCGACCTTGCCTCTGACTACTGGGATTACAGGTGGATCACCACACCCTGAAAAGAGAATTTCTTTACAAGCTCTTCTCTGTCAGAAACATTCATTTCTCCCAATAATCATTTCCAACCCCCCCCCGCCTCCCCCCCCTCGCCACCACCCCGCTGCCGCCGCCGCCGCCGCCACCACCACCACCACCACCACCACCACCACCACCACCACCACCACCGCCACCGCCGCCGCCACCTCCGCCACCAAATAAACCAGTTTGTAATCCCTTACTCTGCCCTCCCCTACCTCCAAAGGGCCACACCAGCTTGCTGATAATGCTGGGCTTAGTGGTCAGCTGCGTGGCCAGTGACTTTCCACAGGCAAGCCATAATACAATTTGCATGCTAATTTATGTGCCTTTCTCCTTTCTAACCTTTGTTAGTTTATCCCTGGAGCACTCAGAGTGAAGGGGAGACGTTTTCATTCCCCTTCTGGGGCGCTTAGCAAGCGCTCAGTGAATGAGTGTTAACCTGCACCAATGGCTGCATACAGGAGGAGCCAAGGCTAGACCCTCCACTCAGCAGCACCTGGTACACCCTGAGCACCAGGCAGGGCCTCCGCCTTCAATCAATGAAGCAGATGCAACCCTGTGGTCCCGTCTCCCATCTTGTCACTGGGGTGTAGGAACTCCACTTGGGCAGGTGAAAAGGAGGACACTAGACTGCATTTACCCTATGCTGCCACTGGGTGCTGGGCTTGTGGAAAGCACCAATGCTGCTCAGGGGGTGGGAGAACACAGCCGTGGGTGCAGGGCCTCAGTCAGAGTGCGAAGTGCCATAGACTAAGGCCAAAGTGGGAGCTCCCTGACTCTCAGGCATCCAGTTGCTGCTGAGAACCATGTAGAGTTGGGAACAGAGGGGGCCCACAGGCTGAGCACGAGTCTGGGGCCATGAAGGTGGGGGAGAGAGGACGGGACCTCCAGGTTCTTGATGAGAGCAAATGGCTTTGGTTCTAAACTGTTTATTGATTGTTCATCATGGAAAAATGGGTACACAGCAGTTCCTCAAGGTAGACCTTTGGCAGGAAGGAATGTCCAAGAAGGGAAGCTTATCGGCTAAAACCCTCGGGACCTATCTAGATACCTCATTAGCATGGAGAACTCTATTCTGATCTACCTGACCACTGGTCACATTCCTACATGGAGAGTGTGGTCACGTATCTCAGGCCCGGCATCTGGTAAGCAGCAGGGAGATGCCTACCATCCTCAGAGGGGTGTCTGGGTGCTGGGGTCTCTGAACACACTCAGCCTTACCAAGTATCCTGTCATGATGCGCTGTCCCACACACCCCGGACTCTAAGAAGCCATGCTGTAGTGGGATTCAGGCAACACATGGCAAACAAGGTGGGGAGTCAAGTGTGAGAAGCCTGAGTCAGAGGGGCTGGTCCCACCCACTCTCGGAGGATTCTGGGAGCCTAAAACCAGCTGTTTGCCACTTTGGAGATGGGGGTGGGGGTAGACAGACAAACAAAAGTTGGTTTCTAGTCAGGGTGTAGCACTTAATCCCAGCACTTAGGAGGCAGAAGCAAGTAGACCTCTAAGTTCACAGCCAGCCTGGTCTTTGGTTCCAGGCCCGGCTACAGCTAGCTACTTAGGGAGACTGCGTCCAAAACTACCCCTCCCCCCACACACACACATCCATTTACTGAGAACAATAATGTAGCAGTCATAAATTGTTAAAGTGCTGAGAAGTGACTGAATGCTCAGCTCTAAATGGTTCCTCAATATCAACCCCAAAGGACTTGGCAGACATCACAGAAGACCAGGTGAAGAGACCGGAAGAGAGGAAGGAGGAGGCGGAGCAATGTGGCACACTGTCTTCTGGATAGGAGATGGTGACTGTGCTCATGAACTCATGAATTGCAGCCATGGAGACCTGCAGGAGACCTGCGCAAGATCAAGCCAGTCGGCAGTCGAGCACCGGTGGGGGAGGGGGGGGCTCATGCTGCTCCACCCCTAGCTGTGGAACTGTGAGCAACTGACACCACCCCCCCACCCACCACCACCACCCCCCACCACCACCACCCCCCCCACCACCACCCCCACCACCCCCACCACCACCCCCACCCCGAGGGCTGCGGGGCAGAGAGAGTAACCTTTCTCCGAGGATGGGAAGGCTGTAGGTTGCGCATGCTCCGTGGATTGCCCCCACCCACCGGCATGCTGCAGTGTGCCTGGACTCAGTGGATTATACAAAATAGGAAGACATAAAGGTAGACGTGGAAACTTAAGAGACCTGTCTGTGAGTAACAATGAAGATGCTGCAGATACATTGTTTACATAAATAAAACCCAGTCTGAGCCCAGGAAAGAGACTGTTTTCAATCTAGCAGGAGACCGAGGTGGAGTGGAGGCGTTCGGGGAAGCCCGTAGGAATCTAAAGCCTTGGGTCGGGTTTGGGAATCTCACAGCACACCCTGGGTCCTTAAAAGCCAAGGGAAAAAAAAGCATCCCAGGGAGATCTGAGACCTGACATTGCCCCAGAGCCCGACCTGGGGCCAGGTGGTGGCTGCTACACTCGGGAGCCTGCAGATTCTGCTAGCTCATTAACCCGAGGGGGTGCACATGGCTGGCGTCACTTCTGCGAAGGCAGACAACTGCTCCTCTGTTTACCTTTCCCTCTGCTCAGAGGAAGAAGAACCGCAGCCTGCAGAGCTGCAGCCCCGCAGCTGCCACACATCTGTTTGTGCTGCAAGATAAGGAAGGGGCAGACACCAATCATTCCACGAGTGAGGCGAGGAAGGCCCAGGCCAGACATTTCACTGAGGCCGCACAGCACCGACTGAGCAGGACCAGGATTCGTTTCCTGTTCAGGTTGTTTCCCATTGCATGACTTAGCATGTGTTCACATTCTATAGGAACATGGCACCATCCCTCCTTTATAAGAATCTTGTCCTGGAAAATCAGTGAGCCACTGCAGGCCAAGGACAGGGTGAGCTTGCCAATGAGAATGTAAAAATGTTACATGAGTACATGAGGTGATTAAAATCTGCCTTTCCCAGCACCCCCTCCCCCCTCAACGCCCCCCTCCAAGGCAACCCACTCACCGCCATGAAGCTCTACTCTCACAGTTGGAAACCCCTGTTTAGTTTGAAGTATTGGCTGCATTTTATACAGCAAGGAACAGTAAACAAAGTAAAAGAGCCTAAAAAGGCCAAATCGGTTATTGTTCTACCGAGATGTCCTGGCTATCTCCAACAGCAAACACTTAGAATATATGATTGTCAACTTAAAAGGGCTGATGGGTGTGACCTGTCATAGGCTTTTATAGTTGGAAAAAAAAAAGGCAAGTGAGAGAGAGTTGCCTTTTTATGTTTGAATTGAAGAAAGTTAGTGATCTATAAAGAGAACAGTGACAAGTGAGTGCTCGCTCCCTCCTGCTCCCTTTTTGCTCCCCCCTTCCCTCTTCTCTCTACCCTCTCCCTCCCCCTCAGCTCCTCCTTCCTCTCCCTATCCCTTCCCTCCCTCCCCCTCCCTCCTCCCCTCCCTCCTACCTATGCTGATTCCTAGTCACAAAGGTCACCTTGCCATAGGCAACCAGTGTGATCTAGTTTTCCTGTAACATTTTTTAAAAGAAATAGTTATTTATTTATTTATTTATTTATTTTTATGTATATGAGTACACTGTAGCTATACTGATGGTTGAGAGCCATCATGTGGTTGCTGGGAATTTGAATTCAGGACCTCTGCTCACTCTGGTCAGCCCAGCTCACTTCAGCCTAAAGATTTATTTATTATATCTAAGTACACTGTCGCTGTCTTCAGACACTCCAGAAGAGGGCATCAGATCTCTTACAGATGGTTGTGAACCACCATGTGGTTGCTGGAATTTGAACTCAGGACCTCGGGAAGAGCAGTCAGCACTCTTAACCACTGAGCCATCTCTCCAGCCCCATACTGTAACATTTTTAAAGCTGTTTTATGCACACCTGAGCCATTCACACACAGTGTCTCCTCATGTAAAAACTAACAGGTCCAGACCTCGGGAGGCAGAGGCAGGCAGCTTGCCAGGAGTCCAAGGCCAGCCTGGCCTACATAGCAAATTCTAGGCCAGCCAGGGGTACATAACGATACCCTGTTGAGACAGGATTAGAAACCATTGCTCAGTACTTACGTTTTCACTGAACATACATTTGCATTTGCTGAGCATCTATTATGTGTCAGGCACTGCTGACCATTAAGAATCAGCAGAGAGGGCTGGAGAGATGGCGCTCGGAGGTTAAGAGCACTGGCTGCTCTTCCAGAGGTCCTGAGTCTGATTCCCAGCAACCACATGGTGACTTCTAACCATCTAGAATGAGATCTGGTGCCCTCTTCTGGCCTACAGTCATATATACAGGTAGAATGCTGTATACATAATGAATAAATCTTTAAGGAAAAAAAAGAATTAGCAGGGAATAAAATAGCTAATTTTTCCCCATTCTGGAGTCATATATTCTGTGACTCCGATATGTGAAAACCATATGTGCCTGTGTGTTAAATGCCGCGGGGAAAGGCGGCCCAAGGACAGAGGGGAGGGAGTGCTCGGCTCTGGCTGTCTACCCAGAGTGATGAGGGAGACTGCTCCAGGGCATATGCCCCAGATATGAAGCCTTGTTCAGATGAAGACAGTCAAGGAGATGCAGACAGAGCACTCTCCCTCTTCTGACTGAAAAGAAGAACACGGGTGGATTCCTGAAAACAGATAGCCCGCGGAGGGAAAGACAGCTTCGGTTCCTGCTGGCCCACAGATGGCCCCAGCAGGGTACCCATTAACCAACTTTGCTAACCAGACTCTGTCTGCTTTTGATTTGCTCTTATAAGCCATTTTCTCCTGGAGGCACAAAATCCTTCCTTTGTCTTGGAACTGATCTAGAGGTGTACTGTTCTCGGGGGATGCGTACGGGCCAGAGTTCAAAGACCTCACCTGTACTGCTCGTCCTGGGGTGTTGCCTGTGTCCATATGAAATATACATTAACACATTAATAAGCCTCTAGGTTTTGTTGTTCTCCTGATATCCTATTGAGTGTTGGGGAACTCTGCCCCAACTAAGATTCTATGAGAATTAAAGAGATCGTTATTTTCTTCCCTGACAGTCGCAGCGCCTTACTGATCACTGGGAGTATAAGGTCACTTGGTGGCAGGGAGCTGGGAGCGTGTGGCATTAGCAAACAGGTGGCATCTGATGACAGAACAGCCAGTAATTTCTGGGCTTAAGCTAATGACAAAGCCATTGACCACAACACAGGCTAATAAAGTAGCAGACAAAATAACGCATTAAACGGTCCTTGTTATTCTGCATCTAAATCAGATACCGAAGACTGAAATCATCTGTAGCTTAGTTATTTCACATATCGTTCTACACACACACACACACACACACACACACACACAAATGTCAAAATCAGAAGGCTGACATCTGTCCCTGGTCGAGAGCCACAGCTGTCCCTCCAGGCTCACTGGCCTAGAGACGTGATGAGATGTTCCGAGCAAGCTCTCTTTCTCTTTCTCTTTTCTTTTTTTCAAAAAGGAAGTTGGCACAGGATACCCACAGCACTGAGGCAGGGAGGTAACTTTTGGCCTCATAGCAGTCCAGGAAGTCCCACCTGGGGACCAGACAGACCCACAGACAGCCAGAGGACTCAAAGTCCTACCTGGGCTGCCAGAAACGGACCCTGAGTGAGACTTAGTGCGGGGAAACACACAATGTCGACGGACTGAGGTTTTTGTGTAAAGAAAGACTTATTGTGTGGCTGACTGAGAAGGCAAGAACAGTAAGTAAACTCGGATCTGCTCACAGCCAGTTGGTAGTGGGGATTCTGTTAGTACTCTAAGCTCCACCCCACAATTACCTGGCAATAGCCAGGTATGCCCCTCCCATAGTTGCCTGCAACAGCCAGGTAGACCTGGCCCACTATAAAAGGGGCTGTTCGCCCCTCCCCCCCTCTCCTCTCTCTTTCTCTCCCCCTCTCTCTCTCATCGCTCTTGCCTCTTGGCACTCTCTCCTCTCTGCCCCTCTTGGCCTCTCCTCCCCCCCCCCCACATGGTCATGGCCAGCCTCCACTTCTCTACTTTCTCTCTCTCTCTCTCCCTCTCCCTCCCCCTCCCCCTCCCCCTCCCCCTCTCCCTCTCTCTGCCTCCACTTCACCATTAACTCCCATCCTCAGCCCTGAATAAACTCTATTCTATACCATGTCTGTGTGTGTGTGGTCCCTCAGGGGGAAAGGGTGCCTGGGCATGGGCCCACCTAGGCAACCCCTTTCCCACACCGCCATATACCGTTCTCTAAACCCCTTTCTCGCTTTATGAACCCAACAGATGCTTAGCGGACCAGGGATTGTGTGGTATGCCTCTGCATAGATCCCATGGCTTTGGGGTTGGTGTGGTTGTTGCATTCTGCCCAAGTCATCATGAACTTGTGACCTCATTAACAGAGTTGTTAAAAATCTTTATCCATCTCCCTAAAATACCAACAACAAACCAAGGTATGATACCTCCGAAGTCCACCCTGGGCACCCATGAGTTTATCAGGCTAACAGAGCATTGGTGAGGGTTATTATTGCACGAAATATTAAAAATGATCCCGCCATCTCTCCTACCTCACCAGGCCACAACAACGTGTCCCGGCGGGTCCCACTCGGCGTGTTCTCACTGCCGAGCTATCCTCTCCCAGCTCGTTCCCACAGCAACCCAGCTGTGTTTTCTCTCTGCCATAAAACCCTTTAATCAGTGCACCCACATTCCAAGTAAATCAAAACTCTTAGAGCTTAATCATCCAATCAGATTTATGCATCAATAATATCACAATTTACAAGATACCAATACAGTAATTTAAGAACCAGTTGATAATGATAAAAGCTTTAGCCCAATATCTCTAACCTTATAAAAACATAGCTATTTGTGGCTAGTATGCCATACAGGTCCATGTCTGAAGCCTTCTTGATTTTTCCTTTTCCTCCTGTGACCTCTGTCTCCCCCCCCCCCAACCCCCACCCACCTCCAACCGCAACTCCTAGCTCTGCCTCCCTTTTCCTGTCCAATCGCGGGCCTTCCACTGCCCTAATATGATTGGACATGGAAAATCCTGCAACAGGGTACAGAGATATGGATGTTTCTCCCCTCCCCACAAAGGTCTGCACTGGAAAGTCTACGCACTAGGGATGATCGCTTCCCATGACCGCATAAATAGAACCTCTCTTCTAGTTTCCCTTGCCTATATACTCTAGCCCCTTCCCAGGGCCAAGTGCAATTAGGGCAAAATTACATACAATAGGTGATTTGGAAGGACTAGATACTCCAGCGAGGTCCTGGGACCCTCCCTGATCCTCCTCCTCTAAGAGGATGTCAATAGTCAACAGCCAGCTAGAATGATCATCTGCAAGCATGCATAGCTGAACTCGAAGATGGAGTATTAAGCTCAAAGTTAATACATGCTCCACTCCTCCTCCAGCTCCACCCCTCCTCCAGTTCCACCCTTCCTCAAGCTCCACCCCTCCTCCAGCTCCACCCCTTCCTCCAGCTCCACCCCTCCTCTAGCTCCACCCTTCCTCTGAAGTCACCCCTTCACCAAGCTCCACCCCTTCCTCAAGCTCCACCCTTCCTCCAGCTCCACCCCTTCCTCCAGCTCCACCCCTTCCTCCAGCTCCATCCCTCCTCTAGCTCCATCCCTCCTCTAGCTCCACCCTTCCTCTGACTCCACCCCTTCACCAAGCTCCACCCCTTCATCTAGCTCCACCCCTTTCTTCAGTTCTTAGACTCTTTCCATTCCCTTTGTCTACTAGGGTCCCTGAGCCTTGGAGGGGGTGACATAGATATTTGTCTATTTTTCTTCTGCTCCAGCCAAAGCCACCAAATCCTCATGCCCTCTTATTTATCCCCCTAGAACATGTCTGTCAGTGAGCCTCAGTGGCATGCACGATACTACCAAACACAAAGGAAAGGGAAGGAAACGGGGAAACATGCAAACAGATCCTGATGAAAAGGATAACTTATGGGTGTAATCTCAAGTGCTCTGGAGGCACCTTGGCACCAAATGCATCCAACAAGACCGTGGCAGTGGGTCTCTGCTGGGGCTTCTCACTTCCTCCAACAATCGGGTCCCAGATGTGTGCCTTTCCCATCCCCATAGAGCGGATCTTAAATCCAATTGGAATGTTGTCAGTTGTCCACAGACTAGTCAAGCCACTGTTGTGCCAGCAGGCACAGCCTGCTTGGCATGCTGGTGGTGCAGCACTGAGGGGCCCATCATTAAGCAGGATTGTTGGCAACAGTTCTCCCCCAGGATCTGCATAGCATCTTCTGGCATTATGAACACTGGTCAACGGGACAGTTTCCAGCTTTACCCCAGCTGGACTGCTCCCTTTCCCACACACAGAATACAGTGTCTTTAGCAGTTAAAGGTCTTGGCATCTAGTTTTTTTTTTGTTTTTTTTGTTTTTGTTTTTGTTTTTTTCGAGACAGGGTTTCTCTGTGTGGTCCTGGCTGTCCTGGAACTCACTCTGTAGACCAGGCTGGCCTTGAACTCTGAAATCCGCCTGCCTCTGCCTCCCAAGTGCTAGGATTAAAGGCGTGTGCCACCAACGCCCGGCTTTGGCATCTAGTTTTAACATCGGAGCATCGGAGGCAATGGTCTTTACTGTTTTGGGGGCTTCCAGAATCCTCATTTAACAGCAGTATGCCTGCTAGACAGGCCTTCTTCCACCCACACAGGGTTCCTTCTGTGCGTAAGACTTTCAGTTGTGGTTTCAACAGCCCATTTTCTCTCAATTAACCCCACTCCCTAGGGTGTGTACCTGGCTATCCTCAGCCCAGGTTTGCGCAACAGAGCTCTTGAAATGAGCTCTACTATCCCTCACTATCAGTTCTCCATGGGCAGCAATGCATGACACTAGATTAGTAAGGCTCTTGATGGCCTCTGCCTCCTACATGCCGGAATCAAAGGCATACACCACCACCTGGCTATTATCCACTCTTCTTTGGTGCCCCTGCTGGTTCTATTCACACACAAGGCATCAACAGAAATTAGGGCAAACCTTCTACTATTTAGTGTCTTAGTTACTTTCTCTCTCTATGAAGAGACACTTTGGCTGACATAGTTTATAGAAGAAGCATTTAGCTGGGGCCTTGCTTACAGTTCCAGAGGGTTCGTCCATGATCGTTGTGGCGGGCCGCAGGGTGACAAGCAAGTAGATATGACCCTGGAAAAGGAGCCGACACCCTGATCTGAAAACAGGAGGTTGAAAGAGACAGACTGGGCTTGATGCAGACTTTTGAAACCTCAGAGCCCACTTCCAGTTACATCCCTCCTCCCACAAAGCCACGCCTTCTAATCCTTCCTAAACAGTCCACCTGCTGGGAACTAAACATCCAAGTACATGAGTGTACAGAGGGTTTTTTTTTTCTCATTAAAGCCATCACAGTCAGCCAGATGGTGGTGGCGCACACCTGTAATCCCAGTACTCTGGGAGGCAGAGGCAGGCAAATTTCTGAGTTCAAGGCCAGCCTGGTCTACAGAGTGAGTTCCAGGACAGCCAGACCTATACAGAGAAACCCTGTCTCGAAAAACCAAATCCAATAAACAAAACAAAACAAACAAACAAAAAAACCCATCACAGTCAGATTTGGATAAAGGATCAATTACAGGAAACAGAGAGGCTCTGTAGCTTAATATGACCTTGGACCCAGTACTGCCTACATGGCACTGGGGACAGAGTTTGCTGACACCACCCTTCCCTGCTATAAATGTACACACCACTTTTGTAGCTTTTGGGTTTGTACCACCCCAGAAAGAGGGTTGGCCAAAAGACCATTGGCCCACACCCTTTGTGGGATATACAGTTGTCATAGAAACTGACGTAGAACAAGTGATGAACTCTGTGCCAGTGTCTTATATAAAGCCAGCAGCTGTTCTAAGACTGTATACTGAGCTTCCACACCTTTCCATGACTGGGACCCAAACCCTATCATGACTGTATCCTCCAGTTGTCATTGTCATAGGCCCCAACCATAATCCTCAGATCTTCTTATGACTTATAGTAGCAAAGGACATTAGGATATTAGGGCACACAGCTGTTTAGCATGTTCTATGAGTATCTTAGCTTTCTCAAAGGCCTCTTGGGCCTTTTCATCTGAGCTGGCTAGTTTTATGTCAACTTCACATAAGCTAGAGTCACTGGAGACCCAGAGCCTCAGTAGAGAAAATGCCTCCATAAGATCCAGCTATAGGGCTGTAGGGCATTTTCTGAGTGACCAAATGGGGAAGGGCCCAGCCCACTGTGTGTGGAGCCATCCCTGGATGGTGGTTCCTGAAAGCAGGCTGAGCAAGCCATGGAGCAAGTCAGCAAGCAGCACCCCTTCATAGGCTCTGCATCAGCTCCTGATTCCAGGGTCCTGCCCTGTTGAGTTCCTGTCCCGGCGTCCTTCAGAGATGGACTAAGATTTAGAAGTATAAGCCAAATAAATAAACACTTTTGTCCTCAACTCACTTTTGGTCATGGTGTTTTATCACAGCCATAGGACACTAACCTAATCCCACACACCATCTCTTTTGATCAGATTGTACAGAGGGCAGGTGACCTGGTTAAGGGGAGATATAAACATTTGTCAGTATCCCCAAGAATGCCTGTAATTAAATTTACCTACACAGAGTGTTGAAAGATACTTTTTCATAGCTTTGTAGAATATCATGAATGTTCTACTTGGCCACAGTATTTCCAACATTTTTAGCACCATGCCAGACCTTTGTACCTTATGGGAATTGATTTCCAATTTATATTCCCTCAGATTCACTTATAAGTTCCCCCCAAATGGGCTTCCAAATCAGTGGAAGCTAGCAACATGTCATCTACTTAGTGAGACCTCTTTATGGAGAATGGACCGTGTAATAGAGCCAGGCCCTGGTGGGACAGTACTTTGAACGTCTATTGCTGTCCTTTCCTGGGGACTCAGTGGCTAAGGGGATGCTGAAAACAGAGCGAGCAAGACCCACAGCCACAAGGACATTCGCTTTGCACAGAAGAAGTCACCAGGCTCCGCGCAGCAACACAAGTCCTCAGAAGTGGCAAGAAGCAGCCAGAATGCCATCAGAAATTCTTCGGTGCATTTCTCTCTACAAAGTCATGATGAGCAAAGACCAGTGAAGAAAGCAAGGTGAACCAATGCAAGAGTGTTGTCAGCCAAGGCCAGACTCGGCAAATGCCACTGAAGACCAGCAAAGAGTCACAATGTGAACCAGTGTCAGAGCATCGCCCACTGTCTGCTGGGCTATACTTACACGCTTTCCCAACAGAAGTCCTCTCAAGCATCCATTCCAGCAAAACACCACATGCCCTCTCACCAGACAACTTCCAGAAAAACACCACATGTCTTTTCTCAGCAAAACATCCTCTCACATATCTGCTTCAGCAAAACATCCTCTCATAAGACAGCTTCCAGAAAAAAACTTCACATGACACAAAGAAACAAGAAATTCCCTCACTATCACTTCAGGAGACATGCACACACTATACTTCTGGGGGAGCATAATTACCACCCACCTACAGAATGAGTTTAGTTGTTCCTGTAGGTCTACTGGGATTAGTGGCAGGGGCAGTGCAGAGAGGGTAATGAGGCCTGTAACTAAGGTGAGTCTACTTAAGCACCTGTCTTTCTCCCAATACCTATACACTGTCACCCATTGGCCCTAGTGTTTTGGGGGCTTACTGTGAACCAGAATGCTCTACTCCAGTATCCCCAGAGACTACAGATTAGTGGGGAACTGTCTTAGTTACTGTTCTATTGCTATGAAAAGACATCATAACCAAGGCAACTCTTAGGAAGCATTCACTTGGGGGATTGCTTACGGTTTCAGAGGATTAGTCCATTTTCACCAAGGCAGGAAGAAGGCAGGCATGGTGCTGAGACAGCAGCTGGAAGTTCTACATCCTGACCTTCACAACCAGCCCCCAATGATTCACTTCCGCCATCAGAGCCCTACCACCTAGTCTACTCCTTCTCAGTTGCTCTCCCTGGAGATTAAGCATTCAACGATAGGAGCCTATTGGGGCCACTCTCATTCAAACCACATTCGATTTAACCAGCATGAGGCTTCTAGTGGCCATGTATGGTACTCACCTGTAGGCAACCTTAGCTACTACCCCTTCCAGGGATGACTAGGAAGGCTCCCATCCTGAGAACCTCTTCCTCTGCAGCAGGTAGTGCAGTGGGAATCCCCTGCACCTCACGGTTGCCTGCTCCCTGTACTGCTATACTGAATGCTTGTCTGGCCTTAAAGCTCTCCACAGGCCCAGCAACCCAGCATTTGGCTGCCCATCAGCTCTGTCCTTAGAGGCTCCAGCTCTGCGCAAGTCCATCCAGAACCACTCAAAACCCTTTCTCCTGTCTCTCTTGCCTCTCACTTGCTCCTACTGATGGCCTTAGCACCTCACAAACCTAGTTTACACGCCTACATGCCAGTCTAAATCAGTCAGACCCGCCAAAGCCTCACCCACTTTGTACAGGTCACACCCTAACACCAAGACTACATACCAATCTCTGTCCTTGCTGAGTCATTTCTTTCTTAAATCTCCCATAGACACAGTCCTATCTGGGCTTCCTACACGCCCAGTTCCCTCAGTAGTACCCATTCTGGTATTGTTTTCCAGACCTGGATTTTCATGGGGACCTCAACTGAAGATAACCATCTGCCGCTAACTGCTCTGGTGAGCCAATCCATCGGAGACTGATCCTCTCACATTGCCTTAGCTGGCCACCCTTTGTCTCAAGGGGGGATAGATAGATAGAGGGTGTGTCGCTCAGTGCTGCGTCTGCTGTGCTCAAGCTGATCCCATTGGCCCTCATGCCCCTGAATCCAAAACTTGGAACCCATGAGAGGCATCAGGTAGCAATGAGAAAGAGAGTGAACTAGAAATGGCAGAGGAAGCCCTAAGGTCCAACCTCTAATACAAAGAAAGAGGAAAAAAAAAAATCTGTGACTCAGCTTTTAACAATGGTACGGTGTGGGAGACTATTCGGTAATCAGAAAGCGTTCAGCACTAGAGTTCTGGAATCAGGGAGACTTTCTAGCAATGAAGGAACCCTTTGCCGTCTGGCTAGGATTAGACAAGTATTGTTAGAATCTCTTCCCTGGATAAATACCATCTTCCTCCACCCACCCACCCCCCTCTAAAGTGCCAACAGCAAACCAGAAAAACTGTACCACTGAAGTCCACCCTAGGGTACCAGTGAGTTTACTGAGCTGAGTTTCAGAGCATAAGTGAGAGGTTTCCTAAATAAGTGTGGCTTCTACACTCCCCCAACCCCTCCCCCAACATACATAACACCCCCCTCCCCAAGGCAAGGCTGTACTTTAAAGTATTTGCCCAGCAAAAATGCTGACTGTTCGATAGCCGCATAGAGTCCGTCCCCTCGTTTTCTGTTCCCAGAGATTACATTCAGTTAGGGAAGACTGCATACAATGTGTGATACAAAATGGCCGATCCTCAGGTGAGGTGCTGTGATCCACCCTGCCCCTCTGTGAGAGGATGTGATGTGTCAGTAAGCTCGAGGGATGTCAGGTGAGGTGCTGTGATCCACCCTGCCCCTCTGTGAGAGGACGTGATGTCTGTCAGTAAGCTCGAGGGATGAGCCTTTGCCAGCAGGCACAGCTGAACTGCAGACGCTGATGCTCGCCTCGCCTCAGAAATAGTCTGTAGAACACGAGACGCCATTGCTCGAATTTAAAATGTCCCCAGAGGCTCATGTATTTTAGATGATTTGTCACCACCTGGTGGTGCTGCCTTGGCTATGGGGCCTCACTGGAAGACACAAGACCAAAGAGATGTGGCCAAGAGTGTTAAAGCTCACCCTGTCTGGCCTGAGCTCTCTGGTTCCTCCTCTGGAGAACTAGAGTTCAGCCACAGACAGGAACTTCTCCTGGTGGCCATGATCACCACCATGCCATTCCTAACACTATGAAACTGTGAGCTGAAATAATCTCCCAAGTCTGAATGGCTCCTGTCAAGTATTTTGTTATGACAAGCGAAATGACTCCCACAGTGGGCAACTATTTTCTTATTCACATGTATTTAAAAGCTAGTTCCAAACCACAGCAAGATACTGACAAAAATAAAGGCGGTAACGGTGGCAAACTTGGAAAAATGGTCAGCCTCCTCCTCGCCTTCCTGACCTGAGACATCTTAAAATCTGGCATCTTAAAACAAAGGCCTTCTAGGGTTGCTTCCTCCACCAGTACAGACTCAGACTTGTCAGCCCAGACCAGGATTATGTTGTACAATAATCGTGAACCAATCAATCACCTGCCTCTCTGCAAACTGACCAACCCTACAGAGGAGGTAGAAACTCTTCAGAGACTATAAAGCCCCAACCTTCCAGAAGAGATTGGATTTTGGGGTGCTTCCTGGGTCCTCCCCCTTTTCTTCTGTGTGTCTGCTGCATGTGTGTTTCCTTGCCCCTGATCAAAGGTTTTCCTCCCCTCCTGACTGACTGTCCTCATTTTTCAGGGTTCTCCATTCCTACCTAGTGCTGCCTTTAAATTCTTTAATTTACAGAAAACAAACCTGGTCAAGACCCTTAGACTGAATCAACCTTGAACTGGGCTGCAAAGAGCACAGGTAGAGACTGGAAGCAGGTCTGACTGTCTAAGGCTGCCCCTTTGCTAGAGTGATTCCTCAGCCAGGCTTCCAAGGCCTTCAGAGCAGCGCTGGCAGCTTCAGGGGAGTGTATGGGAGGGATCTCAGACTCAGTTCAGCCAGGGAGAGGCTCGCCCTCAGTTGTAGACAACCTGAAACAATCCTTAGGCACATGAGGTGACCCAGCATGTAAAACTGGCATCCTGGATTAGATCCCTGGAGCCTGAATGGAAGGACAGACTCCCACAGGCTGTCCTCTGACCTCCAGGCATGCATCTCCACCCCCTCCCCCCACACTCACTAACAAGTAAAATTAAATTTACAAACCCTTTAATCCAAAGTGGAGTGATTTGGGACAGCACGCTCTGTTCCTTGTCATTCATACGTCCTACCTCCGTTATTCTCTTCCTGACTCAGCTAAACGGTAAGAGAGCCGTGACCAGGGGGTGTTTCATCAGCCGGGCACGGCAGTGCAGCCTTCGGGC
The DNA here is from genome assembly GCA_964023405.1 of Apodemus agrarius. Lineage (NCBI taxonomy): Eukaryota > Metazoa > Chordata > Mammalia > Rodentia > Muridae > Apodemus > Apodemus agrarius. The sequence goes on from OZ030016.1 coordinate 94,990,694, forward strand.
CAGCACTCAGGAGGCAGAGGCAGGCAGACCTCTGTGAGCTCTGATCAAGTTTCAGGATAGCTAAGGCTACACAGAGAAACCTTGTCTCAAAAAAAAAGAAAGGGGGTTATAAATTCTCAACTCCAGTCTTTGATTAGATTACGAGGAGAGAATGACGTCTCTGTTCCTTTTGTAATTTATTTTGGAAAATGGCCTAATTACTGAAAAGCCAATTAGTTTTTAAAATACCCTATAAATACCTGAAAATTATTAAGGTAATTTTCTGGTGTTCAGCATATAAATCAGAATATATATTAAGCAACCCTTTAAACTTATTTCATGTAGATTTACCTATGTGTCTTGCCTAAAGAATTATAAGATAGTCCTGTTTATTGATGTTCTTCTAATTCTAGTTTTTGTTATTAACTTGTTATATAGTTACAAATAAGATTGAATAAGATTATATGGTTTTTAGAAAATTTTACAGCCTTGTTATGTAAGAATGCTTGCTTCAATTATTTACTTTTTGGTCAATATTTACCTGCCTTATGTTAAGAACATAGACTCTGCTGAACTTTGTAAGAACACAATAGAGTCTCATTGTCCTAGTTAGGGTTACTATTGCTGTGAGGAAATATCATGACCAGAGCAGCTTGGGGAGGAAAGGCTGTACCTGGCTTATGTATTACCACCATAGTCATCATTGAAGGAAGCCAGGACAAGAACTCAGACAGGGCAGGAACCTGGAGGCAGGAACTGATGATGAGGCCGTGGAGGGCGCTGCCATTTCTCTTTCCGGATGTGGAGTTCACTGTTTCAATAGTCTGACAGCCAGAGAGGCCTTCATGAGCCTGGCTTCAGGATGGCTTCTCTCCCACTGGGGCAGCAGCTGTGATGAGAGAACTGACGAGTGTGATTAATGTCCTAGTAAAGAGTCTCCTCAAGTAGCCTTGCCCCTTCCCACATGTGAGAATATAGCAAGAAGGCCACATCTGCGAACCAGCAGTCTCCCACCACAGTCTGTCCCAACCCTGGTCTTACACTGCCCAGCCTCCACAGCTGTAAGAAATATGCCCACTCCGTGGTGGCGCATGCCTGTAATCCCAGCACTTGGGAGGCAGAGGCAGGCGGATTTCTGAGTTCGAGGCCAGCCTGGTCTACAGAGTGAGTTCCAGGACAGCCAGGACTACACAGAGAAACCCTGTCTCAAAAAAAACAAAACAAACAAAAAAAAAAAAAAAAAAAAAAAAAAAGAAAGAAAGAAAGAAAGAAAGATGCCCACTCCACCCCCACCCCACCCCACTCCACCCCTACCCCACCCCAGCTGCTGTGCTGCCTTCAGGTGCAGCATCCAAACACTACAAAAACAGAAGCAGTGTGTGGGACCTCTTGTGTTGGGTACAGGTGCCTCCTGTACCCGGCAATGATCTTTCCAGTTCCGACAGTCCACGTAGCAGACTCACCTTGTACCTTGCAGATAGAACTGGCTGGCTAGAAGAGAAGACATTACAGAGACAGGTATGTCTTTCCCTTTGGTTACCAGACTGTTGAAACAATAGGCCTCATAGAAATTAAATTTTCCACGGGAACCTGTGTCTCAGTGTTGCTAAAATCCCTCCCTGGGCTGACATGTCAGCCATGTCTACCTCTTCTCCTCAGGTCCCAGCAACAAACCAAAGCTCACTCTAGAGAACCACTGAGTTTACTGGGTTTCCTTCAGAGCTTAGGCATGGGTGCTTGTAAAGAATAAATGTAAGCAATATAAAAGAAATTACAAATGTCACCCAGCTCAGAGTGTGTGAAATGTAATAAGGTAAACGCCCTGACTCAGTGAACACCTCAATTTTGATTGACTAAAAAGATACCATGCGGGCCAAGCCTGGAGTGTGTGTGTGGAGATGATAAGGCCTAGTGTCAGATGAAGTGGTGCTGAAGGCCTGGGCGGAAAGAGACTTAAAAACCCTGGTCTGGCAGCTAAGGTTGGCTCATTCCTGAGAGCGCCAATGGAGTCTCCATTGTTGAGACTGACTCATTCCTGGAGCCAGCCCATCACTTCCAGACACCCGACTCTGGACCGGGGATCCAAAGCACAGTGGGGAAATGCCAAGGGCCTGTCCTGCACTGCCATCAGAACTAGGCTGCAGCACTTACCAGACCAGAGTTGAGAGAGTGTGTGAATGTGATTGATCCCTTTTCGATTTCTATTTGCTCACTGTTGCTTATGGATAAATACTAGTGTACCCTGATACTCGAGTCACAGGCACTCGCTTTCTCTCACTCCATCCCTAAACCTGACACAGCAGCGCTCCTCCCACAAAGGCTGAATCTGCAGCTTTCACCAGCAAGGACAAGGGCTCTCTCACAGCTGCAAGTGTGAGGGTCCCTTCCCTTCCCTAGTAGTCCCCTCTAGGCCCTCCCCAAGGCCACGAGCAGTAACAGCAGAGTTTCTTGCCATGACTAGAAACACAGATGAGGTCTCCTGATCCTCCCCGCCCTTCCTTGAGGTGTAAACAGTCAACAAAGCCGGGTGGGATGATACCTATTGCAAAAAATTGAAGCTGAAGTCCCCAAGATGTCCATTCCTTGATGGGAGGACAGTTGCTTAGAACACTCAGGAGACACTTCATAGTTCTGACAACTTATCAGACCACTTTGTAGAAGAGATGGGAGCCAAGACAACCGGTGGGTCTGTGTAGGGGGAGGGAGGTGCTGATAGTAAGGTCTGGCTCCCTAATTGGTTCCTGGTTTGGTCAATAAAGAAGGTGAGAGCCTGTTGCTGGGTGGAAAAGACCGGTGAGACTTCCGGGTCCCAGGAGAAAAGGCAGATGCAGGGCAAGAAAAGAGGCGTTTTCCCAGCCAGGCCTTAGAACAAGAAGTACTTAACAACCATGAGAGATCCTGGGGTAGCTAGAACTGGGTGTGATTTAGGCTAGCTGTTAAGGTTAGGGCAGGAGATGCTGTGCCCAGCAATTGTATCTGGCAAGTTCTAAAATAACAAAGTTGTCTGAGCGTATTTTTTTCATCTGCAGAGCAAAGGTGGGCAGAGAAAGAGAGGCTGGTGTGGTAGCTGGCGGCTTGGCGTGCGAGGGACAAAAGAGAAGCAGAGGGACCCGGTGCTCCTGGGTCAGCCGGCGGTTGTGCGGTCGTGCTCGATCCTGGGCTAAGCCGGATCAGGCAAAGGGAACCAGGAGAGGTCAGAGCTCGGGCGGAGCCCAGTCGCTGATGGAGGCTTGGTGAAGCTAAGCTGTGAGGGCCTGGGAATGGGATCGCAGCTCCGGGGAAAGGTGGTGGCTGGCCATTGGTGGAGTTTAGCCCCGGAGGAACTGACAAATCGGGGGTGGGGCTGGGAGCAGCCAGGAGCCAAGCCAGGAGCGTGGGTCCGCAGTCCCAGGCAAAGGAGCTAGCATGTTTTAAAATTACATGCTACAGGTCTATAAGGAATAGTAGATCCACACCTTCACCAGGACTGCTCAGTAATGCATACAGCTCCCCCTCTATTTAAACCTCAACCGTGTGTAGACCCAGAACATGAGATTTGGGATCACTGGACGTCTTTCTTGGGTCCTCTTCCCAGGGTGGCCTCTGAATAAATCTCTCTTGTCTGACTTTCCCTGCTATTTGTGTCTTTAGTTGCCCTATGGGGACAAATGGCCCAGCCTAGCTTGCTAGAGTTGGTGGTGGGCAGGCTTATAACTTAACATTTCTATTAACACGGGCTTTCCCACTCTCCCAGCCACCTGGGCGTGAAAAGGGTGGCTGCGGTGACAACTGTTCCAACAGAGGAAAGAATGCTGAGAATTTATGAGCAGAGTAATCCAGCAAACACAAGGCAAGCTCGCTAGGTCTTGGCTAACCTAGACCGTAGCATCCAGGGTGTTGACACAGTGGGGGGAGGAGCCGGTTCTGGTCCAGGTACCCGGTGTTTAGACTGGAGGTCTGTAGGCCCTTCGCACTTCCCGCCCACATCCCCGTGCTGGGCACCTGCACTGCCTTCGCTACTTTGTTTCCCAGAGAGCAAGATGGAGAATGGTGTGTCTCTGCCCTCCCGGTTCTTTGCCAAGGCTACAAACTAAAAGAACCCAATACAAATTGACAAGAGAAACCCTGATTTTAATTATACTCAGATGCACAGGAGTCCCACAAGATAGATTCACAGAAGGGCGGGCTGAGATTTTTGCAGCTTCCCAGGCCACAGGAGAGAAAAAAATCAAAGCTTGTTTTCCTGGCAATAAAGGAATCTTCTAGCCCTCAGAAGTGGTGACTGTCTGGGCTGGTGTGAGTTCAGGTTTCCTCTTCTGTTGTGCTAGTTAATCTTCCCTGGCCAATAGGATTTACACAGTGGTGATCCCTGGCGTGGCCCCCTCTGTAGGCATATAAGAACAGCTCACACAAAGCCCCTGCCTGCTTCCGGCCTCCTGAAGTGCTCCAGTTGGAGGGAATCAGCACGCCAGACTGGCTTGTTTGGGATGGAGTTTCCTTCACACATCCGAGAGGCCATTCTTATTTCCATTTGGGGATTGCATAAGGATTAGGTAGGATAATGACTGCTTTCAAACCTGCTTTGCAGGAATCAAAGCATTACACAAATACTCATCTTAGGCCCACAGGAAAAGACGGGTGTTCTGTGTAGGGAAATATTTTTAGAGTGCAGCTCACAAGCTAGCAGAAACAGCCATGAAAAAGGAAAAGATCCGTGGGCAAAAGGAAGGAAAAGGGTGAAACCAGTCTCTGTGCTAGTCTATGCTCTCAGCCGGGTCCCACCCCTAGAAAAGTGACAAGAAAAAAAAGAGCAACCAAGAAGTTTCTAGATTAAACAAACAACAACAAATGAAAAAATTAAGTCAGGCGTGGTAGTATACACTTGTAATCCCAGCCCTGGGTGATGGAGACAGGTGGAGACAGAATCTTGCGGTCTTTGCAGCTGCCTGCGGGGGGCTAGAAACTATCGGTGCCCCGGGAGACACCAATATACACGTCTGCAGCTTCCTATCCACGCCACAGCCTGGTCCAAATCCCAGTCCTCTCTCCGTCCCCTTCTCGTCCTGTCCGGCCCGGAAATCCTGCCTTAACCTTTACCCAATGATTAGCTTCTGCTATCTTTATTGACCCAATCAATAGGCAATTAAGGACCCTCTGATCTCGCATTCGCTTCCCACACACACACCTCCATACTACTGGATATTGTTCTACAACCTGCATGGTTCAAGGGACTAACCTGATTGGAGCATTGAAGGAATGAAGAAAAGACAGATACATGGACACGGGTAGACAGAAAAGCTGGGATTGTGTAAGTTGGACTCTCTGGTGGAGGAACAGGAATCCCACATACCAATCCCTCCCCACTCAGTCTTTATTTATGTACACATGAAGGAGACAGCGGGGCCACTGCACACAGCTGAATCAAAGAGGCAATGTTCATCGTACAAGGCTGAACAAGAAGACGGGGTTAGCTGATCTCAATAGCAGCAGGGTCTGTAGGAACATGGTCTTTGGGCTATAAACATCCAGGGGGGAAAGCTGTGGTGAACATATTCTGTCCATGCTCTCGGCACTTGAACTTGGACGAGGAGGGAAGGCGATACCACTTCCCAAGGGTTTAAGTCATGAGGTGGACAGCCTTGAAATGGCTGTGCCCATGGCAACAGCACATAGTCTCTCGGGATTCCTCTGCTCCCCACAATAATGCATCTATGTTACCTTAAACTGTGGGCCTTGTGGTAATTCGTGGCAGCAGCCAAGCAAAGCACATGACATGATAAGAAGCAGCGTGGGGTGGGAAGCCAGGAGAACAAGTCAGTTCACACCGCTTCCTTGTGTAAAGTTTACTTCATCCTTCTGGCTTTCGGTCCCCTTGACTAACAGGGAGAGGTTAGTCTTTCTTGCTCTCCTGGCCACAGAAGGGAATCAGTAAGTGGGGTTTAGAGAGGATGGCTGTAACCTCAGCAGTTCCCAACCACAGGTGCTGCCATTCCAGAAAACTGGAAAGGCCGTGGGAGGGAGTGTCTGCACCCATCAGTATCGATCCCTTGGGTTAGTCTGGCCTCTTGGGCAAGCCACCTGCTCAAGTCTCAATTCTCAACAGGGGCTTCCCCAGAACAGAAAGCAAGGATGAGAGCTAGGCATGCTGGGAAGTCCAAGAAAGACCAGAATGAGGCAAGGTGTGCACGTGGATAATACCTCTTGATAGAGCCAGCACCCAGGAAAAGAGTTTTGAAAGGACATTTTAGAGGTAACCCAAGTCACCATTCACAAGAAGCCAAACGGCGCAGTAGAAAAGACTGTAGTTTTGCTGGGACAGACAGACCTCTCGCATCCGTATCTCCATATGCCTGCTTCTCCATTGGGGAGTGGTGGCTCGTGTCTGTAACACCAGCACTTGGGGGGAGGAAGGAGACGCTGTGAGTTTGAGGTCAGCCTAAGGTGCATGATGATTTCCAGATCACATGGACACCAGAGTGAGACCTTATCTCTAAAGAAAGAAAGAATGAATGAAACATAACCCTCTTGCCACTGTAATCATGAAAACACTGGGACAGCTGTTAGATCCACGATTTTCTTACTTTCAGTAGCTACTCTACACAAACGTCCACCACTCATCGTGGCCTCGTCTCCAGCACCCACATTCCTCCCTAATTCCCCCATTACCAGTGGGACGCAGCAGCGTAAGTCACAGCTGTCGTGGTGCCTTGGGACACACATAGGACGGGGTTCTGTGTACATGCAGATGCCGGGCTAGCCTCCTGGATTCCAGTTACCACAACTGAGACGGGAAATGTGGGCAAAGAAGCCCTTAGCTGTCCAGTGCCGCTGTGCTGGGGGTGCTGAGGACTGAGCTCAGAGCCTCTGCTGCTAAGCCCCCTCCGAAGCATTGTTATGCTTGTTTTAAGTCATAGAAGTTTGCGGGTGACTTGTTACACGGTGAGAGATAACCAGAATGCCGTGTGAGACGTGGGATCTCATAATTACAAGGCTGTACAAGGATGGAGAAAAATGTCTGTAAAATATTTACAGGGGACATTTGCACCTGTTATGTGTAATAAAAACAGAATGACTGTTTAAGTGTACCAAAACTGAGTAATTTTTAATAATTTACATGTTTGTTTGTTTATTTGCTTAGGGGTATATGCACATATGCAGTGTCACCATACATCTGTGGGTGTCAAAGGATGACGCGTGGGAGTTGGTGCCTTCCCTCCATTATGTGTGTCCCACAGACCTAACAAGTCTGGAAGCTTGGTGGCCAGCGCCTTTACGCTGAGCAGCTCCCTGTGCTGGAGTAATGTTTATAACGGAAAAATACTGTCCTTCACAGCGAGGTCGCCCCTGTAAAGTATACAGATGCAGCAGAGCTCGAAGCAGGTCCTGCTTGGCAAAAACAGGCCTCCACAGGTCACATTCAGGCAGAGGAGCTGGAAGCAAGACGCCAGAGAGAGCTCGGAGGCTGTTAGGCTTCCTGCTCGTCAGTAAGGAGAAGGTAAAATGGCCACAGAAAAGTGGGGCGATATCTATCCCCTTTGCTGTTTTCTCTGCGAAACGTGGCCACTTCAGCTTAAATTTGGTCCTCTGGATTAAAAAACAAAAGCTCTCGTATGCTAATTGAAAAATCGTGCTTCTATGTAATGGAAAACAAGAATCAGAAATGAGCCCGAGGCGGATTCTGAAATGGCTCTAGTTCGCCAGTGCCTGTCAGCCTCCCAAGGGCTGCCCCAAGATAAGGTTTTGAGCCCTCAGATGTCACAGAGACTGCTACTCAGAAGCCCACCAATTAAAATCCAGATTTCTTTCAGAGCTAACAGTCATATTATGCTCTAGACTTGAGGTGCTGGGTGAGCGTTAGGCTGGCGGGACACCGGTGCCACTGGCACTCCACAGTGAAGGAGGAAAGTGCGGGGGAGGGGCTGGCAGGAGGTGGGTCAGAACTTTCAACACCCTAGGTTCCAGTCCCTCCTCCTGCGGTCTGCTCGGTGCTGCCCTGCAGGGCCTTGTGGAGTCCATGCCTTCCTTTTGCCCTGCTTCTGGCCTCAGGCGAGCTCTAGGACACATTCCTGCCATCACGTGCTTGTCTTAGTGTGTATCTTTTTAGCATAAGCCAGAATACTGGGCCAGCTGATCGCAGACGGAAACCAACGAAGCTGTGAGTGAAAACCAGCCTTTCAGCCTGGTGAGCTGGTCTAAGTGCTGGCTGGGGGGAGCCTGAGGTACCTGAGATTGATCCCAGACCACACATGGGAAGAGCAGCCTCTCAAAGGTTATCCTCTGACTTCCAAAAGCCCGCTGCGACACACACACAGACACAGACACACACACACACGTATACTTATAATTTTCGCTTGCTCTCTTGCTCCTCTTTTGCTCTTACCTTCCTGTTGCCACTCTCCCATTCCCCTCCCCCACCCCTCTCTCCACGTGCTCATGGCCGGCCTCTTCTCTACTTTTCTTTCTCTATTCTTTCTTCCTCCTCCCACCCCCTCTCTGCCTCTACTACCCTCTTAACTCCCCTCCCCATGCCCTTACTAAATTCTATTTTATACTATAAAAAATAATAATTTTCAAAATAAGACTTTTTCCTTCATATGTTAATTATGTAAGGTATTTTATTATAGTGACAGAAACCTGTCCAACACACCACCTCTCTCACACTCTCAAGCACTCCTTCCTTAAATCCAGATTATCTTATATCTATTCCTTATTAAATCTCTCCTCAGCTGCAGCATTTGAAAGGCTGAAGTGAAAGGATAAGGTTGCAGGCTAGGAATCCCCCGTGCCTGAGTCTAGGGTGACCCCAAAGGAGCAGAGGTTCAGCCCACTTTGTTGGCCTGGAAGTGTGCACATATCACACCCGCCTCCAGGGTCCGGCCGTGAACCTCTGGGAGTGTCCCTGGCGCCTTTTCCCGTCTGGCCTCGGCAGAGCAGCTATGGCAAGGACAAGCGCGGCTGGGGGCTGGCAGAATCACCACGGGGGCTGCGGAGCTCCTGCCTGGGGGCGCTTAGGTCCCCCCTATTGCCAGTGGGGGAGGGTGGGCACGACCCTGTGTGTGGCGGCCACATAAGCGGAAATGACTTAGGTTCTCAGAGAGCGCGGGCTCGGATGGTTTGAACTGATTGGCTTAGAAGCTATGGAGTGGCTTGTATAGGCGGGTTTTGCTGAAAATCTATAAAAGCAGTCGTGTATCTGCCCCAAGTGCGTACTGTTCTCTACCCTGCGTGGGAGAGGGCCATGGCCCCAGAGCTCTGGAAGTAAAACCTCTTGCAATTTGCATCAAGGTGGTTTCTCGTGAGTGATTGGGGTTCCAGCTTCTGAGGCGTGGGGTGCTGGGGTACCCCCGTTTTTCTTTCGGGTCTTACAGAAGCAGGAGGATTATCATGAGCTCAAGGCTAGCCTGGACCACATAGTTTGTGCTTCAAAGCAAGATCCTATCTCAAAAAAAAAACAACAACAACAAAAAAAAACAACAACAACAACAACAAATCCTCCTTCTCAAGAAGGAGTTAGCCAGCAAACTCCCCCTGGGGAAATCTATAGAGACAGAAGCCAAAATTAAAATGGGGTTGCCACACTTTAACAGCTGTCATGGCTACTTGCAGCTCATCCCTAAGTGACACATGGTGATATCTTAACCCAAACACCCTAACTCCTAAGCCTGCAGTGTAAAACTCACTACTTAACAACATACCAAGGCATCAATCTATCTATCCAGAACTGTTGTCTCCGCACGCCCGCCCACCCCAAAATGGCCCACGCAATGAGGCCAAATCACTTCTTTCACCCACTAGCAAGGGCTTTGGTTTTTCTCCACTCTTCCTTCCCTGGGAATTGGTCCACTGTAGCTCTTGCAGTTTGTTTGTTTTGAGCAAAGAGAACACAGATTTATCATGAAGAAAAAAAATGAAAGAGAATTCCTGAGAACTGAAAAGTTCCCAGGGAGAAATATCCTGTGCCGTGCAGTTCAGAACATTTATCTTCGTCTGTGACCCTTGTTCATTTTCTTTGCTGTAACCTTAGAGAAGGAAGGGTTTATCTGGGCTGACGGTTCCAGAGTTGAGTCATCACCATCAGGGTGGGGAAGCATGGCAGCCGGCAGGCACAGCAGCAGGCTCAGCAGCAGGGACAGCAGCAGGCTCAGCAGCAGGCACAGCAGCAGGCTCAGCAGCAGGGACAGCAGCAGGCAGGAACACAGGCAGGTACAGCAGCAGGCACAGCAGCAGGCAGGAACACAGGCAGACACAGCAGCAGGCTCAGCAGCAGGCTCAGCAGGCAGGCACACAGGCAGGCACAGCTACAGGCAGACACAGCAACAGGCAGACACAGCAACAGGCACAGCTGTAGGCAGGCACACCAGCAGGCAGGCACACCAGCAGACAGGCCAGCAGGCACAGCAACAGCAGGCACAGCAGCATACTGCTGAAAACACACATCTCAAACACCATGCCTCCATGGCAGGCACTGCCCTTATCCTCTTGCCACGGTTTAAAGTATTTCTGAGACTCGGGTGTTTAAACCCAGGGCAAAGCTTCGGTCCACAGGAGCTGATGCTCATCTTGATGTAGAGGACAGGGGCAGGCTGCAGACTGTTCTCAGTGAGGTGCACTTGGTGTGGGTGAAATGGTAGGGGCCATCCTCTTCGAGGGCACCTCATTAGGTTATGGTTCTCCAGCCTTTAACAAAACACTGAAAGTGGTCCTTAACATATCATGTAAACACATTTGTATCTGCCAGATCTGACTCTATCATCCTGCAGCATTTAAAACTTCCCCATCATAATCATAAATCATGAGTGTAGCAAGGCTCTAACCCGTGAGGCCTAGGTGTGAAATGCCTGAGTCTTAGCTCTCACATTTATCCTTTCTTTTTCTCCTGTTCTTTTTCTAGCTGGGTGTGATAGTACACGCCTTTAGTTGCAGCTCTTGCAAGACCAAGGCAGGTGGATCTCTGTGCGGTCAAGGCCAACTTGGTCTACAGAACAAGCTCAAGCCAAGGCTGCACTGTGATACACTGGCTCAAAACAGAAAATAAAGACTTTCCTCTCACTTCCTGTGTTGCTTGGGCAGAGGCCCTTCCTCAGGGAGTATGCAACACTCCCTGAGCCATATGGCATCCATACAAACTCACTCACTCTCTCACCTGACAGACCTGGCTGGGTGTGGGGCCGCCTCTTCTGTCGGTGAGGAGAGTTGTGTAGCACCTGATTTCCCTCACCATTCAAAAAGGCTGCTGACCGGCTAACTCCTCTATCATTTAGTTGTTCTTTTTGTCTGGAAGTTTGTATAAATTTCTCTTTAGCTTGACAGCTAAGGAATTTTATAGAGTATTCCTAAAGTTGTGTCTGTTTTCTGTTGGGCCTAGAACTTAGTAAGTCATTTTCAGATGCAAATGTTTCTGAACCTTAGAGGCATTCATTGCCTTTGAATATTTAGTGAGTTTCTGTTCTTCTTCTGACAATTTGTTTTCCCTTTGAGTTCCTGTTTCTCTCTTCAGGTGCTCAGGACCTCTCCTTCAGGTCTCACTTCACGACCCAGTGACCTGGGAATCAAAAAGTAAAGTGGGGAAGTACTGGAGAGTTAGCTCAGTAGTTAAGAGCACCTGCTGCTCTTCTGGAAGACTGGGGTCAGGTTCCCAGCATGCACATGGTGTCTCACAGCAGTCTGTCTCTCCAGCTTTAGGAAATAATATGTCCTCTTCTGGCTTCTAAAGGCCAAATGTGGTATACATAGATAGATACATGCAGGCAAAACATTTCACATGTGTGTGTGTGTGTGTGTGTGTGTGTACATATATAATAAAAATAAATAGAAAAAGTCAGAACGGTGGAAGCAGGTGGAGGGCGGGGAGGCACACCGTAATTCCGGCACTTGGGAGGCTGAAGCAGAGGCATCACAAGGTCAGCATGAACCCAGATGACATAGCCAGCCCATGTCTCAAAACAAAATGGAAAAAAAAACCCAAAACCATGGCTAACAACCAGATCACCTAGGGCTGAACAGGAGTTCTGTCGCAGCTGTGTGACCCTAGGGCTGGTTCATTAACATCTCTGGGCCTGTTTCTTGAGCTGAGTTGGAGAATGATCATAACTAAATCTCTAGCAAGAGCGAAGTGTACTAATATAGGCAAGGGTTTTCGTTGGTGGTGGTTTGGTTTGAGTTTGGAGTTGTTGAGACAGAGTGTTGTTGATATAACCCAGGATGACCTTGCCTTACTCTGCAGCTATTTTAGTCAGTGTTCTATTGTTGTGAAGAGACAACACGACCATGGCAACTCTTAAAAGGAAAGTATTTCACTGGGGCTTGCTTACAGTTTCAGAGGTTTTAGTCCATTATCAGCACGGCAGGAAGCATGGTGACACACAGGCAGACATGGAACTGAGAGCTCTACATCCAGATCCACGGGCAGCATCCAGGCCTGGGTTGGGTTTCTGAAATCTCCAAGCCCACCCGCAGCAGCACACTTCCTCCAGCTAGGCCATATCCCTCAATCCCTGTCAAATAGTGCTACTCCCTAATGACCAAACATTCAAATTACAGGAGCCTGTGGGGGACATTCTTATCCAAACCACCACAGCACCCAAGAATAACCTTCTGATCCTCCTGCCTGCCTGAGACCATAGACCCAGTACCACTCAGTTTATGGAGTGTTGGGGACTAAGCCCAAGGCGTTAAGCACTCTGAGCAAGCAGTCTACAACTAAGCTACACACTAGCTCTCAGACTGTGCCATCTGTCTGAGACTGTCTCCAACCTTTGAAGTTCCGTGACTTACAAAAGCAACACTCTTGTCACGTTGGGCGCTATTCATGAGTTGACTCTGCTTCTGTCTTGAGCTTTTTCTCATATGACTTGAGGACTAGTCCTTGTAATTGAGGACAGTGTTATAGTTTGCCTCACAACCATTATTTCTAAGACCAGGAATGTGGTTTGTGGTAGAATGTTTGCCAAGCATGCATGAAGGACAGCTTTTATCCCAGACCCATACTTTTTCTTCCTGGAACTAAAACCATGATATTCTAATTAAAAACTAAGATTAGTTCAAAGGACTTGTATTAAGGTTCTCTAGAGGATCAGAACCAATGGAGTGGTATAAAGGGCTTTATTGGAAGGGTCACGCTGCATGAAAAAGTTTGATTTGCCAATAAGACTTCCAAGAACAAAACACTTGTTAAAGGTCATCAACCTTATTGGCTTACAGAATAATAATAGGGGTGGGTGGTCCTGTAAGGGCTGTGGACATGCTGGAGAGACAAAGAGCCCAGTGCTGCTCAGTCCAAAAGTCTGAGTTCCACTACAAGGCTTAGGAGCTCCCGAGAGCTGAAAGGGTGGAGTCTAGCATCCGTGACCATGGCAACAGTGACAGGCTCACTTCCTCTACTGGAGAAAGGTCTTGCTGTTTTCTTCCTCCAGTTTCCCTTCGTCCCAGCTCACAGTCGGTTGGACAATGCTGCTCACATTCATGGTAGGGCGCTCCCCACAAGTTATCCCACAAACACACTCAGAGGTGCATTTTTACAGAACCTTGATAGCTTTTAATCCAGTCCTAACTAGTGAGCAGTACAGCATTTCCTAGACAGGAGAAACAGTTAACATTAAAGTCTTGAAAGCCTTTTCCCTGGTTAATTACATGTATACAGTTTGCCTTTGATCAAACTCTTTTAAACATGGATAACAGTATTACACAGGTCCACTTTTAAAACAGACAACATGTTGCAAATTACTTGTGGTATAATATGTTCCAACAAAGCTTAGAAAATAAAGATGTTGAGCTGGCTTTGGACTAAGTTTAATAGTCATCTCCTCTACTGACAACTTCTTTACAAGTTGGAGGCAACAGGGCAGTATGTTCAAACTGTGCTGTGTATGATCCTTTAATGTCACACATGGTGGATGTGGACCTACAATGCCCAAGTCACACAGATTCTTCAGAGCCATTAAGTATTTACTTTCTCCCAAACAGAAGGCAAGGAAACTGAAGTCTTTGTTGATGACCTTTAACAAGTGTTTTGTTCTTGGAAGGCTTATTGGCATACCAAACTTTTTCATGCAGCGTGACCCTTCCATGTAGTCCCCGTGCTCCCACAGGTCTCGATGGCACACGCCCCTCCTTCCCCCATTCTTGTAGCCTCCCCTCCTTTCACAAAGATCACTGTTTTTCCAGCGTCAATTTTATGTGGCCCAATTGAATGTCATTTAAGTTACATATGGGTTTCACTTGATATGTCTTCCCATCTATTTCTACTTCATAGGATTCCATAACTTTTTGAATGGCCTCCCTGACATCACAGAGACGAACGTCAATCCCAGCACACTTTATCCCAGTAGCAGTGGCATCTTTTACAGCTTTTAAGAATATGTCATATTTTGGGATTAAAGTAACAGTAAAAGCACAATCGTTTATTCTACCACTTACATGTGTTCCAAAGTCTATCTTACAGATGTCATCATACTGTAAGACTGTCATGTCACCAGCACTGGAAGTGTAATGTGCAGCACGGTTGTGGAGAGAACACCCAGTGGGAAACGCCAGGCCTGCATTTAACCCATTTCCCTTTGTTAGCTTTCAGGAGCAGTCTCCCAATGTCTCAGATTTCTATCATCGTCATCCCAGGCTTGGTCCAGCTCACGACGTATTTCCTAACTTGCCGGTGTGCTTCCGCAGCTTCTCAGAAGTCGTTCCAAATCTCCTCACTAGCATGGTCTAGGCCCTTTTTCTTCACTTGTGTTTCTCCAAGCAGCTGTTCGCCCATCTCGTGTGGGTGGGTATTTACACTCCTGGTCCTTTGGGAAATATACTGTTAGGGTACAGGCCACATATTGGAACTGAGGGAGGGTCTGTCTGAACTTTTGGTCCTCCTCCTCCTCCTCCTTCCTCTGCCCAGTTGCACCATCAGTATCTCCATCTCTGTCTTCATCATCGCCAGCCCTCTCTTTCTCCTCTAGTGTTTGTCTCTCCAACTGTTTTGCTACTTCATCCACTGAGGTTCCTGATTCTTTATCAAGTTCTTGTTGCACTGCTGACACAGCCTCTGTGGCCTTCTTCTTCTCCGTCTTTTCTTCTTGGTGGCTTCCTCAGCTGTGCTGGAGGTCCCCTCTTCCCTGTCATTGTGATCCAGATCGCCATTCAAGTGGCCCCCGAAGGTCGGTGCTTCCTCCACACCCACCATGTCGCCTGAGACCAGGTATTTTCTTAATTGCCGCTCCCTCTTCTCAGACAACTCCAGCTTATGTCAAGTTGGGAAAAAAAGATTCAAACCAACACACGTACATGTAACTCTTGCTAAAGCCGATGATGATTTACCTATAATCATTCTCTAACTCACCTCAAGAAATAGGCCCAGAGATGCTAATGAACCAACCCTAGGGTCACACAGCTGCGACAGAACTCCTGTACAGCCCCAGGTGATCTGTGCTGTCTGTGTTGTTGTTTTGTTTGTTTTGAGACAGGGTCTGGCTATGTCTTACTGGTTCATGTTGAGCTTGTGATACCTTTGCTTCAGCCTCCCAAGTGCTAGGATTACAAATGTGTTTCACCACCGCTTTCTAATGCCTGTGCCAATGTCCACCCTAGAAGGCCTGGGTGATATCTGCAAAGAAGTCAGCAGGACCCCCAGAGACAGGAAAATTCAGAGATGGTCTAGGTCCTCACATGTAAGGGCATGGCAGGCTTAGCAACACAGACAGAAGGTACGCTGGGTTCCTGGCATGCAGTAAAGCCCTGGGCTCTGAAGTGGGGGAAAGGAAGCATGGTGGGGCACACTGATAACTGAAGCTCTCAGAAGGCTGAGGCAGGGGGTTTGATGACACTGACATTGGGGGCTCAGCGGGCATCTTCTGGGGCAAGGAATTGGACAGAACACGTGGATGATAACAGAAACAAGGGCGGTTTGTCAGGAAACGGAGACACGCTTCCGAGGGAGGGAGCCGGCCTGAGTAAACAGTGGATGCCATGCGAAGGATGTTGCTTTGGTGTCGTGTTGGGGGCCTCGGGAGTCCTTGCATAGTGCAGGCTCTTCTGCATGTACTGCATCGGATACACGCCATTCATGTCTCATTAGCATCTTACATCTCCACCCTGGGTGTGTGTTTTACAGTGACTCACCAGCCCTTTTCAAACCCTGTTGAGGGTCACTAGGCTCCATCAGTGGTTCCAGGCAGTTAGGGAGTGTGTGTGTGTGTGTGTGTGTGTGTGTGTGTTTCTGTCTATGTCTGTCTATTTGTGTGTGTGTATCTGTGTGTGTCTGTGTCTGTGTGTGTCTGTGTGTGTCTGTGTCTCTCTATGTGTGTCTGTGTGTGCCCCTGTGTGTGTGTGTGTGTATGTGTGTGTGTGTCTGTGTGGGTAGCAGTAGGGAGTATCCAGCCTTCCTATTTGATAACAGAATTTTCTCCTTTAACAGTTTTTCAGCCTTTGTATGAAATCTTCCACACCTCTTTCTCTGTCCTTCTCTTCTGTGTGAGGTACAGGTCAGGCTGGACAACATGGTGAGCACCTCTCCCCCCAAAATCTAGAGAACACAAACAAAAAATAAATCATAAGTCATGGTTATACATAATCTACAAAATCCTCTCACACGCTTTAAATTGTGTCTAATGGTTATATCCAATGCACTACACATACACTGTCAAGTGTCTACACTGTATTATTAGGAAGTAAGACTAAAGCCCTGGAGGGACAGCTCGGCGACTGAGAGCGCTCATCCTCGCAGAGAAGCCAGTTCGATTCCCAGCACCCACACGGCAGCTCTCCACCATCCATCATTCCATTCCCAGGATGCGCATGATGCAAAGACATACATGCACGTGAAATACTCATACACATAAAATAAAGCAAATGAAGCTAAGGGTAAAAAAAATAAAGCCTTACAGGTTGGGGCCAGACATAATTTTTTTAAAAAAAACGTTAGTGGGCCACAGTTAGAATCCATGGATATAAAATATGCAAACACAAAGGACTGATTGTATATAATTTTTCAAAAAAGAAATGCACGAAGGGAGAAATAGACTGGCTAGCTGGACAGCCTCTGTTAGAAAGTAGACCCAGTGAAGTCCTTTTAAAATATTCCCCGCCATCTCTAGCCAAGACTGCTGGCCTCTCCCTGCCTGGTCCTCCTGGGCAGCCTTCTTGTCAGAGAGAACTTTGCTATGCTGTCTCAAGCTATTGGGTCTTACCATCTGGCAGTCGCCAGAGCTACAGGGGAAGGCTGGTTCTGTGTCCAGGGATGCAACACAGCCCCTGTGTAAGTGAGTGGGAAGCCCCCTCCCATCTCCTTAACCTAGTGGGCAGGCTAGGTAGCGCACTAGCCCGCAGAGAAACACCTCCCTAACCTCAAATTAGTTCCACAAAAACTTACTTATCAGGGTTCTCCTCACATCACACAAGCCTGCTCAACCACAGGGTGGGGCAGGTGGCAGGAAGGAAGAAGCCCCCTCCCTCCTGACCGTCCCAACAGTCCCCGACTGTCCCCCGACCGTCCGTCCCCAGGGACTCTGACCTCAGTGGCAGCCTGCACCTGTAACCACAACCACACAGGGAAAGTTCACCAGAGGCTGGGGGCAAAGAACACAGAGAGATCGTTATAATTTCCAATTTGGGGTCCAAAACATGAACGTTGAAAATGACCCAGTCCCCAGCCCCTCCCCAACTCCACTCCCAAACCTAAGTGCTTTCTGAGGTGAGTACTGATGGCTCTTGCCAGCTCGCAAATGCTTTTGAGAAAAATATTACATTTTTCTCAAAACAAAACAAACAAACAAAAATACTAGGAATTGTTGTGCTTGTGTTTATTTTACAAATGAGGAAACTGAGGCTCGCCGTGGCTCTGCGGTTTGTGTGAAGCCGCGTGGGAAAGTCTACCTCCCTGCGCACATCTTTCCCCTAAGCTGCTGACTTCCTACTAAGACCTTGTGGCTCCCCGGGCAGTAGGAAGATGGGACTTCCTTCCCGTCTGGGAATTGACACTGCCCCAGAGCAGATGGCGATACAGGAACTGGCCCCGGGCGGCCTCCTCGGCTGATGGGAAAGTGGTGCTCAGAAAGGAAATGTCCCTGGGGTTGCTTCACTGCCACCAGACAGAAAGGACAGGACCAAAAGGCTGGGTCCCTCCAATAGCACAGTGCTGTTGGTACAAGAAACGCTTCCAAGTTCAGGGCTCTTTTTAATCAAGTAGTGATGTGCTTAGTAAAAGGAACTTTGGAAAATATAGTCAGCTGTCTATCACTGTAACAAATGTCTGTGACCACCAGTTTATGACAGGAGCGTACTTTAGATTCCAGGGCACCATTCGTGGCGGGGTGGCGGGGTGGCAGGGTGGCGGGGGATGCTCTATGTGTTAAAAGTGCTCATTTCAAGGCTAGGAAGCAAACAGGACATCAAGAAGGGACTGGAGTCCCGCTAGCCCCTTTAAGGGCGTGGCCCACAAAGATGTGAAGACACCCCCACTAGGCCCTACCTCCTAATGTTCTACCATCATCTGCTGGCTGTGATGGTGCATGCCTGCCTCCCAGGAGGACTGCAGCTCCAAAGCCAGTAGGCTCCACAGTGAGACACCATCTCAGATGGTTTCCACTGTCTCAGATGGAAGCTTGCTGGAAACTAAGCCTTTGCCATGGAAACCTTTGGGATATATTAAGCAGACTATAGCAACACTCGAATAAAAAATAACAAAAAAATATAACACCACCCATAAAACCAGCCAGCCATCACTCCCTAGTAGGACATCTGCCGCCAGAGAACATTCCTGAAGGCAGAGCAGGAATGCTGCGCTCCCCAGGCAGCAGGACACCACTCTAGAGAGCCGCGTGCCCCTCTGCTTGTTTATCAGCTGCCGCGTCAACGGGCCCATGCAATGGAATTTCCCAGGAGTCTCCTGGGAGCTTTGCTCCTGGAAAGATTTCACATAGTTCTGACAGCGTCTCAGACCACCTCACTGGAGAGACCATGGTCAGAGGACGGGCAGTGATGGCAGGAGCCCATCTGGGCCGGTACTGCCAGTGACGCACGCCTCTGTTTAAATCTAAACTTCATCTCCGGAGCCCAGAAGGCAGCCTGGGGGGGAGGGGAGGGCCACCAAGTGTCTATCCTCTCCCCCAGGCAGCTGCACCAAATAAATCTCTTTTCTCTGTTTTTCACTATCACCGTCTCTTTAACTGGCTTATTGAGGATGGGGTCCTGGTTTGTTGGGGTTGCCAGGGCCCATGCGCCAACCCAAACACCTCCTCACATTCCCTCGACTGTGAACATGCTGGCGGGAACATGAGCAGATATGTGTGTGTCTCTACCACATCACGATTTCCCGGATCATTCTCAGTTCACAAAGTATGGTGGTTTCAGAGGCAACAGCTGCCCAGCTGTTCCCACTTTCCTTGACATCCCTGGCCCAAGTGAACACAGGCTCTGTTCTTCTGATATTCATTGTTAATATTTACCCTGTGTGTCTGTGTATGTCTGTGTGTGTGTGTGTGTGTGTGTGTGTGTGTGTGTGTTCAGGAAGCTTCCAGTGAAGGGGACACCCTTTCTTTCCATGTCCTTTACCTCTATAATCACTGTGGCAAGCAAGACCCCTGTGGTCTCTCAGGGCAGGAGTTTAGCTATGCACTGTGTGACAGTATCTTACATGCTGTGTCAGAATGAGTCTTGACTTATTTCCAGGTAAGATGGCATTGAGCCACTGGGCAGGGGTTTCTGATGCGAAAGGTTTAGTCCCTGAGAGCAGTGCTCCTTCTGTTTGGATTCATCCACACAACCAAAGGTTTTCCTCAGACCATGCCCTAGAGATAACAGTGAGGAAGACAGAGCTTGTCCCTGGGACCTTCCCCACCTCCACCAGGACTACTGACTGTTCTCAAGCACAGAATCTTTGAACAACACACCCACACGTGTATGCATGGGCACACACGCAAATACATTTCTCCTAAGGGGACAAACCTTGAAGAAATGTGACTCTGGGAAAGCCTAGATACTATGTAAATCATTATGTGACACAATTGAGCCCAGACATTTTCTGCTTAAGATTGCAGTATTGCTGTACTCAGAGGGTGGCTTTCCAAAACACAGACAATTCCCAGCCTTGAATTATTACAAAACAGAGATGACAGCTTTAAAAATATTTTTTCTTTGCAGGACATGGTCGTATAAACCTTTAATTCCAATATTAAGGAGGCAGAGACAAGTGTATCTCTCAGAGTTCAAAGCCAGCCTGATATACATAGCCAATTATAGGCCAGAGCTACATAGTGAGACCCTGTCATATGCTTTCCCCCTTCAATCTGGTATGGTGCATGCCTGAAATTCCACTATTCAGGAGGCTGAGACAGGAGGATTGCTGTCTCAAAGCTAGTTTGGAGTTAAGAGGAGTAAGACATGTGTCTTAGCTTTCCCATCTCTCCTCAAAAGAAAAGAAAAAGGAAAAAAAATCCCCCCATGGCATCTCACACTTTGTAAGTAACCTCTAGCGGCGGTCTCTAAGCGGAATCAATTCTTCTTTATACTTGGCAAGTTTGGCAAAGAAAGGTTATAGCCCTCAGCACCTGCTCCAGGCTCCCTTGTGTCTGGCTTACAGACATATTCGTCAGAATGATCCATTTGAGCTGTGTGAGAGGAGGGTACTGGTGCTCAGGCAGCCTGAGAGGGGAAGGTGGTACTCACCCACACACTGGGGATGGCCTGTGCCAGACCAGAGCCTGAGAGCTACAAACAAAAACACAGAAGACCATGGTGCCAAAGCGCCTTTCAGCGAGTTATTTATTAATAATAGTGAGGGAAGGCATCAGGTGATCAGAACGTTACAATCTATAACATCCAAGCTAATCAGCAGCACACCCCTACCCTGTGTTCCTGCAGGATGCCCTGTGAGGTGTTACCTGTGGATGTTTAACCTGAGTCACCAGCGCTAGTTGACTAGCGTGATAGAGATTAAGGGTGAACTGCAGCAGAGACAGACAGACAGACAGACAGAGGGGGGAGAGGGAGAGGGAGGGGCGAGGGAGGTACGGAGGGAGAGGAGGGGGGAGGAAAGCTGGACAGCTGCTCCTGCTGGGACCTTAGCCCCAGCTCTTACTGGCTGCTCTGCCAGAGGACCGAGGTTCAATTCTCAAGAGCCACCTGGCAGCTCACAATCGTCTGTTACGTGTGCGCTGCTCACACAGGCGTGTGCACACATGCATGCACACACAGGCAGAACACCAACACGCATGAAATAAATAAAAATTTTAAAAAGAAATGGTTTCGATTTTTTTATATTAAAGTTGTTACCAAATAGCAATAGAAGTCTGGGTTGTAACTTTTGAAAAAGAAATGTTTCTCAGTCCTGCGGGTTTGAGTGGACAGCAGAGGCACGCTTGGTGCAAGCTAAATTTGGCTCTGTGCTCTTTGTTTTTTTAAGAGGACGGAGGTTTTATTTGTTTCTCACAGTGTTGCAAAGCCAGTGCTTCACGGTGGGGAAACAACAGGCAATACAGCACATGGCGAAACAAAGACAGCAGTCTCCTGCCTCCGACACTGTACACTTCATTCCCAGGCATTTCCAATGAGAAGACACTAAGTCTCTGACCAAGATCCAGTGGTGGATATGGGCAGGTTACGAGATTGTGAAAGATACACTACCGTTATCCTGAATTATGAAATTCTTATAACCAGTAGGTAGGGTCTCACCATGTAGCTGTGGCTGGTCTGAAACTTGTTATGAAGACCGACCTGGAACTAACGTCTGCCTGTTGGGATGACAGTGGTCCTGCACCAAACCCAGCCTTATAACCACCTTTCCCAGCAGATGATCTTAAGAATTCTAAACACCAGAGCTTAATCCCCAGTCTAGATACTTAGTATAGTGATTATCAAAAAAATCTATACACTGTTCATTGGCATCCATTAGGCGGCTGGGGTGGGTCTTTAGCGCTGTCATGAACGGGTTCTTTCCGTCACTGTTGCTAGAAGTTAGTTCAAGTCCTCTCTTCTCCACTAGTTTAAGACACGCATGCTAGAGCAGGTGGCGTCCCAGCTTTATCTGGAAGTGGAGGGGTGACATGTCACTCTTCATTGGCCTTCATGTATTTCTCATATGCTTCTTCACTCATTAATTCATCCAGCTCTGAAGGGTCACTCAGTGCCATCTTGATCAGCCAACCATCTTCGTAACAGGATCTGTTGACCCCTAGCTTTTCAGCAAGTGCTTCACTGACTTACTTGCCTTACCCCTCCTGCCAGAGGAGAGGAGAGGTCACTGGCAGCCTTCACCCCCTCCAAAGCGCCAAACTCCTCTTGTTTATTCAGTTTTGTCCCAGCTTCAGGCAGACCCCAGTAAACAACATCTCCCAAAGCTTCCTGTGCAAAATTGCTGATTCCCACCGTTCCAGCACCTTCCTCTGTTGTTACCCATTCGTGCTTCTCTGTGAATGTACGCACCGACAGCAAAGCAGATCCCGCGCACAGTGAGCTGGCTGCAGTGGCGCTCGCACCCAGGGCCGCAGCGGGCAGAAGGCCAGGGCGGGTGCGTAGGCTGCAGTCCCAGCAGGCTGCAGTCCCAGCAGGCTGCAGGTCGCAGGCTGCAGGCTGCAGGTCCCTCACCACTTGCAGCGATGTGATCGGAGGTCCGGAGGGTAACTGCACTTCTGGCTGTGTGTTCTTGCATACAATGCACTCTCAACTATAGTCTTGAGAACGTGCACAAATTCCCTACAAATAACAAAAAAAGAGTGGTTTTCATTATACATTCTTCCTTCATGGTAGTTTTCCTTTCAGGGGGTACAAGAGATATATGCCAAAAGTAAAAAATAATACCCTTTTTACTTTTTACTTTATCATGAAATTTTCAAGAAGAGAAAGCGGGCTTGGGCCCCAAAAGTGGCCGACCCTGCAGGAAGCAGAGAGCCCCGTGGGATACACTCTGGTGGACGAAGCGGAATAGTGGAATCTCACTCAACAATCAAGTGCACACTTGCCTTCTGAATGACACCAGAGGCCTATTGGTATTTTAAGGAAAATAAGCTGAAGAGTTCTTGGATTCACAGTCACTCTATTTCCTTTCAATTCAGCTGGCTGTGCCTGGACGATAATGTAACACATCAAACACCAAACAAATGGGACACGTGTGTGGCTATTTCTCACATCCTGAGACTCGGCATGGTCATCCATGACGTTCATGCTTGAGAAATTCCACAAATGAGTTATCAAAAATAAATAAATAACCCACGTTATAATGATTTTAGTAAGTTTGGGATTTTGTGTTGGGCTCATTCATAGCTCTCATAGGCATATGCGGCCTGTGAGCTGCAGTGAGTTGGGGACCAAATACAATAAATGCTTTTTTAACTCACAAATATTTCTATTTACAAGGGGTTCCTTTGGGCATAACAGTACTATAAACTGAGTAGCATCTGTACATTTTGAAAAGTGTTTGTTGTTGCTGTAACTTATCAAAATCATTGGCTAGAGCTGGGTAGGAGAGGAGGAACGATCAGGAGTCCACGGCCAATCTTGGCTGTTATCCAATTTGATGTCAGCCTGGCCAACCTGAGAGCCTGTCAAAGAAAAGGAACAAAGATTAACGCTGGGTCTCATCGGTAGGGTCACACTGAGGACTAGGGTCACAGTTCTCACTCATCCAGTACCAGTGTTAGCCAGGGGTGGCACAGTGGGCTGGCTCTGGGTCAAGTTCTTAAACTAGTATCTCATTAAAAAGCCAATAAGCTCCCAGCACTTGGGAAGCAGAGGCAGGCAGATTTCTGAGTTCGAGGCCAGCCTGGTCTACAGAGTGAGTTCCAGGACAGCCAGGGCTACACAGAGAAACCCTGTCTCAAAAAAAAACAAAAAAAAAAAACCCAACCAAACAAACAAAAAAAAAACATGGAAGCAGGTACTTGCAACATCCAGCAGAGATGACCAGAACAGGCAGATGGAGAGTGCAAACACAGTATCAACACTAACATCAACTCAGAAACTTACAAACTTCCTGCAGAAAACACAGAATCAACACCAACATCAAATCAGAAACTTACAAACATCCAGCAGAAACAGAGTATCAACACTAACATCAAATCAGAAACTTACAAACATCCAGCAGAAACACAGTATCAACACTAACATCTAATCAGAAACTTACAAACATCCAGCAGAAACAACTGGACACAGCCTGGGCTGTGAACTGCAGTTACTGATAAAGCCCTGTCTGTGGATGAGCATCTGGAGAGTGGGCTGCTGGTGTCTTGTTCCCACTGCAGACATTTTTATACCAATGGATACAAACTAGTAACCTCTGATAAACACGACTTCCTCTATGGCTCTTCTCCGGAATACAGTGTTTTCAGATGGGCTGTTTTGGTGCTTTCTTCTCTGCATGCCACCCAATCCCAAACAAAGGGCCTTGCTGGACGCTTTGAGACAAACATGCTCAAAGTGTAAAGTGGGAGAGAAGAAACTCTCATGGCAGAGCCAGCATGTCATGAGCTCAATTACCATATGATAATTTGCTACTGTAATGTACATTATAGCTACCCTCAGAGGGCCAAACATGTCCTTAAAAGATGTATTCTTCCATGCAAAATAAGAGGAAAGAAAATTAGAATTATGATGAGGGCCTAGAAGAAAATAACCAATAAGTCTGTTGGGAGAATAGTTATCAATTCACAGAAAGACAGACCTGTTTGGATGCCATCTTGCAGAGTTTTGATTTCAGGGTGTGGGTGCATTCTGGGAGAGAGGTCTTTGAAAGGATGGGGCAGCTTATTAAAAACCAGTATAAGCCAGTTTGGTGGTGCATGATTTTAATCCCAGTACTCAGGAGGCATTGGCAAAAGGATCTCTGTGAGTTCAAGGCCAGCCTGGTCTATATAGCAAGTTCCAGGACAGTTAGGAGTATATAGAAAGAGCCTATCTAAAATTTAAAAAAAAAAAGAAAGAAAGAAAGGAAGAAAGGAAGGAAGGAAGGAAGGAAGGAAGGAAGGAAGGAAGGAAGAAAGAAAGAAAGAAAGAAAGAAAGAAAGAAAGAAAGAAAGAAAGAACAGAAAAAAAAAGCGAGGGTGTCCACTCTACACCTGGAGAGTCGGGGATTAGAAGTATTAAGGAGGTTGGATAATGTTGCCCATGGATACAGACTGCTGACCTACTGACATTTTACATATTTAATCTTGTTCTTAGAACACGGCTGGCACTCTACTTCTGTGAGTCACAGAACAGATTCCTTTCTGTGAATATGGAAGAACACTTGTTTCATGGTGGGAACAAACCTGAGTTTTCTTTTTTGAGGCCTTAACACTGTATTTGACCTTCTTCCTATCCTTATTTGATTCATGATAATTTGAAAGAGGAGAAAGGAATTCTGAACCACGGGGCCCAGGCCATCATTTTCTGTTTTCTCCAGATTGAAGAGCAGGTTCTGGAGAGCAGTGTATTCAACGCTGTATTCTTAAACTCAAAAATCATCTTTGGAGTCAGGTGCCATGGTCCACACTTGTGATCCTGCCAATCGGAGGCACAGTCAGGTGATCCAGTCAAGGTGACGGTGAGCTAGAGTGAGTTGGAGGCCAGTCAGGGCAACAGAACCTCTGACTCAAACAAACAAAACAGTCATTTTACTACTAACCACAATGTGATAAAATCCTGTCTGACCAATGATTTCCTGTCAAGTAGAAATGTCAGGCTCTGTAAAGTGCCCTGATGGGGATCTCTGTGCTCTGTTCAGTATGTGTGACTGCCAGAGCTCCTGTAACTTCTCCAAGACGCCAGGTTGCCAGTTTCTTCTTCCCCTTTTACTTTTGGCTGTCCTAGACTTGCTTTGTAGAACTCACAGAGATCCTCCTGCCTCAGCCTCCCAAGTGCTGGGATTCAAGGGAGCTGCTACCATAACCAGCATCTTCCTCTAACTTTACATCTGTTTTTATCTTATATGTATGAGCATTCTATCTGTGCTTATATATGCACACCACATGCTTCATGCAATTCCTGAGGAGGCCAGAAGAGGGTTACGGCACCCTAGGGTCTGGAGTTGTGAACTGCCATAACCCAGAGAGGCCAATCTGGGTCCTCTGCAAGAGCAGCCAGGGCTCTTAGCCGCTGTGTCACCTCTCCAGGGCCCAGTGCATGTTCTTTCACGCTTGTTCTCTCCCACCCCACCAGGGTCTCACTATATAGCCCTGGCTGGCCTGGGACTTGGAATGTAGACCAGGCTGGGCTCAAAATCACAGAGATCCTTCTGCCTCCAGACTCCACGTGCTAGCCTAAGAGTCACCCGCCACCATGCCCAGACAGTTTTCTTTTATTTTTTATTTATTTTTTATTTTTTTTTTGTTTGTTTTTCGAGACAGGGTTTCTCTGTGTAGCCCTGGCTGTCCTGGAACTCACTCTGTAGACCAGGCTGGCCTCGAACTCAGAAATCCGCCTGCCTCTGCCTCCCAACAGTTTTCTCTTTTATTAAACAGTTGTCTCTGCCGTGCTGGAGGTTGAACTGAGCGCCTCGAACTCACGAAGCAAATGCTAAACCATTGAGCTTCATCCCCAGCAGCTCAGCTCTGGAACTGTGGGATGCTGATACGTACAAAACAAAACCAGTCTTGGGGAACAGACCTGTTTACCCAACATTCAAAAAGATGGAGAGTTTCAGATCACACACAAATAAAACCCAAACCAAAAAGATGGAAATCTGATTGTGAAAAGCTAGATGTGTTCTACTTGTTTGAAACCAGGACATCTTCAACAGAGGCAGCCATCAGTGGGTCTCTTCCTCCCCCTCCCCCCTCCTGAATCTTCCTTACTGAGATGTGAAATAATATCCTGCCACCAACCATATCTTGCATCTGATTACATCTTACCCAAGGTGAATTATGACAGATAGTGTGCCAAGTGTTTCCTGGATGGGGCAGAAAGAGTAAGGTTCACAGCAGAACTGAAAAATATTTTCCTCTCCTCCCCCCAGGGCTTGCCACCCCCCCACACCCTTTCTCCATCTCCTCCCTTAC
Source organism: Apodemus agrarius (assembly GCA_964023405.1). Taxonomy (NCBI): domain Eukaryota; kingdom Metazoa; phylum Chordata; class Mammalia; order Rodentia; family Muridae; genus Apodemus; species Apodemus agrarius. The sequence goes on from OZ030016.1 coordinate 95,017,600, forward strand.
TGTTCCTTACTCTCCTCTTTCTCCCTCCTCTCCAGCCCTTCTCCACATCTTTATTTTGCTTTTGCTCTTTCTCTTCCTCTGTTTCTATGACACACCCTCTTTCTTCTCTTTCTTGATCTCAGTTTTGGAGAGCAATAAAGATTTCTTTTAGTTGGACATGGTGGCACATTCCTTCGACTTCAGGAGGCAGGGGCAGGTAGATTTCCAGGCTCCAGGACAGCCTGGACTAAAAAAAACCAAACAACAACAAAACAAAAACAATAAACAACAAACCAAGGGGCTGGAGAGATGGCTCAGCAATTAAGAGCAGTTGCTACTCCTGCAGAGGATCAGAGTTCCGTTCCCAGCCCCTACACGGTGGTTCAAAACCATCTCTAACTTAGTCCCAGGGAGTTCAAAGGCTTCTCCTGACCTTTAAAGGACCAGGCATACACAAGCTAAACAGACTTACATGCCAGCAAAACACCCATATACATAAAATAAGTTTAAAATCCAACCAAACAACAGTAAAGGTTTGTTCTTTGCTGGGATATTCTCAAAATCTGAAGAACAGGAAGGAAATTAGATTATTTGATATTTTGTAGTTTCATGGATAAGAATATCTATCTCATGAGAATTCACTGTTTAAGCACATGTAAAGGATTCAATAAATGTTGGCTGTAATTATTTATTATTCCCATATACAATGAAACCACCAACATCATAGCAACAGAGACAGGAGTTTAAAATACCATAGCTAAAACACAAGCTCATCTGTAGTGCCTCACCACCTTGTGTCCTGGTTGGAATCAAACGTGTCATGGCAAAGTTTGAGTTAGTGCTTCTCTAGTGAAAAAGCATGCTTAGGAGTTCAGACTCAGAGGAACAAGGAACAGACTGTCACTGCGTTTTAATGCATTTTGACATGCAGCAGTGTGGAATATCTTCAGAACAGTACAGAGGGCAATTTGATGTCCCCATCTTAGAACTTTCTCTTCCAGGAGGGCTTTTCTGCAGGAGCTTCCTTGAAGACGAAGGAACACGACACTCCACTATTCTTGGGTTTCTTCAAAAAGCAAACCAATAGCATCCAGGGTAATAATTTTAGGAGGCACTTTCTTGCAGCTAGTCCTGGAAGATAAGAGGAAATCTGGCAGTATTCAGTTACCCCTGGCAATCATGGGAGTGGGAACCGGAGGGCCTGCCCAGAGGCTGGGGAGGGACCTCACCCTGCTGTGCATCCTGACAATTCAGACTGAAACTCTGACTCCTTGGCTTTGACACCAAGGCTTTTGGGAGATGACTCTGGGTGACTGTGCTTGTGACGGCGGTGTCCTCAGGGTGGCCTTGTCCCCTGAGTGAAGGAACTCCAACAATGAGGCCAACGGTACTGTCTTGTATCCAGCATCAACAGTGAGAAACAAACACCTGTGGTGAAACCGCTCAACCTGTGGTATTTGTGACAGGCCCAGCCAACTGAGACAAGGCAAGCAGCCTCCCATAGTCAGGGCAGGTGGCAGAAGGGTTAACAGAACTTTCTTGGGTTAGCCTACCACTGGACGGGTAGCCGTGTAACTGTTGAGAGCAGGCATGAGGAAAGGCCGTGTGAGCAGTTGTGTAAAACCAGAGGAAATCTCAATGTATCTCAGAATTAGGAAGTTCTATTTTTAGAAATTGCAACACAAAACCTCACTGTCTCTTGATGTCTTTGCTGCCAGTACAGTGGAGAGGGAGTTGGTGGCAGCGCAGGGGTAAGTGTTACCTCGGAGGCTCCCACAGCTGCTGCTGGGACAAGGCCCCTCACTTTGTGGCCCTGAGTCCTGAGGCTGAGAGCAGGAAGAGGTCAGCAGGAAGAAGCCTGTTCTGCCTCTGGGAAAGCAGGCTTTCTTCTAAAAGGAAACTCTTAGGCTATGCAGTGACCTAAGAGGAACTACTTAAGCCAGGCATAGTATCATGTGCCTTTAATCCTAGCATTTGAGAGGCATAGGCAGACAGATTTCTGTACATTCCTGGCCAGTCTGATCACATAGTAAGTTCCAGGACAGTCAGGGCTACAAAGACCTTGTCTCAAAGAAAGAAAGAAAGAGAGAGAGAGAGAGAGAGAGAGAGAGAGAGAGAGAGAGAAGAGAAGAGAAGAGGAGAGGAGAGGAGAGGAGAGGGAGGGAGGAAGGAAGGAAAGAAAGAAAGGAGGGAAGGAAGGAAGGAAGGAGGAGAGAGAGAAAAAGAGAGAGAGAGAGATTTATATGTGTGTGTATTTCTCAGGGAGCCATATGCCACAAGAGTCCCTCTCCCCTTCCAGTTGACTATGTTTTATTGTTGTTTTCCATGTGCGATTGAAATGGAAAACTGTGATTTTAAAAGCAGGAGCTGATGGAGGGTCTGACTTGATCTCAGTCTTGGTCAAGATCCATTACACACAGCTGTCCTGGAAATCAGGAGTGAACCATCCAGGAAGAGTGCCTCGGGCACTGCTGGCCAAGTATGACAGGGTCATTCCCTGTTATCTCCCCAGCCCAAGACTGCCGCCTCGGCCGGGCGTTGGTGGCGCACGCCTTTAATCCCAGCACTTGGGAGGCAGAGGCAGGCGGATTTCTGAGTTCGAGGCCAGCCTGGTCTACAGAGTGAGTTCCAGGACAGCCAAGGCTACACAGAGAAACCCTGTCTCGAAAAACCAAAAAAAAAAAAAAAAAAAAAAAAAAAAAGACTGCCAGCTCGAGCAGTGTCTAGTTTGGAATGTGGTGGAGGGACCACAGGAAATGTCCTACTGCCCTCTAAGGCTATTGAAAGTGAGCCATCATTCTGCTCGAGGCTACACAAAGACAGGGGTCTGAGTTGTGGGCTTCTGAGCTCCTAGAAGATCTTGTATTGCAGTGTTCAGAAAGGCAGAAAGAACCTTTAGTTCATAGAGATAGCCCTAGAGAATGTGGCTGAGGGACATGGAAGAAAGGGGGGGAGAAAGAAAACCCACATAGCCTAG